>JADRCH010000143.1:2406002-2413568 GCA_019843965.1 Rhynchomys soricoides | reverse complement strand
GAGGAGAGAGTCACAGTCCTCAGAGAGAAGGAGAAGGTGCTGGTCTATAGGCTGAGGAGAGAGGCCTTCTCACAGTCCTCAGAAAGAAGGAGAAGGTGCTTGTCTACAGGCTAAGGGTACCAACCTCTAAAACTGTGAGGAAACAAATTTCTGTTGTTTAAGCCACACAATCTATGGTTGTTTGTTTCAGGAACCAGAGCAAATTATTCTACCAGAATGTTGCTTTCCTAATATAAAGGACCAGAAGATTCATTGAGTAACAGTTATAATTTGCTGGGAACAGAGGGAATATTGACACTAGCCATACTACAGAAGAGAAACATCTGGGTGTATCCATGAAGGTAAAAGAGGATTCACAGAAGAAAGAAGACCCATCCTGAACAAGAATGACAGCATCTTACGGGGCTAGGGTCTCCACAATGATGAACTGTGTCTTTTAAATCATAAGCCTAAATCATCCTTTCTTAAAACTTAAGTAGTTGTGAGTGATACAGTACAAGACCCAAGTGAATGTCTGACGTCAGGATACTATCAAATGCTACATCTATATCCTAAGTGCCCTCACCCCAGGCACAATATGGTTCTAATGAAGAGTTATGTTAGGCACAAAACTGATTTATAAGAACTATAAATAATAGGAGACTGCTGTGAACTGCATTCTAGGGTACTCACTGGGATTTGTTTCATGAATTTTGAGGAGGACACAATTCATCCCACAGTATGTGAAAAGTTTTGGTCATTAAAGATTTAATGTCCTTTAACTCCCATTTGAGTTTCAGTAGAACCTTGACATCAGGCAAACTGAGTCCTAAGTTGTCCCCAAAACACAAGTACTGCTTGCCTGCATCCCACCCTTCCTTCTTATTCCTTTACCCAGCTTCATCTTCAGTCACTTGTTCCTCACAAGAATGCTGGGAGAAGGCCCACTGTGTGCTCAGCTGGGAGAAGGCCCACTGTGTGCTCAGCCCACTTATCCTACAAACTGTCTTCTTCTCCAATAGTTTTAGGACAAGAACATCAACCCTGAAAAGTGGATACAAGTATTCTCAGCTATGAGTGCAGGTAGGGATGGGAGGGATGTTGGGGTGGGGCACTGATGAGCTGTATAATGGTGAGGTAGTGATGGAACGTGTAGCTGGTGTTTGTTATCTTGGAAGACTTTTATCTTTTTTAATACCACTTGTTGTAAAGTTTCTTTGCAACTGGGCCTGAAATTAAACTGAGATAACACAAAGCAACCATAGAAAAGCATACAGACTCATCTAATGGATGCTTCTCATGGAATAAAGAAATGAAGAGCCAAAGTAGCCATTAAGGTCAGCTACTTATAAGAGAATTTCACAAAGAGTATGTCTTGAAGAAGCAACAAATTCTTCAAGGCATCTTCAAGTTCTGCACAAAATCCTGCCTGCTTTGGTTTCTGGTCTTTAATGATGGGACTGTTGGTTTTGTTTTGGGCACAGCAGAGTGTTTTTCATATGCCTTCGTTTAAGAAACAGAAAATAGGTCAGAATGATCTTTTCACACCTGCTGCTTTTCAAGTGCTTTTAATTCAAAATAGTCAATATGCCAGAGTGGTATATTTTTAACTTCTCCACTGTGTACAGATATGATGTGATAAAGAGAACTATGAATCTTAAGAATGAAGAGAAATATTATAGCTACTTCTAGAAGTATCTTTAAAATTTAAATTAAAAAACTGAGCACAGGAACACAGTGAGTGTCCAAGATTATAAAGTAGTTAATAAGCATTAAATTTTATAGGTCTTAAAACTAAGATGTATATTGATTTGTTGTTATGAATTAAAACTGTGTAAAGGGCTGGACAGATGGTTCAGTGGTTAAGAGGACAGGCTGCACTTCCAGAGGATCTGAGTCTCATTCCTAGCACCCATGTTGGGTAGCTTATAACTAGTTCCAATGAGATATAACACCTCTAGCCTTTACAGGAACCTGTGCTCACGTGTGCACATCCACACACAGACATACATACATGCATTGATTTAAAAACAAATCTTTAAAAGAGTGTGAAAAGTTTCATGTGCACTGATTTATTAGTTTGCCAGCATGATGTAAAACTTCCTTAAATCCCAGCCCCTAAAATAGCCCTGGGGCTGACTGTAATTCTGCTAATTCTGCTCTCCTGAGAGAGGCTTCAGACAAGGAGTGAGTTACACCTGTGACTTCTCGTGACTCAATCCCCTAACGATTAAAAGAGGCAATTTCTGGGCTCGTAGGGAGACTTCCAGGATAGAGAGAGGAAGAGAGAAGGAGGAGAGAGAAAGAGAGAGATGCCTTTTGGAACAGGGACAGCATGTAGTAGGTAAGATGTAGCTAGTAGAGTCTCTTGGTATCATGGTGGATCCGCAAGGATTCGACACCAGAGGAATCAGACTTTGATACGGTTTATAGGATTAGGTTTCAGTTGATGCACCCAGAGATTGAGTTATCATTGTTTCTGAACTAAGTTTGTCTTTCGTTTTCCTTCACTTGGCGGCTCATCTGGGTTCAAGAGAGAAAGGTACAGCAGCAAAGTGTGGGTTTGCCTGATGTGCACCACAGAGGCCATGGGAGTCTTGAAGCATGGGGCTGCTGTGGTAGTGACCTGCCAGTGGGAACCTAGTGAGCTGGGTGGAGAGGTCGTGGAGCTCTGAGTCAGAGCTCCAGGAGATGAAAGCAGGTTGGCCATTGCCCACCAATGCATGGCCGGTCAGCCCGCCGGGGATGAGAACCAGGGCATAATTTGGGAACATGTGCCATACATTCCATCTTTTTTGAATATTTCCTGAAACAGATGTCTCTATTAACTGTTTCCATTTGGTGCAATGGGCATCTAACTGATATGACAAATACCTTATCAAAAAAGAAACGATTTAGAGACCCAATCCCACACAGCACACACCCCAGTTGCAGCTCGACCTCCCAGGTATTCAGACACATCCAGCTTCACAGGTGAGACCTTAAATCCCACCCTGAAACCCCTTCTACCTGGACCCCTGTAAACTGGGGGAAAAAATTCCCCACCCATCCTCCTAAGACCCTGGCACATTCCAGTCCACCTGTGCAGGCTGGGAGTAGAGCCCTGGCACACAGCTCACATCCCAGTTGCAGCTCAACTCCTTAGGATCACAGAACCAAAGGAAGGACAGGCTCCAGTCAGAGACAGGGAGGCCAGATAGCACTATAGATAACCATATGGTGAGAGGCAAATGTAAGAACATAAGAAACAGAAACCAATTTGACTTGGCAACATTAGAACCCAGTTCTCCCACCATAGCAAGTCCTGGATACCCAAACACACCCTTAAAACAAGATTCAGATCTAAACTCTCATTTCATGAAGATTATAGAAGACTTTAAGAAGGACATAAATAACTCCTTTAAAGAAACACAGAAGAGCAGAAGTAAACAAGTAAAAGCCCTGAAAGAGGAAACAGATAAATCCCTTAAGAAATACAGGAGAAAGCAATCAAACACATGAAGGAATTGAACAAAATCATTCAAGATCTAAAAATGGAAGTAGAATCATTAAAGAAAACTCAGAGACAGACAGCCCTGGAGATGAAAAACCTAGGAAAGAGAACAGGAGTCACAGATGCTTGGCATCACCAATAGAATACATGATATAGAAGAAAGAATCTCAGCGGCAGAATATGCAATACAAGACATAGACACAGCAGTAAAGGAAAATACAAAAAGCAAAAAGTTCCTATCTCAAAACATTCAAGAAATCCAGGACACAATGAAAAGACCCAACCTGAGAATAATAGGTACAGAAGAGAAAGAAGATTCCCAACTCAAAGGGCCAGCAAACATCTTCAACAAAATTATAGAAGAAAAGTTCCCTAACCTAAAGAAAGAAATGCCTATAAACATACAAGAAGCCTACAGAACGCCAAACAGGTGGGATCAGAAAAGAAATTCCTCTCATCATATAATAATTAAAACACCAAATGCACAGAACAAAGAAAGAACATTGAAAGCAGTAAGGGAAAAAGGTCAAGTAATGTATAAAGGCAGACCTATCAGAATTACACCAGACTTCTCACTGGATACTATAAAAACCAGAAGAACAGATGTCATACAGACCCTAAGAGAACAAAAATGCCAGCCCAGGCTACTATACCCAGCAAAAATCACAATTACCATAAATGGAGAATCCAAAGTATTCCAAGACCAAACCAAGTTTAAACAATATCTTTCTACTTATCCAGACCTACAGAGGATAATAGAAGGAAAAGTCCAACACAAGGAGAGAAACTATATATACCCAAGAAAAAGCAAGAAAATAATTTTTTCACAACAAACCCCAAAGAAGAGAAACACATACCCATAATTCTACCTCTAACAACAAAAAATAACAGGAAGCAAGGATCATTGGTCCCTAATATCTTTCAACATCAATGGATTCAATTCCCCAGTAAAAAGACTAACAGACTGGATATGTAAATAGGAGCCAGCATTTTCTGCATACAGGAAACAAAACTCAGAGTCAAAGACAGACATTCTCTCAAAGTAAAAGAGTGGGTAAAAAATTTTCCAAGCAAATAGTCCCAAGGAAAAAAAATCTAATATCCAACAAAACAGACATTCAACCAAAAAAAGTTATCAAAAAAAGATGGGGAGGGTGTTAGCATTCTGTCTAAGCTCCGTCTTACAGTTACCTGGCAACAGCCAGGTAGGCCTGACCCACTATAAAAGGGGCTGCTTGCCCCCTCCTCTCTATCTCTTGCCTTCTTGCCTCTTGCCCTCTTGCTCCCCATCTCTCCCCATTCCCTTCCCCCCTCTCTTCACATGTTCAAGGCTGGCCTCTACTTCTCTACTTTCTCCATTGTCTGTCTTTCTCTGCCTCTACTACCCTCTTAACTCCATTCTCCATACCCTGAATAAACTCTATTCTATACCATACCGTCGTGTGGCTGGTCCCTTAGGGGGAAGGGATGCTTTGGCATGGGCCCACTGAGGTACTCCCTTCCCCCACACCTCACCCCACACACCTATAGAACCTATTTTATCTCTTTATCTTTTTATAAACACATCAGAGGGTGACTACATACTTATAAAAGGAAAAATTCACCAGGATGAACTCTCAATTCTGAACATCTATGCCCCAAATGCAAAGACACATTTGTAAATGAAACGCTACTGAAGCTCAAAGCACAATAGTAGTTATTAAACAGAAATTAAACAGAGACACAATGAAACTAAAAGAAGTTATGAACCAAATGGATTTAACAGATACCTACAGAACATTTCACCCTAAAAAACAACAACAACAACAACAACAACCTTCTTTTCACCATGTTATGGTGAAACCTTCTCAAAAATCGACCATATACTTGGACACAAAACAAACCACAACAGATACAAGAACATTGAATTAATCCCATGTATTCTATCAGACCACCATGGACTAAGGCTGGTCTTCAATAGCAACAAAAACAACAGAAAGCCCACAAACACATGGAAGCTGAACAACTATCTACTCAATGATAACTTGGTCAAGGAAGAAATAAAGAAATTAAAGACTTTTTAGAATTCAATGAAAATGAAGGCACAACATATCTGAACTTATGGGACACAATGAAAGCAGTGCTAAGAGGAAAACTCATAGCTCTGAGTGCCTCCAAAAAGAAACTGCAGAGAGCATACACTAACAGCTTGATAGCACACCTGAAAGATCTAGAATATAAAGAAGCAAGTATACCCAAGAGGAGTAGAAGGCTAGAAATAATCAAACCCAGGGCTGAAATCAACCAAGTAGAAACAAAGAGAACTGTACAAAGAACCAACAAAACTAGGAGCTGCTTTTTTGAGAAAATCTACAAGATAGACAAACCCTTAGCCAGATTAACCAGAGAGCACAGAGATAGTATCCAAATTAACAAAATCAGGAATGAGAAGGGTGACATAACAACAGAAACCGAGGAAATTAAAAAAAAAAAAAATCAGATATCACTACAAAAGTCTATACTCAATAAAACTAGAAAACCTGGATGAAAGGAATGATTTTTTTTTTAGACACATGCCAGGTACCAAAGTTAAATCAGGAGCAGATAAACCATGTAAACAGCTCCATAACCCCCAAGGAAATAGATGCAGTCATTAAAAGACTCCCAGTTGAAAAAAGCCCAGGTTCAGATGGTTTTAGTGCAGAATTCTCTCAGACCTTCAAAGAAGACCTAGTACCAATACTCCTCAAATTATTCCATAGAATAGAAACAGAAGGAACACTGCCCAATTCCTTCTGCGAAGCCACAGTTATACTCATACCTAAACCACAAAAAGACCCAACAGAGAAAGAAAACTACAGACCAATTTCACTTATGAATATTGATGCAAATATATACTTAATAAAATTCTTTCAAACTGAATACAAGAACACATCAAAATTATCATTCACCATGATCAAGTTGGCTTCATCCCAGGGATGCAGGGATGGTTCAATATACAGAAAATCATCAATGTAATATATAAACAAACTCAAAGAAAAAAAACAACACATGATCACCTCATTGGATACAGAAAAGCCTTTGACAAAATACAACACCCATTCATGTTAAAAGTACTGGAGAGATTAGGAATTCAAGGTACATACCTAAATATAATAAAAGCAATATACAACAAACCAATAGCCAACATCAAACTAAATGGGGAAAACCCAAAGCAATCCCATTAAAATCAGAGACTGGAGAAGGCTGACCATTCTCTCCTTACCTATTCAATATAGTATTGGAAGTTCTAGCCAGAGCAATCAGACAACAAAAAGAGATCAAAGGAATACAAATTGGGAAGGAGTAAGTCAAGATATCACTATTTGCAGATGATATGATAGTATACATAAGCAACCCTAAAAATTCTACCAGAGCGCTCCTAAAGCTGATTAACAACTTCAGCAAAGTGGCTGGATACAAAACAAACTCAAACAAATCAGTAGCCTTCCTATACTCAAAGAATAAATGGGATGAGAAAGAAATTAGGGAAACAACACCCTTCACAATAGTCACAAATGAAATAAAATATCTTGGTGTGACTCTGACCAAGCAAGTGAAAGATCTGTATGACAAGAATTTCAAGCCTCTGAAGAAAGAAATCGAAGAAGACTTAAGAAAGATCTCCTATGCTCATGGATTGGCAAGATTAATATACTAAAAATAGCCATCTTGTCAAAAGCAATCTACAGATTCAATGCAATCCCCATCAAAATTCAAACTTAATTCTTCATAGACTTAGAAAGAGAAATTCTTAAATTTATTTGGAGTAACAATAAACTTAGGATAGCAAAAACTATTCTCAACAGTAAAAGAACTTCTAGGGAAATCACCATCCCTGACCTCAAGCTGTACTATAGAGCAATCGTGATAAAAACTACATGGTATTGGTACAGAAACAGGCAAGTAGATCAATGGAATTGAATTGAAGACCCAGAAATGAACCCACACACTTATGGTCACTTGATCTTTGACAAAGAAGCTAAAACCATCCAGTGGAAAAAAAGACAGTATTTTCAACAAATGGTGCTGGTTCAACTGGCAGTCTGCATGTAGAAGAATGCAAATTGATCCAT
>JADRCH010000143.1:2383502-2401002 GCA_019843965.1 Rhynchomys soricoides | reverse complement strand
AGGTGTGTACTACTGCATACAGACTTTTATATAGGTTCCAGGGTCTGTGTGGGTGTTGGGACTATGCAGCTAGTGCTCTTATCCATCGAGGCATCTCCCCTACACTGAAGTGAATTTTAAAAGCCATTTTTGTTAAGTTAGAACTACTTCTCTGATTCAAAATTATGTATAAAAGTCAATTACCATGTGCTTTGGCTTGTGAATACTGAGTTGTAGTTTTGTACAGTCTGAAAATGTTAGAGGTTTTTGTGATACCACGGGTCTTTTCTTCCTGACTTGTGGTTGGATGCATGCGTACCTCTGGCTGGTCATGTGCAGAGCTGCTCTATGGTATGCTACAGGCAGAGGTGGCAAGTTTACTTTCATGGAATTAAACTCACAAAAAGTCATCATTCTTAGGGATAAAGATGAATATTTTGGCTGGCTTTATATTGGTCATATAGTAGAGGCTTGCCTTGAACTCCTGATCCCCCTGTTCTGAAACCATGACAACTGTGGATAATCAACGAACCATAGAAGTTTCAAATAAAAGAAACAAGGTTCTTACAAACATCCAGATGTCTACAAGGGTGGCCTGGGACTTGGGTCAAGAATCACTAGTATTTTGAAATTTAAAAGTCATTTTACCGAAAACAAAAAGAAACATGTTTTATTTTACATGAATCTGTTCAGCTATGAAGTTTAGGGGTTGCCCAATCCCCAATCTGTCATTCTGTGGATTTTCCTTCTACTCTTTAAGATGCTGGTTGTGATGGGGGAAATTAGGTTTCTAGGTGCCCTCAATTCTGGCATGCATAGTGTATATGTATGTATTGGACAGTTCTAAATGACAGGCCTGTGAATGGAGTCAGGATGAGGTGTATAATGGTTTTGTTATTAGTTTATGTTTTTGTTTTTTGGTTGTTATTTTTTATGTTTGAATGTTCTGCCTGCATGCATATATGTGTGCCATATGCATCTCTGGTGTCCGTGGAAGCTGGAAGAGGGCTGTCAGGTCCCCTGGATGGTATTGGAATTACAGAAGGTAGTGAGTCACCATGTGGATGCTAAAAACTAAACCTGGGTCCTCTGCAAGGTCAGATGAACTATCCATGTCCAATGGTTAGTTCTAAATTAATATCCATTTGCACAGCTTAGAATCACCTGGGAAAAGTCTCAGTTGAAAATTTGTCCATTAGATTGGAAGCTAAGCATGTTTGTGGAGGGACTGTCTCGATCGTCAATTGCTATATGAACACCCAGCCCATCGTGGGTATCTCCATTCCCTTGGCAGGAGGGATGAGAACGTAGATGAGAGCAGGATGTAGCAAGCAGGCAGCATGGGTGCTTTTGATTCCTCTCTGTTCCTGAATACAGATGTGGTGTGACTTAACTGCCCGAGTTCTCATCTTGACTTGCCCTCAACCATAAAGTGAAACCAGGAACTGTAAGTCAAACACACCCTTAGTTGTTTTTTGTCAGGATGTTTTATCACACCAACAGATATGAAACAGGGCAGAATGTTTACCAGAGCATCAATAACTCAGATATGAAGACACCTAATATCAAGCCCATTATTAATGTTTACATGGTTTACTTTTATCAAACTGTTGTATTCTACTTTATCATATTACATTTAACAATTACAGTAAATATTCTCCACACTTACTCTGTTTTATACTACTTTGCACATTTTTATGTTGACCTCCTTAAGTCAATTTATCCTCCTTGGTCCTTACCTGACATTATTGGTGACCTGCATCCTGTAGGTTCTTCCTGCCTTCTCTTAAGCAGTCTTCATGCCTCTCTGGCGACTTAGTGTCTTTGTTGTCCTTCCACCCCAGTGTAAGCTAGTTTATCCAAAACCACCTTCTCGTTTCTCAGCTTCTCATTAGATGTCCTGGCTTCAACTGCTTTTAAAAAATGCTGATGCTCACAAGGGTAAGAAGTTTTACTTGCACTCTGGGCTGTAGAGTTTCTAGGGATTGGATTCAGTCAGCACCCTCCTTGCTACCTGTTTCATCTATAATCGCTAGAGATTCTCTACCTCATCTGTAACAGTATCTGCCTGTGCCTGTTTCACACCTCACCTTGGTTGTTCCAAGATGCTAGTCACAAGCAGTTGGATCATTTTACTTCTGGCTTCAACCTTGGACTTCGATGTGTTATTTCCTTCAGCGAGCCTCTGCTGGAATCTTGGCACTTAGTTAACTGGCTCACACTGTTGTCAATGTGATCATTTCTGTGCATGTCTGGTAGTTTCGTCATATGTGAATATTGAAGCCTAATCTCTAAGTAGTGTTTACTGTGCTGTGTTTGTGTATCATGCATACCCTTGGGTTTAAGGGATATTAGCACTAGAAGCATGGACTGACCCAGGTGTATAGAAACCATTACGAACACCTTAGGGATGTATCTTCTCATCTGCATAGCTAGCTGAAATGATAAATACCTACTGATTATGCTGATTAAATGTGAAGCTGTTGGACCTGTGCCAGGAAACAGTGGATTTGTGACATCCCACTGTCGCAGTTCCTATTAGTTTAAGAAGACTAATCTATTCTGGGTCATACGACTCATGAAACAAAACTAGTCTTATCCTTTAATAAGGGGCCGAAGAAAAAGTGACCTTTTTGCATGTAAACTAACTATCATACACAAACTTAGTCCTGGCAAAGGAAACCCTTTTTTCTTCCCACTTAAAACCTTGCAATATCAAAGATGTTCCTTGAACAATTATGTGCTCCCTATTCATTTCACCCTCAGTATTAATTCCAACTGGAACTTGCCATTGACTTCCCTAAGAACTTTAGCTGAAGTATCAGTTGTAGCTGCAATGGCCCAATCCCATCAAACACACTGCCTTTTGCCTCAGCAATAAAGCCAAAGAACCTGTGTTGGCTGATGTATGTAAGATGGATACATACAATGAACACACAGACATGTTTTGATGACAGAAGACTGTTTGAAAGGGCAAAGATAGCTTTGTCAGCTTCAGTTGTGGATGGGAAATCACTCTGTCTGAGTCAGGACCTGACAGTAGGAGGCATGCATGTCAGAGAGAGAGAAAACTCAAATGGTGAAATTCAGCAGAGCCTGTGTGTGAGGACATCTTACAAAGAAATCTTTTTTGTCTGGGAAGGACCAGCGCAGGTTCAATGCTAGACCACAGGTGACAGTTGACGATAGCATTTACCCGCAAAAAATTACCAAGTGCTTATGCTGAGCCAGTTACTGGCAGGACTCCACCTACACACACACTGCTTAAGCATAGCTTCCTATGTACTTGAGCCCAAGCGACCTGCCAAGATAGGTGTGCAGCTAGAAGAGAAGGGCTTTCCTTGCTTGGATTATGTGTGGGTGCTAAACATGGCACTTGAAACCTACATTTATGCGGTGCGAACTTAAAATACAAAGATGACTCTTAAGGTTTCAGAAGGTGTAAATATGAAGCACAGTCTAATTTATAATGTCCTGGGTTCTAACCACAGCAATGCTGATGGGGTTGCTTAGGAAATTGTTTGGACTACCAAGAAACTTGGAATTTGACACTCCTTAGCTAATAGAGAAGACTCCTGGGCCTTTGTTGTTGCATCTCCATCTTGAACCAATGTTACATGCATAACCTACATTTTGAAGCATCAGGTTTTGATGGCAGCATCCACCATGACATTGCTTAGGAGTTGTGAAAAACCAAGTTGATTCTTTGGAGAAGGCACAATGAGAAGCTTATAGAGAACAATTATAAAGATTTAAAAAGTAGGGGCTGAGAACATAGTTCTCTGCTTGGTGGCAGAGTTCATCTTGCACACACGAGGTGCTGGGCTCAACTCTAGAACCATAAAAAAAATGGATTAAAGTTCTGGAACCTAAAGTAGTATTTATGTCTTTCCCAGTTTCTAACAGTGTATATCTTTGTCTTGTGATGCTGTGTAGAATTTAAAACACTCTACTGAGAGTTTAGCAAAGGTAAGCAAACTGAAGAATGGTAAGTGCCAGTCAAGCAGAGCCAGGATCCACTTTCCCGCTGAGGTGTCTTAATTTGTCTGTGGCAATCAGGATGCACTGTGTACAAAAATTAAATAATTAGGGCTGTTGAGGTGGCTCACAAGCCTAGTGGCTTGTTTCAATCCTGAGCCACCTCCACCAAGCTATCCTCTGACCCACATGCATGCCAAAGCACGTGTTATATACATGTCATGCACACACTATAAACACATTTCAAAACAGGTAGAAAACCCATGTTATACACTTGGATATGTACAACTTTTATTTACCAATTAGTGTTTTTCCTTTTGCAACTGAGTCTTCCTGTGTAGGTCAAACTCAAAGTCACAGTAGCATCATTGCACTGGCCCAATTAACTACTTTAAAAAAAAAATCAATTAAAAAATAAAAAGAGAAAGCTAATGGTAAGTAGCATTTCATTTGATTGCTAAGGAAAAAAAACCAAGATCAGTGCTTGGTGAGTTATTTTAAATTCTTCTGTTCTAAACGTCATATTGAATCACTACAAAAATATTAAACTTTTCTTTTGGTTGAGGATGAACTGGCAGAAATGAGACCTTTTATGTATTACAAATGAGATCTGGACATAAGTGGAGCTGTCAGAAGAACAGTCTTAGGAATTATGACCAAAGAATCAGGCACTGCCAGGAGACCAGAATTCAAAAAAACATTGTTGTAATGCTCAAGAATTTTGTGGCCTACCAGATATGAAAATATGAAAGACGTTTTAACAAATTTGTAACAAAACCAGCTATTATTTATCATTCTTTCTAAAGCTATGGTAAACAGACAGAAAAATATATGTAAGTAGAACATAAAAAAAATAATTTAAAAGGATTAAGAACTTAAATTCTGATTCGCATTTTCTGCAGAAGAACCCAGAGATTGTTTTCTTCATTTTCATAAGTCAGTCAAAGCAGAATCCAGGGATTATCTGGAAGATTTAGCCATTGCACATTCAGAAATGAAGACATTAGCACAGTGTCAGCTTCTGATCACTTGGGTGTCAGGAATGTTTGTCTTGCATGGTTACTATGGAAACAGTTATCATCAAGGTTTTTGAGATTAATGTGTGTTTTCAATAACAGTGTCAGGACACTGAGCCATCCTTTGTTAACTTGAAGCCCACTAGAGAATGTCATTCATGAGAATACCAAGAGATAACAGCAAATACATTGGCTTGGATTCCCAGAAGCAACCATCACACAGCGCTGGGTCAAAGTGCACTTTCATTAAATATTTGCTGGTGTATTTTTTCTCACCTACAAGAGACAGACTAGGGCTCCTGCTCTCACTGGGTTGACAACCTGGTTGGTTTTCTTTTGAAGATTCAGAGCAGCATCAAAGCTACAAATAACATGGTGCTGTGCCAGAAATATTCTACCATTTCAAAAGTATAAACCGCATGCTAAAAGACTTCCCCAGGTGACTACCACCTGCTGGTCTACAGAGTGAGTTCAAGGCCAGCTAGGGCAAGTTAGTAAGCCTGTCTCAGAATAAAAAAGTAACACGAGTGATGGGCCTATCTCCCAGTGATAGAGTCTCTGGGTTCAACTCTCAGTGTCACAGAAAGAAAAAAGAAGCTCATCCTGTCCCCTGACATGCTGTAAGGGAGGCAGTATGGACGAACATCATGTGCTATGCAAAGCACTCTAAGCAAGGATTTGTGAGGCAGAGAAATCCTTTATTGCCACAGGAAGCAAGTGCACTCTTCTCTTCAACAGTTTTAAGAATCACAAAAATGCAGAATTCACACAATAAAGAATAACACAGACTTAGGGAGAAATGGTCCCTTGGGTTATATTGGCCGTAATACTGAGGTAACCAATCGACCTTCTTCAGTGGAAATATCTTAAACGAAATGAAAAAAACCCACTAGTTATAACATCTAATTTATATATACCATTCAAATAAAAATATATATTATTTGCTTTAATGTATAGCAAGTTTAATACATTAGTGTTCACAAGATAAAAATTGTATTCTACTGAAAGTGTGTGTGTGTGTGTGTGTGTGTGTGTGTGTGTGTGTGCTTCTTTATCTCTAAGCTTGGAAGTCAGAAAGTATGCTACTTAAGGAGACTTTCTTCTAGATTTAAAAATGCAGGTTCTAGGTCCAGGAGAGACAAATATCAGCTGGAAGACTACTGCATTTTTTAAAACTTGCATGTTAAAATCTACAAACTTGAACTGTAAGACATAGTTGTTTTGTTTTGTTTTTTAAAAAAAGAAAGGACCACAAAATTTCTCAAAATAGATTATGGAACACAGGAAACGGTTCATGAAAGTAAAGGGATACGATCCAGTGCTGTGGCTAATATTAAAAACTGAGCATTCTATTTAAATGGTATCTCACTAGCTCTACACACAATGGACAATGAGACCACAATAATCAACCTCACGGTAGCAACAGAGGCACATGGTCCCTAAGATACTTTTTAGTGGGCAAGATGCTATGGTCCAATAGAAACATTTAGGAAGGAAAAAGCCTTGTAATGGTAGAAATGCTGTTTACTGGTGTTTCTACTGTAAAACTCTTCTACAGGTCAAATTGAAAAGTGATTCTCTATGTGACAGTGCTTAGAGCCTATGGTGCAGACATCTCACCTAACATCTGGCCAAGAGATTTCAGTATAACAGATTAGGAACTCGTATCTATGACAGCATGACCTAAAGCAGAACTAAAAACAGACACACACTCCATGTCCATTCACCCACGCCATCATCTTTATCACATTTAGGGCTACCTTACAATGCCTTAATTTGTTTAACAAACTCTGAGACATCAACGTTTAAGTCAAGGCTTTTACACATTAACCCCTTTATTTCAAGTCCTCTGTCCAACCTTCCTTATATCTTGAGCAGCTGTCATAAGTGTAGCCTATCTCATCTTGGGAATGTTACTCCAATTTTTAATTTGTGCACTGATTAAACCAGCAAAAGTGACATTATTTAGTGACAGCTACGTATTTCCTATTAATCAAAATCATGTCATCAAGCATTAAGCACACAGTCTTTTCCTTGGTGTAAACCATGCATTTATCTTCCATCTTTCTCCAGTCACCTTGCCGATAACTACATTGCCCAGGCTTTCTTTCTATGACCACAAAAGTTCTAAATGCTGACGAGTAACATTTATGGTAAATACACTTAAAGTAGACAACAAAATTTCAAGTAAAATGAATGGTATCCACATCTATTAGACAACAAGGTATCAACACCTGGATTTGCTTCTATAAATTACAAAGACACATTGTACATTCTTCAATAGTGAATGCCTACAATGTTGAGCCTTTCCACATGAGCAGCTTACACAGGAAGGTAACTGGTCAGTGTCTGTTACACTGCAATGCTCTCTCCAGTCCCTCTTCTGTGGCTGTTGCGTTGTCCTGGTGTCCACAGACTCCTGTGTGAGTTCTTAGGCTTTGGCTATGGTCTGTGAGCTGAATGAGGCAACACTGGTTATTAAGGCTTAATCTATGATGGAGCATTATCCTTGAATCTGGTGCCATTTCCGGAGAACAGTAGGAGAATCTCAGCTATCTTGAGTCTTCCGGCTCTGTTTTAATAACTTTCTTTTCCAAGGTGAATGCAGAGTGAGGATAGTCTTTTAAAATCCCAAGGCTCTCTGCATAAAACAAAACCAGAAAGTTTGGAATTTGAATCCGTGGACTACAAACTAAAGTTATTAAACCCAAAACTTCCTAGCAAACATTAACTATTCATAATTATGAAATTCCAGATGGAATTTTATTTAGAGTTGTTCAAAGCATGGGTTCTGGCTGAACACGGTAGTGATGTATTTCCAGGACTAAGGGAGGCTGAGACAGGAGAACTGCTTCAAGTTCCAGGTCAACCTGGGCTATGTGCAGAGTACCCAGTCAGCCAGAGCCACACAGCAAGAGACCGTTTCATGAAAAATAAACAAAAATAAACACAGTCAGACGAACAAAAACAAAACAAAACCCACAGTTTTATTTAGACCCCAACTGCACCATCTGCTAGGTATAAACTAATTGGGGTAAGTTACACAGCTGAGCTTTGTATCCTTACCTATAAAATGAAGAGCACAGAAACACAGAATAGGATGAGTGGCAAGGGCAAAATACACATGAAGCGACAGAGCTATCTAAATTTATTTTATTTTATGTGCACTGGTGCTTTGCCTGCATGAAGCTGTTGGAACCATAGAGGAAGAATAACAGACAGAGGTGAGCTACCATGTAGATGCTGGGAATTGAGCCCAGGGACTCTGGAAGCAGAGTCAGTGCTCTTAATTACTGAGTCATCTTTCCAGCCTCCAGATAGACCTTTCCGAAAATGCTTAGTTCACTGTGTTAAGTATATAGAATTACACTGGTCATTTACATACAAATGTTAATAGCTAAAATATTTACCATTAAAATGAGACAGAAATACATCTTTAATATTAAATATAAAACAATTTCTAAAAGTTCCTCTAGCCATGGCATTCAAAATCAGCGTAAGTGGGAATAAAGGTTAACTTTCATAAATAATGGTTCCATGGAGTTTTATGAGTAGTTATTTCAACAATATATGCATTATACTTTACATACATGCAAACATATGGACATTACAACACACACACACACACACACATACACACACACACACACACACCTTGAAAGGGACCAAGGCTCCTAGCTTGAATGCAGGTGGTTCCCTCTCTATACAAACAGAGATCTAGAATTGCACTTAGGATAAGGAAACAGCCACGGTACTTTAGTCCTTACCAGTCATCCACCTCATCCTCTCGTTCACAAGAGCCCGGTGAGCTATCCACTTACAGATGCATCTGTGAGAGCAGGGATTTCTTGGTCAAGTAACCAGGCTCTTTTGCTGCATGGAAACTGTGTTATTTCTACTCATTTTTTAAAAGTATTTCTCAATGGACTGACACTGGATACTTATCAATCACAGTGTCCAGGACAGGCCCCATGTTCTGGAGTCACTGGCTAACACAAATTGAATTTCATGCGGATTTTTGTTCTCTATGTGGGGTCTAGGGGAATGCTTTTGTTTTGCTTTATTCTTTTATTTTTAAGATTTATTTATTTTATATATGTGAGTACATTGTTGCTGTTGGATGTAAACCACCATGTGGTTGCTGGGATTTGAACTCAGGACTTCTGGAAGAGCAGTCAGTGCTCTTAACCACTGAGCCATCTCTCCAGCCCTATTCCTTTTTTTTTTTTTTTTGAAGAGAAGTTGGGTGAGTATTGAAGTGGGGGGTGGGGGTATCTGAGGGAGGATGTGGGGGGAAAGACGTATGATCAAAGTATATTGTGTAAAACTCTCAAAAAAAAATGAAAAATAAAAAACCTAACTAAAATTAAATCTTAAAAAGCCAAAACTCTTCCTTAGGAATTACTTTGTTCTGTTCTATGTAAAATCCCAGCTTAACTAAATCACCCAGCGTGATTTAGTGTCTCCAAGTGGACCAAGTGTCTCCAGGGTGAGACAAACACGACCAGTGTAATTGCACAATTTCTTTTATGTAAGGTCTTCAAAGCAATCTGGGTTTGTAGGGAACATGTGGGTTTGCTAAGAACTTTAAAGAAGAGGTTGCCTTTTCATGTTGCTTAAGATAGGAGACCAATTTGCTATCATTTTAGGGTAATTCCATCCTCAACTTCTTTGACAGTCGGTGTGAAACAGTGGCCAAGTGGACAAGGTACAGAACAGAATGTTATTCAGGACATCAGCCTTTTTAGCATCTGCTCCTAGGAGCATTAATGTAAAGACACAGACTGTCTAGATAAACTTCACAGTAGATCCTCAACCAACCATCAGCTGTAAAGACAGGTTCCTCCCGACTTAGCATACAAACCTAGTGACCTGTCGGATCTCAGCTTCCCCATCTATAAAACCAGTGACTATGACTAAGTGATTCCTAAAGTTACTTTTTTATTCAAAGACTGAATGATACCACTCTCCTCACTGGTGCCGGTATCCACTAACACTGCCTGATTCGTTTTACTTCAGTACACAAATGCACTTATCATTCCAGACACCCGTCCTCCTCACCCTAAAATGCATCTGCACAAAAAGTCAGGTCCTGGTACTCAAGGGTCTCTCAGCACGAGGACAGACGCAGAACATGCCTGTGACACACCACAGCACTGTCAGGAAAGGAAAGCCAGTCCAACTCAGCATAACCATTCAGCTTAAACTAACTACAGGTCCAAATCCATAGCTAGCTAGTCAAATTGTCTTAACCTTTACAATTCTTCCCTGTCATTCCTTTTAATATTATAATTCTCAAAGAGGCTGGCTAATATTTTGGCGATCTATAATTTCCAAGGGGAACTGACAAGTAACAAGGTTCAGCCGGGGACAGAAGCGGGAGAACAGAGCTAAGGGAATGCTGTTCAGGTTTTCTCTGGTTGCAGACTGCATTCTCACCTGATGAGTGGGACTTCGCCTCATTGGAGTAAAGTCTACTCAGCTCCCCATCCACCACAAAATGATGGGGCTGTCTGTTCTGCACACTAGGAATTCGGAGATTCAAAGGTCTTTCTCCTAATGAAAGAAAGAGAGAAAGAAAACAAAATAACATTTTAAACAGTTTTTTGTTGTTTGGTTTCTGTTTGACAAGTTGCCAGAACACACCTTAGTGAGAATGAGAAGAGTCAAGAAGCTCTGCACAATTTATAATAGCCAGGAAATGACACTTAAAATAATAACTTAGGAGGAAAATGGCAAGTCATTAATGTCAGTGCCTGGTGTAGACAAACTGTTGAGGTATACTTAAGAGCTAAGATGAACCAAACAAGAGATGGACATTTCTAGAAGCTCTCTAACCCTGAGTTAATACAGCTCCCCTGTAAGACATTTCCCTTAAGAACTTTGTAGTAGGGCATGCCATTAACTAACCACACATTTAATAGTAGAGGGGCAGAGAAGTGCCTCAGGCCAATTCTAGCTTTTTTTAATTAAAAATATAATCTATGAAAAAATAATTTGTACAAATACTGTAAAATGTTTTATGCATTATATTATCTGTCGCAGCAAACTACTACCCCACAGCAAGTTATCCTAGTGTCATGAATTAATCACCAACAAATTGTTTGTAATTTTCTTGCTTATGTTAATTCTTAGCCACTAAGAAGGGTCAGAGAAGCTAAAGAAGACTTCAGCTAAAACGTTTCTGTCAAGTGTTAGAAAGGAAATCTTTGTTTTACTCTGGTGTTGTGATTGAAGGTGACATTTCATTTCATGGCTAGAGAATGCTTACTAAAAAGGTATTATTTGGATGGGAAAAACAATCTTTGCCAATACATGTTCCGATTAATAACTGAACTACTGAAATGGCAAGGTAATTCTGCAAAGAGGAAATATATTCCCTGAATACCTGGAAAATGGCTCGACAGCCTCAGCTATCTCATAAATGCAAATTAAAATTAAAATATTGCATCACTCCAGTTGGAGTGGCTAACATTGAACAAGCAAACACCAGAGGCAAGAAATCCTTACTTACTGCTGGTGACAGAGAACTGGTGAAGCCACCTTGGAAACCCGTATGAAGGGGTCGCAAAAAGCTAAAAACAACTTCCATGTAAGCCAGTTCTGCCATGCCTGCACACATGCCTGCAGTGTTCTGGAAACCCTACAACAGAGGTGTGTGCACATTTGCTTATCGCTGCACTCCTCAATGGCTAAAACATTATCAGGCCCAGATGTCCACCAGCAGAAGAGCAGATAAGAAACAGGAGGTACAGGTGCACAGGGGAGTCTTATTCAACGCAGAGAAAAGTGAACTAATGCTCACTGGGAAGCAGTTGGAATGGGAATCATATGTTACATTAAGTCAAGTAAACCAAACCGAGAGACAAACTCCATAGTTTCTTTTGAACTGAGAGACAAACTCCATAGTTTCTTTTGTATGTTGAACCTAGATAGATGCGTGCGTGCGTGCGTGCGGTGTGATGAAGCCAGAAGGGGAATGACAGGAAGAAGGGATTTTAGGGAGGGTGAAGGGAGAGAGGGTAATGTGGTATGTGGTACAAGAAAGGGGCTGTCGGAGGGAGGGGTTCTGCATGAAATGTCACATCAAAACCTGTTACTTTGTATGAACTGAAATTCTTTTTTAAAAGATGGACTCTTACTTGGTAAACGAAGTTATTAACAACACTAAGCACTTGGTAGAAGGTAAATAACACGTAAAATTAGACAATAGGAAACTACTGTTCCCCTTCAGTATACTAGCCACTGATATTTGAAGCTGCAGGACCGATTTACAGGTTTCCATGCCATTCTTCTACTTGAAGCTAAGCTGCACGTAAGCAAAGGTGTCTTTTGCACTGCTATGCCTTCTGGGCTTGGAGGCATGCCTGGCATATAGAAAACACTTCAAAAAATCTTTTCAATGAATGGATAACAATGACATGGGATTTTCTTCATGCTGAAGACATGAGAGAAGCCGAAGAATTTTGAGAGTAAAAACCCTCATGACTCAGCTTTCTAACACAGACTTGTGTTAGAAAACAAAGATGCATTTTAGACAAATTGATTGTTGAGATTTAAAGAAAGATGTTTCGATCATTTTGAAAAGGTGAAGGAGTACCTCAGTGGAAGGCCCTAGGTTCAATTCCAGCACCACAACGAAACAGGTGCTATTAGCAAAGAAGCATCTTTGATGGAATCTGTTTCCTTGGGGAAACGGGCTGTATACTCACATCTCTGTCCTGGCCAACCCTCTACAAGACACACGTGCAAACTACAGTACAGGAATTATAAAATTTAAGGATTTTTAGAAATTAACATATACAGGATGCAGAATGAATACTTTCCTTTGAAAAGGAACTAGTGAAAATGGATTTTCACAGATATAATCCCTTCAAAACACCAAACTTTAAGCCTCATCCATTCTCCCCAGTTTTCTGTGAAAGGCATGTGGCTCTGAAGGCCAGTCACTGCAGAGGCGCACCTTGTCCATCGGAGCCATCAGAAGGCAGGCCGCCATCAGGGCTCTGCTCTCCAGAGCTCTGCCTGTAGAGCCCAGCCGTGAGTCTCCTCTCCTGATGCAGCCTCTCATAGCCGGCCTGGGCACACAGGAGCTCCATCTGCTTCGCCATCCCCTTGTCAGCCTGCTAGCAAGTAACGCAAAAATAAAAGCAATAACTACAGCATTCTGGATTTCTTAATGGCCTAAAGTTGCCAATTTGAGATACCAGCAAATGCATTTAGTCTTTATTAAAATGAGCTCATACTTCCTGAGGTATGATTGCCTCCATAAATATGAATAAATGTTTGTGTCATGTAAGATACCAGGTTTGTTCAAAAGGTTTCTTTTCAGTCCTACAAAAAGAATTCTATGTAAACTCAAAGCCAATATAACCTTCACTTTGTTTCCCAAGGTTCTGAGTCCTTTAAAGGATTTCCCCTTCTTTCTAAAAAAAAGAAAAAGAAAGTAAAGAAGAAGGAAAAGAAAAAGAAAAAAGAGCCCACGAGCACCAGCAACATCTGCTGTCATCTGCTTCGAGCACAGGGTGAAATCCTGGCATTTTATTTTAGGGTTTGGCACTACCAGGATTCTGCTATGATGCCAGCCTGCTTGGAGGAGAAAAGGTGTAAAATGCTTGTCTAGAAGAACAAGACAAACACACCTCCCACCAAAATTAAACAATGCAAATTATGCAGAGCTGCATCCCCGCCGCCAGCAAGGATCTCTGCCCCCTTTCCAGAGTGAAGCAGCATTTCCCAACCAAGCAGAGATGGGCATGTCTAAAACAGAAGGCTGGTGTGTGACATACTTAGTCACCTCTGCATGTGTTTCAGAAGCTCCTTTTCTGTGTTCTGTTCTAAATTACTTGCATGCGATATTCAAAAGTGTATCTATGACATTTGCCAACGAAGTAATAGTCAAAATGCAGATATGATTCATTATCATGTTATATAAAAGTAGTATAAGAATGCCACTATATAAAATTGGTTACAAAAGCCATGATTCACAATTTTAAAAATCAAGAGATGGAACACATAATGGATTAAAAAATAGGAGAAATGCCCTTACTGCTTTTCTAAACTTGTACAAACCAGGTTAAAGGTAACAATCACTTCATTTCAACCAGTTAACTGAGGACATCTCAACAGGCCATTCTGGGAGGGAACCATAGTAACAAGGTTTGGCAACACTAAATGGGCCTGCAAACAGGTCTGCAGTTCTGTCTAAAAGGGACATTCTCACGGGGGCTTTGGAAATGTCCATTTCTGAGCACATACAGCTAAAAATTTACTAAAATTCGGGGGTAGGAGGATGGCTACTGCAGCACACAGTACAGGCTGCATAAGCCTGAGAAACCAAGTTCAAACCCTAGCACTCACGTGAAGAACTGAGCCGGGAGTGTGTGCCGTGACCCCAGCAGTGGGGAGGCAGATCCAGGTGGGTCCCTGCGGCTGGCTCTGCAGCTAGCTATCAGAACAAACAAGAACAAGGCCAATACGAGCCCTGTCTCAAAAAAACATCAAGGTGGGTGGACCCTGAGGAATGACACCCCAGGCTTTTGTCTGGCCTCTATGAACAGGTGCACACATGTGTACTTATACCAACACCCTTGTGCACCCACACAAGCATGCACCCACCCCCTCACATATACACAGAAATTAATAAAATTATCCAAAGCTACACGCTAATTTAACAATTCTTCAGGAATACTTTAAGTGGGGTAAGAGTTGCAATGTTGACAATATGTTATTGAGATCTTGCGCTATTTTACCTAAGAACTGTACCAAAATGGCTGTTTTCCCTGATACTCAAAGAACATGTCACTTCCTACAGAACTACAGAGAATAAGTAACATCTTATCAGATATTGTTCATGAACCAAATGAGAGCAAGATGTTCCTGCCATTATACAGATAAGGCTGAGAAGCGGAAATCATTTAAAAACAACCAGAAACAAACCCAGTCGACAGCGGAAGCCAGATGAAGCACCCACCACCCCCAAACTACAGCTATCCTCATGACAGTTCGGGGCAGGTGCGTTACCTGTGAACCAAGACCTGCAAGCTCCTCACTCTTGGCTCTGGCCTGCTGGAAGAGTGTTGGCACGGATTCCTGGAAGTCTGGAAATCCGTCCTGTGGGGCAGATCATAAGGCCTGGATATTTAGACTTTGTTACCACACAAAGCAAAAATAACACTTTGCACTGAGTAGTAAATAATCTGAGCTCCTAATGTAGACTATTGCATTCCAGTCTTTTAAGCAACCATGCCTTGTTTTCTACAGTAAAACTACAAGCAGACTTTGTGACCACAGAGACAAGAGTCCCAACCAGCACCCCCCACACGCACACACAGTTACCGCCCCCCCTCACCCACTCAACCCTCTCACATGCTCACCCCCTCCCACGCTCACCCCCTCCCATGCTCCCTGTTCAACCCTTACAATGCTCACCTGCTCCCACACTCCCCCTCCCACGGTCGCCCCATCCCACTTTCACCTCTTCCCACAATCATTTGACCCCACACTCACCCCCTCCGACGCTCGCCCCTCCCACGCTCACCCCCTCCCATGCTCACCTGTTCAACCCTTCCAATGCTCACCTGCTCCCATACTCCCCCTCCCACGCGCCCCGTCCCACGTTCACCCCCCCCACACTCACTGGCTCCTACATTTACCCCCTCCACGCTCACTCCTTCCATGCTCACCCCCTCCCACACTCCCCCAACGCTCCCCCCTCCCATGCTCCCCCTCCCACTCTCACCCGCTCCCACACTCACCCCTCCCACGCTCACCCCCTCCCACGCTCACCTGCTCACACCACTCAGAGCGTTTTCCTACTTCTAGTTTTATGCAAAGCACTGACGTATTTCCATGAAAGTAGCATTTTCTATTATTTTGACTATTCAGTACAAAAATCACTAAGAGGCAGAACCTTCCCCCAGGAAGCCACCTCTGCTGTCCTCTAACACTCTTTTCGTGGTTCACACCTTCCTAACGCTGCCACCCTTTACTACAGTTCCTCATGTTGTCTGACCCCCAACTGTACAATTATGTTGTCGATACCTCACAACTGTAATTTTGCTACGGTTATGAATCCTAGCAAGTATGCGACATGCAGGATATCTGACCCCGTGAAAGGGTCATTTTACTCCCAAAGGGTTCCTGACCCACGGGTTAAGAACCAGTGGCTAAAGGCCTCACTTGGATGATCTGTGCGCTTCATCCTGTGTGACTTTCCCTGTTGAGGCTGGGAACTGATGGGTTTTTAAAATACCTTTTGTTAACTACTTTTATTTTGACATACAAAAAATAAATATATTAAAGTTGCATAAGCTTGTGTATCTGGCTTATATATGAGTTGTATAAGCTTGTGCAGTGCCATGATGTGTACTGCTCTAAAGTCCAAAAGGGAGTTTGTTTTAGGAATTCAGTAAATAGCCATATTGCCATGGTTTTGTTGTTTGTTTGTAATCTGTCTGGTAAAGACCTAAAGTAAAAGAAAAAAAAAATCAAGTTGCCACCCAACTTGAATTTCCCACAAGTCCCCTTTGTCAGGATGGGCCTACAATGACCTCCAGTACCTGCCCTCCTGAGTTAGTCTCTTTGGGGGAAGGTAAAAACAAGAGAATCTTTCTGAGCTGCTGAGAAGACCAACTGGGAAGAGATGGTGAGAGCATGAATTTATGATGTGACAGCTGCAGACTGAGAACAGCGCCATGCGTGGTGGGTGTGAACACCATGATGCTTAGGAACACTTGTGGAGAAGGGCTTTTGGAGCGCATTCCATGCCTGGTCAACCATCAGCTACGTCAGCTCACTTCCTGTGCATTTGGGGGAAACTCACCCCATTAATGTTAAGTTCTTTTTAACTGCCTGGTAGCTGCTGTATATAAAGCTACAGACAAGTCTGATGGCTTTGGGAAGGAAGCCTGAGGAAGGGAGGGAAGGCCACTGGGTCTCCTTACAGAATCCTCATTACTAATGCAGCTTTCTCTTTGTAGGATAAGCTACATGCTTTTAACCCAGGGTTAACGACTAAAAAACAAACCCATTACAGTAATCTAGTAGAAAAAGATGTGGTGATATAATACAATATTTTATTTGAGACATAGGGTATTGGCTCAAAATAGTCTCCCATTACGGCCTTTACACGTCATGCTTTCAAATATTTAATCTGCCAAATCAATTTCCTAAATAACATCTAATTATCTATTTTTAATTAAAAATTTTACAGTTTTGAGATGGTCTCATCTTACAGCCCAGGCTGGTCCAGGTTGTAGCCAGCCTTGGCCTTGAACTCCCAACCTTTCTGCCTTGGCCCTGAGGGCTGGGATTAAAGGCACCACAACCAAATTTATGTGTTGTTTGAAGTCAGATACGAAACAACATGATTGGAAGTAGAACGTAAGTGACTTTGACTCTGAGACAGCTTCGTGTACCTTCATACCTATCTGGACTCTCTGAATATTGAAGACACTTACCTTCCCAGCTCCTGCACTGCTTATAGGAGTGTATAGACTATAGACTTATAGGAGTGTATAGACTAT
>JADRCH010000143.1:2370004-2383492 GCA_019843965.1 Rhynchomys soricoides | reverse complement strand
TTATAGGAGTGTATAGACTATAGACTTATAGGAGTGTATAGACTATAATCAGTAGGTGAACTGGAGTCAACTTTATCTAATACCATTCTCCTGGTTATTCCATTTTTCTTCTAAGATTTTTTTTTTTTAACTCCTACAACTCCAGCCTCCACTCCAGCAAACCTTCCTCTAAGCTCAAACTAGGAGACTTGGATCGAGCATCGAGACTGTCCAGCAACAGCCCTGCTGGCTCTCGGAAGCCCAGACTACACTGGTTCCTATTTCACAGGCATTTTCTACTTTACCCTCACAAACAATGCTTGTTTCCCCTGTTCTATAGCTACAGACACCAGTTCCAAGCCTAAGCTCAATGCATGCAGCCCTAATGTGAAGATATTTCTGAAACTTGACTATGAATAATTGCTGTTTTTCAGAACTGACTACCTCTTCATAATGTGTGCTGGGTTTGAAGTCTATTCCTATTGCTAACCCTGGGATGTGGAACGGACCATTGTGTCCCTGGGTATATACTGTCCCGTTCGTAAGAGGGACACTATAGCACCCGTAAGGCTAATTTATACAATCATTTTTTAGGGAAACAAAAAAGTGCAAAGAAAATACTTACCTCAGTGCTTGGCACGTACACATTACCCACAAAAAAAAATATTTTTCCCATTTAGAAAGTTCAGCCCCAAAGCCACCAGGTTTAATTAACAAAAACAGCCCAGTACAGGTGACTTTCCCATTCTTCCGTTATAGAGAGGAAAAGGACGAATTTTCAGGATATATACACAGTATAGCTCTCCAAAGATGAGTGGGGCTATATACTTAAAACTCTAACCGGCAAGAAAATGCTGAGTATACCAGTAGGGGGTATTGTGGTGAAAGGCACACTGGGACTCTAGAAGCACTTGGGGATATAGCAGCAGCCAGGAAAGGCATGCTGCTGCACCCTGACAAGCAGTCCACAGAGGCCAGCAATCAGAGACCCAGAACACTGGGAAGGCTCTAGCGAGAGGGCATGAAGCTGGAAGGAAAGTTCTTCAGGAAAAGACGACGGAAGCTTAGATAAAGGCCTAAGGGCAAAACCAATGGGCTGCACATCATTTATCACAGTTACAGTAAGGACTACCTTAAGGAAGGGTCCAGAGAAGCTAGACAGGCACTGCCAGGTTCTGTGGTGCCTTACACACAATGCTATGACATTTAAATCTTATCTTAATGTAAATATTCCCTTTATTTAAATGGTAAAGCAAAGCCACTGATGCTCTCAAAGAAGACTGCCAGGCCAGATTTTAGAAAGGCTATACCAGACACACTGGTACTTGGTTAATGTCTGTGGTGAAGATGGAGAACAGTGGCCTAGGAATATGTCAGGGATACTCACTGCAATAAAGGCTACAGGGCCAGGCATAGATTGCAAAAGGAACTAGAATGTGGATCGATGCAGGCAGAGACATCTTTTTCTAAGGGCTGCCATAAACCAGGTAAGTAGGTGTAGTGACTTTGGACCACAGAGTGAAGTCAGGACTGGAGACTTACAGCAGCCATCAGCTCAACGGTATGTTGTGAGTGGAGCTGCTGACAAGAATCCCCAGATGTATCTTAAATACTGTTTGAAGAGGCTTACGAAGGAGGAAGAAGCTAGCCAGTCTTCTTGTTTTCAGACCAGATGTGTGGTCTCAGCAAGTCAACCGCATTGTTTACAGCATTCCCAATTTTTCCATGGAGATTGCATCACCTGCTTCGCCTGCCCAGGGGAGATCTGTGGGTATTAAAGGAACTATGCAGATGGCAAGTCTCGTCATGAGTGCCTTCATGGTCAGGGCTATTCAGCCATGAGCATACTGAAAAGCTGGGGAGAGGACCTTCAAACTCTGTATATGAAAGCTTGCTGGAAAATGGGTAGTTAATGCTCCATTGTTCATAATGAGAAACAAGGTATCTGGAATATCCAACAGAGAAACAACAGGGAGAACGTCACCAAGACACTAGTATAGAATAGCATGGTCTTTACCGTATTTGGTACAAGGCTTCTTTTGGGTCCCTGTAGCCTTCTTTCTAGGCACCAGCTGTGCCATGCTATGAGCAATTTATCTCTATGTCACATTGATGGCTGCTGCCATTAATCACAGCGTTCCCTTGGTGATGAGACTCTGGGTCTCAGCAATGAGAAAATAAGATACATGTTTGGAGGCTGTTTGTGACCTAATTAGTCTCACCCCTTTGGTCTCCTCTCTCTTTCCCACCATGCACCAGCAAGCTGTTCTAAAGCCACTGCCCAGTTGTCTTGGAGCGATGCGTGGTCGCAGATGTTCTTAACCCCACGTGTGCTTTTTTCCCCTCTCCCTATTCATGCTTTCTGTATGAATAGCAGATTGTACTGTTTCTGCTTTTCTGATCCAGAGAGAAGAGCCTACTTCAGATTTCACCAGCTTTCCTTTCACGAGCTTAGTCACAGTGTAGGTGGATATTCTGACCCTGCCTCTCACTCCCCACTGCCCCAGAGCAGCTGACTGGCAGATGTTTCCTCTTTCTTCTTCAAACCCAGTGCTCGGACTTTCTGGTCTGTTAACAAATTCATTCCTTCCATCCAGCCGTGTCTTTACTCTCTACTCCACAGGGACAGAATTGTCATCCCCCATGTCTGTCCTCTTTCTAACAAGAAAAAGACACACAGCACATGACATGAAGTCAGTGGCCTTCAGCAGTCTCCATCTCTAAGAAGCTCCTCATGACACTGCCATTACTGGAGATAATGACAGTTTGTTCTTAAACCAAAAAGAAAGGTTACCAGCTGGCTCTCCTTCTAACCCGTATTTTAAAGCTTTAAGCAAAGACAAGACAGCCAAGGATTCTGGCTCTTAACTCTTCGTGCTCATGATGAACAGTCAAGCCATCTTACCCTGTCATAGGAAGAGTATAAACAAATCACACTAACTTCTATGGGTATCTTTCCAACATACTTTTTATACTCACTCTGAACAGGACGCTCTCTTTCATATTAATATATTTTGTAGTTACCACTGTCAAATTTTCTACTCAAAACTTACAGTTGATTATCAGGCAGTTGTCCTTAGATTAGAAAAGAGTAACTGCCATTGTCTTCCTGAGAGAGTGCCAGTCCTACACACACTTGTTCCTTCACATCTACAGAGCAGAGAAAGGATTCTAACTCTAACAGGACTGTTCTGGGCAGGTGAGGTGTCTTGTGAATGCTCATTAGCACCCAGAAAGGTACTGTCTGGAGCTCAGATGTAAGGCATGGGCTGGAAACCCTGGCTCTGCCACTGGATAGCAACATAGCAACTCTGGGTCTTCCCCGGCTGTGGAATGGACATCATAATGCATACGCAAGAAGGCTTGTGATAAATGTCTAGGAGGGATTGGCACATAACAGCATGATTTACAAAATCGTCATTGTTATGATTGCCCCACAGCTAAATGCTTTAGGGTCCCTTTGAAAAATAAGAATAAGAACACACAATTCATTCTTGGATTAGCTAGAGGTGGGTTTTCTGCAGTTGTTCAACTCTGCAGAAGTGTTACCAAGCCTGACTCACTGTCACACAGGGATGGGAGAGGGGCTTCCCCAGACCTGTGCACTTCCACGTGCTTTCACTAAGATTTACCCAAGCGGAAAGGGTCTCTGTGATTATCTTATTTACTTTAAAAATTGAAGAAATAATGTTCAAAACCTCTATATATTTTTAACAACTAACATACCTTGTAAGGCGGCGCATCATTAAGGACAAAAGATGTATTTTTTTATACAGTCTGTGTTGGTACTTTTTAAAAAGTCTTGTTACAGCCATCATTATGGGAGAACAATGCTGTCTCAGGGGAGAAAAGTCAAATGAGTACTTAAGACTGAGTGCACCCAACCCTTACAGTGTGGATCTGGGAGACACAGCCTTCAGCCACAGGAAGAGATCAGACTTCCCTTGGACATGGCACTGCCTTACTAGTACATCCTAAGGCACTGACAACAGCACACAAAGTTGTCTCCTTTACCACTGGACTGGACATCACATTTTGTTGCTCATTGCAAAAACATCCTGTTAAACATGGAAACAAATGAGCAACCTGGTCTGTGTGCTCCCTGGCAGTTGGAGCAGATTTTGGAGCAAGGGAGAGTAGTCCTTAAATTAATTTCGGCCTAAGCAATTGGGCCTGTGTCCTACATCTATTTTTATGTTACTATCTCCACATAAGAAACATGCTGAGAAGCACGGAAATGTCTATTACAGTGAGAGCAGAAGTAGGTCCCAGAGTTCTAAAGTTCTGTTTCCTTATGAGGCTCTTTGTGTCAGGGACATCGCTAGACAAAGACTGTTTTTCTAAACATGACTGGTATTTTGTTACATCTGTCTTCCCCGATGCCAGTTTACCTTTACCATGCCACCCTAAATACCCCCTGGCATTCCTACCTTTAAAACCCAGCTCAACTGAAACCTCCCAGGGGAGGCCCTACTCACACCTCACACACTCTCATACCACAGTTGCCTCATGGAAGGTACTAACGTTGTTGACGAGTGTTACAGGGGGCAGACCCCATGACAGCCAATACCACCCAGCCCAGCATCAGCTTCTGAATGCATGTGGACAGCTCCAACACCTAAACATACTGAGAACACAGAACAGAACCCAGCTAGGATGATGTCAGACTTACAGACTAGCATGCTGAGTGACATACGTTACATACACAGGGAACACTTTGAAGAGATTGGTGGTGATACCTAAGTACTTAACAAAACTAAGCAAAACCAAAACTACAAAGAAAGCAATAGAGTGTGAAGTAGTGTTCAAGGTAAGGATTGCATTTCTTTCCAGGAACAAGCTAGGAGTCCAGTATGCACATGGGTCTAAAGACACTTGAGGTGGTCAGTCACCAGCCTTGTTCGGAAGGGCTAGGACTTTTACAGGGAAAAGGCCACTGTGGTTGTTTTAATTCTATTTTATTTATTTATTTTTCATACTTTATTTACATTTCAAATGTTTCCCCCTTTCCAGATCTCCCCTTTGGAAACTCCCCACTTCCTCCCCCTCCCCTTGCCACTATGGTGGTATTCTTCCACCCACCTACCCACCCACCCACTCTCATCTTCCCTCCTTGGCATTCTCCTATATTGGGGCATCTAACACCCTCAGGCCCAAGGGTCTCTCCTCCCCCTGATGGATAACAAGACCCTCCTCTGCCACATATGTGGCCAGCACCATGGGTCCCTCTATGTGTATTCTTTGGTTGGTGGATCAGTCTCCAGGAGTATCCAGGGGTCAGGCCAGTTGCCACTGTTGCTGCCTCCCTGGGGCTGCAAACTCCCTTAGCTCCTTCAGTCTCTTCTCCAAGTCCTCCATCTGGGACCTCACACTCAGCCCTACTGTTGCTGCCAAGTGACTCTTGGGTATTTCGAACTTTTGGGCTAATAACTGCTTAACAGTGAGTAACATACCATTTCATTCTTTTGTGACTGCATTACCTTGTTCAGGATGATATTTTCGAGTTCCATCCATTTGTCTGCGAATTTCATGAAGTCATTGTTTTTAATAGCTGAGTAGTATCCCACTGTGTAAATGTACCACATTTTCTGTATCCATTCCTTTGTTGAGGGACATCTGGGTTGTTTCCAGCTTCTGTCTATTATAAATATGGCTGCTATGAACATAGTGGAGCATGTGTCTTTATTACAGGTTGGAGCATCTTCTGGGTATATGCATAGGAGTGGAATAGCTGAGTCCTCAGGTAGTATTATGTTCATTTTTCTGAGGGTCCACCAAACTGATTTCCAGAGAGGTTGTATCAGCTTGCATTCCCACCAGCAATGGAGGACTGTTCTTCTTTCTCTACATCCTCGCCAGCATCTGCTGTCACCTGAGTTTTTGATCTTAGCCATTCTGACTGCTGTGAGGTGGAATCTCAGGGTTGTTTTAATTTGCATTTCCCTGATGACTAAGGATGTTGAACATTTCTTCAGGTGCTTCTTGGCCATTTGAGTTTCCTCAGTTGAGAACTCTCTGTTTACCTCTCTTCCCCATTTTTTGATAGGGTTTTTTGGATCTCTGGAGTCTGGCTTCTTGAGTTCTTTATACACATTGGATATCAGCCCTCTATCGGATGTAGGATTGGTAAAGACCTTTTCCCAATCTGTAGGTTGCCGTTTTGTCCTATTTACAGTGTCCTTTGCCTTACAGAAGCTTTGTAATTTTATGAGGTCCCATCTGTTGATTCTTGATCTTAGAGCACAAGCCACTGGTGTTCTGCTCAGGAACTTTTCCCCTGTGCCCATGTGTTCGAGACTTTTCCCCACTTACTCTTCTAGTAGATTCAGTGTATCTGGTTTTATGTGGAGGTCTTTGATTCACTTGAACTTGAGCTTTGTACAGGGAGATAGGAGTGGATCAATTCACAATCTTCTACATGTAGACCTCCAGTTGAACCAGCACCATTTGTTGAAGATGCTATCCTTTTTCCACTGTATGGTTTTAGCTCCTTTGTCAAAGATCAAGTGACCATAAGTGTGTGGGTTCATTTCTGGGTCTTCCATTCTATTACATTGATCTACCTGCCTGTCACTGTACCAATACCATGCAGTTTTTATCACTACTGCTCTCGAGTACAGCTTGAGGTCAGGGAGGCTGATTCCCCCAGAAGTCCTTTTATTGTTGAAAATAGTTTTTGCTATCCTGGGTTTTTTGTTATTCCATATGAATTTGAGAATTGCTCTTTCTAAGTCTATGAAGAATTGAGTTGGGATTTTGATGGGGATTGCATTGAATCTGTAGATTGCTTTCAGCAGGATGGCCATTTTAACTATATTAATCCTGCTGATCCATAAGCATGAGAGATCTTTCCATCTTCTGAGGTCTTCTTTTATTTCTTTCTTCAGAGACTTGAAGTTCTTGTCATACAGATCTTTCACTTGTTTGGTTAGAGTCACACCAAGATATTTTATATTGTTTGTGACAATTGTGAAGGGTGTCATTTCCCTAATTTCTTTCTCAGCCTGTTAACCCTTCTAGTATAGAAAGGCTACTGATTTGCTTGAGTTAATTTTGTATCCAGCCACTTTGCTGAAAGTGTTTATCAGTTGTAGCAGACCTCTGTTGGAGTTTTTCAGGTCACTTAAGTATACCATCATATCATCTGCAAATAGTGATATTTTGATTTCTTCCTTTCCAATTTGTATCCCTTTGACCTCCTTTTGTTGTCTGATTGCTTTAGCTAGAACTTCAAGTACTATATTGAATAGATAGGGAGAGAGAGGGCAGCCTTGCCTAGTCCCTGATTTTAGTGGGATTGCTTCGAGTTTCTCTCCATTTAGTTTGATGTTGGCCACTGGTTTGCTGTATATTGCTTTTACTATGTTTAGGTATGCCCCTTGAATTCTTGATCTTTGCAAGACTTTTATCACAAAGGGATGTTGAACTTTGTCAAATGCTTTTTCAGCATCTAACGAAATGACCATGTGGTTTCTTTCTTTGAGTTTGTTTATGTAGTGGATTACACTGATGGATTTCCGGGTATTGAACCATCCCTGCATCCCTGGGATGAAGCCTACTTGATCATGGTGAATGACCGTTTTGATGTGTTCTTGGATTCGGTTTGCAAGAATTTTATTGAGTATTTTTGCATCGATATTCATAAGGGAAATTGGTCTGAATTTTTCTTTTATTGTTGGGTCTTTGTGGAGTTTTGGTATCAGTGTAACTGTGGCCTCATAGAATGAATTGGGTAGTGTTCCTTCTGTTTCTAAATTCAAACTATCCAACTATTCAAGTGGCTTTGTGACCCTAATAAAATGACGAGCCAGCCATATTGAACTACTTATCTTCAGGGAGATATATTTCAAGGAACTGAAATCTCACAGTTAATGTAACTCTCCAGTTTCACAACACTCTCCAGTTTCTAATGATAAACTCAAATTGCTACAGAAAGAAGTTGCTTAAGTTTCAGCTCAAGGCCACTCAGAGGTTCAAAAAAAGACCCATGCAGCCAAAAAGCAATAAAGGCAGCTCCAATCAGCCATAAGCATATGTTTCAGTGTGGAACAGTACAGCTTACATAAAGAGCAGACCAAGTCATGACCATTGATTTAATTCAGACCATTTGTTTAATTTAGAATCGGTCTGCCCAGCTAGAGAAGAATAGGGCTCTTACCTGGGTGCCTCCTACCACATGATGAGTTTACAGTGTTGCTTTGTACCGAACAGGCATGAATAACAGCTGTTATTGTAACAGTGAGAGTCAATGCTGAAAGGAGCAGCAGCCATTACTAGATCTGCACCTTTTCTCCTTAAGAGCTCCAACATCACAGGCCAGGCAGTGTCTGTGCTCACCTGTTCTCTCTCGGTAGAGCCACAGTCAAATCTACAAGAATCTTCTTGCTGTTATCTTGGTGCGCAGTATGATTAGACTGTTTTACTACCTTTCAACACAGCCTGTTAGACAATGCCAACAGGCCTCTTGAACTGGTATCTGGGACTAACCCATCTTGAATAGTTCTCCAAAGTGAACATCAAGACAAGACAATGACCAGGTGGCAGCACACACCGTTAGTCCAAGCACTCAGAAGGCTGAGGCAGGCAGATGTCTGTGAGTTCAAGGGTAGCCTGTTCTGCAGAGCTAGCTCTAGGACAGCCAGGGTTACACATAGGAACAGTGTCTTGTAAAACAAAAACAAAACACAACATAAAAGGCAAACATGAGCACAACTTAAAAGAGAATTGTTCCTTGGGAACAAAATATTTATTTGAGAACCTAAGGACAAAGATTTTTTTTTGTTTGCTTGTTTTAAGAAATCAAAAGTGAATCAGTCATTCACTGTTTTATCTACCAGCTGTTATTCATGCCTGTTCAGTGCAAAGCAATGCTGTAAACTCATTGTGTGGTAGGAGACATCCAGGTAAGAGCCCTATTCTTCTCCAGCTGGGCAGACCGATTCTAAATTAAACACAAGCATTCAAGAATTCATAATCATAAGGGCTATGAAACAAGCTGTACAACAGCCAGAGTGTGATCTGGGGTACACAAGCTTTCCCCCATAAACTCTGGCCACCTAGGCCGGGGTATGGTGGTGGATGCTGAGGACACTAAGCTCAACAATCCCAGCTATGGGCTGGTGTTAGTCTGTACAGGTGGAATAGTAGGAACTGAAATGTTAAATAGGAAAGACCAGAAGCAAGCCAGGGCTAGACCGGGAGGGTTGCAGATACCTCCCATGTTAGCTTTCCTCACAGGGATGGAAAGCCAGTGAGATTAAAGCAAGAAAAAGGTATGTTTTAATAAGATAATTCTGGCTTGGTACCAATGATGAACTCTGCCATACAGACATTAAGAAAATATCACGTGGTGATTGATAGCTGGGGTGGTCAGCCATGGCTGACCTGCTAGAACCTGACATTAAATAACGGGGTAGACCAGAGAGTCCAAGTCCATATTCCACACCCAAGAAGGAAGGAAGAGAGGGTGGACTGTGCTTAGAACTTGCATTCTGCTGTAAAGTAGACTTAGGAAAGATATGTAGCCCAGACTGAGGAAGAGAGGCTCTGAAACCATCTATACCTCAAGAACCCTAAGAGAGGCATGTTTTCTTGTTCAACTTCTATCTTACCACTCCCAAGTTAAAATGACAAGAACAGTCTCAGCCGGAGTCCCTAGGGAAAAGTTTTACGTACAGTAATGTTCCCACAATTATAGCTACTGAGCTGTTGGCTCTTGGGGATAATAAAGATCCCCAAAAGTCAGCTCCTGAGAGACCTGCTGGCTAATGACAGGAGAGGAAAGAGCTATGTAACCAATGAAAATTTTCCAGTCTATAAGACGCTAATTTGTAAATTAACTTTTGATAAACCAGGTATCAATATTAGTCAATAGTTTCCTTTTAAGAATCTTCTGGGGGAAGAGATCAGAGAGATGGCTCAGTTGTCTTTCAGAGGACATAGGTTCAATTCCTAGTATTGACACAGAAGTTCACAACCAGATACATCTCCAGCTCTAGGGAGTCCAACGCCTTCTTCTGGTCCACATGGGCACTGCACACATGTGGCACAGGACACAAATATAGGCAAAACACCCATATATATAAAATAAAAATAATAAAATCTCAGAAACATTAAAAAAAAAATCTCCTGGGTTTGCTCACTGAGATTACTATAAATACTTCAGAATAACAAATTCTATATTGCTTTTAAGACGTAAAATTTCTTTTTTACTAAATTATAAGGCCATTCTTTTGTGCCTAAACTAGGAAACGTTAACATTACTTTGGTGTTCTTATTATAAATAAATCAAACTTATTAGCATACCAATGTATTACGTGTATCCATACCTCCATTTTAATTCTCTTTGGCGATAATTCATCTCTTTCACCACATTTTAGCCTAAAGGGAAGGGAGAAAGGAAAAGCTTGAGAAGATAGCCAATTTTATTACTGAATGATTTCAGTTGGTAACATTCCCTCAGAATATGTGATTCTGAAACCATAACATGAAAAATGACTTAAGTAACCATTTACATAGTGGAAGAGACTGTCTTGACATTTCCAAGCTAATATTAAGGGCTATATACACACCATTATATGCTGTAGAAAGCCTCTGATCTGAGAACTTGACCAGAGAAAGTGCTATTTCATGACAATCTAACAACAACAACAAAGCATCAAGGAATGTCTCCTTAGCATTCAGCAGGAACCATTTAAAATATAATGATAAAAATGGTCATTTGAAAGTAATGCATTAGACTGTATGAAATAAGAACATTGTGCCTGCCTCCCCAAACCACAGACATTCTTACCTGACTTGGAAATCTCCCTTCTGGGAACTATCACAGAGTTACTAACATACCTATGACATGGCATCATCAGTGCTAGGATATCCCATTCTTTGAGGCAACACCTTGATATGTATATATAGCTGTATATGTGTGTGTGTGTATATATATATATGTGTGTGTGTGTGTGTGTGTGTGTGTGTGTGTACATATGTATATATGTATATATTCTTTCCAACTAATCTATGAGAAGCCAATCTAGTTATAAAGACACTAAAATATAAACAGTGTATCTTAGAAATAGGCAAAATGCAATTCTATTTATTGTGGTATTATTTCCAATACCAGAAGACTGCACACAAGAATCCATAATGAACAAAGGAAGCGTTTTTCTCCCAGCTATCATCAAGTCTGGCTGTTAATGGGTGTATCACTGTGCCTGAAGGGCTGTGAGACCGTGTCATCATGCCGAGGTCTATGTCATAGAATGTCTGCACCATGGACATTGAACTCTACAGTCCTGGAGACTATAACTTTCAAAGGAGGAGGTATAGGAGAATTAAGCAAAAAAACAGAAATCGTTGTTAAAATCAGAAGCTCCAGTAGCCACTGAGTAGTGGGCTGCTGTGAACAAATTACATACAGTTTATTTATTTCAAAACCCAGGGAAAGGTTTTGGGATTTCTTCAGCAAGAACACATCATGAATGTTTGAGCAGGTAGGTTTAGCAACTGAATTCAACATCATACAACATCTATTCAAATAGCAAATGGTACCCATTGATACAAACATTGTTTTATGTTTTTAAGTTCCAGTTTAAAATAATTTAATTAAAAAGATGTCTCTGAAACAATGTTTTGAAAGGTCTATATGAGTCAGAATCTTACTTTCTCAGAAACATTCATATTCTATCTATGAGCTATGTTTCAATTTTTATTTGCTTAATTCAATTCTGCCTCTACCCACCATGCAAACACCCAGCTCCCACCTTACCTAGTGGTCCTGTAAGTGTACTTGTAGGTAACTTCTCGAGAAACCTGCCTGGCCAGGGCAAAAAGCTCATCTCTTCTCGTCAGCAGGGCATTGTCCTTCACACACAGCTGAGCAGCTGCCTCATTAACAGTAAGCTCAACATACAAAAGAAAAGTTTTCAGAAGTATAAGGATCTCTTCTTCATTAGAAAATAGAAAAGTTCACATCTTTACAGGAAGAAATAATGCCTAAAATCCCCCCTTATCCTTGTGTCAGCCTTCAGAAGGGATTGCTGACTTTTGGTCTTCCAGAGCCCAAACAATCTGAAAAAAATTATATTTTTAGTACCTGTATTTATTTATTCTGTATTTTTGACTAGGTAGGGGAATTTATGAATGGTAAATATTCTGCATCTCATTTCTCTTATGAAAAAAAAAACAAAATTAATTTTTGAAATGGTAACAATCTTTCTTTAGCTAACCCTGAATACAGACAGCCTGGCAGTGTTTCTCACGTGCACTGACACAAAAGTTCCTTATGCGACACTAACAGCAAAGTTGTGACTAGTCAGACTGGCATGGGAAAAGCGATGTCTCAGACTTTTTACATTTGCTTAATTCAAAACTTGTTAAAATATTGCCAATATTGCTGCTGGCTGATCAAACACTAAACATGAAAAATCTAACTTGTTAACATGCCAGAATGTTCCCCATAGCTGGGTCAAGCAGATGCAGGGGACTGTTGGCAGATAAGCCACACTTCTTTTATAAAGTAAGAAATGTCCTCAGTCAGTGTGGGTCATGGCAGGAAGAAGGGCTTGGTGTTAGCAGACCTGGGACTAATTCCGTTCAACAGCTCATGGCTATGTGACACTGGACACACAGCGATGTCTCTAGGCCTCGTATGTGTACTACCCAAAAGGCTGTCACAGTAAGAAATGGAGGTATACCTGGCACGAAGCTGCTGGTGGTGCATGAAGCTGCATGTGGTGTTTAGCTCTTGTTTTATTTTATTAAAAAGTTTAGTCATTCACCTTTTCTTTCTACCCAGGCACCTCATCTTTACTGCTAATAACTTCTTATTTCTCTACACTAAGAGCTGTCAATCCCTTTGTTCATCTATATAATTCTGTGTCTTTTATTTTTACCATGTTTTATGACAGAAACTTGGCTTATTTACATCAGCACCTGATACAGGGTCAATGCACAATAAATACTATTGACTGATAACTTTAAAATCCTTTATAATATTGTTTTTGCCATACATGTAAAATGTTATTTCAGTTAAGAGCAATACATTATTTAAGCCAACCTCACCTAGTTCAAGTACTATAAGCAGAAGAGAAAAGGACATTCATCGATATACATCATAACCTGCATATCTAATTATGTGGTACAAGCTCCAACAAATGGACTGTTAGATCATAGAACACACTAAGTTTTAATAAGATTTTTTAAAGATTAATTTTTATTTATATATGTATGTTTTGATGTATGTCACATGTGTGCAGATACCTGAGAGGTCAGAAGAGGGTATAAGGTCCCCTAAAGTTGTCTTCAGAGGCAGCTGAATGCTGCTTGACATGGGTGCTGTGGACTAAACTCAAGTGCCCTACAAGAACAGAAAGGCACTTCCAACCGCTGAGCCATATTGCCAGCACGTACTAACGTTTCGTGTTCCTACCACCATTTCTCTTTAGATAAACTACTCCAGATCTATCTATCTCTCTCTCTCTCTCTCTCTCTCTCTCTCTCTCTCTCTCTCTCTCT
>JADRCH010000143.1:2207717-2368288 GCA_019843965.1 Rhynchomys soricoides | reverse complement strand
GTGCCTGGGGCTGATCCTGTGTCACAGTGCCTGGGGCTGATCCTGTGTCACAGTGCCTGCTGATCCTGTGCCACAGTGCCTGGGGCTGATCCTGTGCCACAGTGCCTGGGGCTGATCCTGTGTCACAGTGCTACATACCCAAATACCTCTGGGAGAGAGCTGGTCTCCAAGGAGTGCAGACAAGCCTGTGAGCACAAGTAGGACCACCACTTCTGCTCAGAGGAACCTGCCTGGAACCCTCAGGACACAGAAACTGAGGAGGAGCCTGGGACAGGATCCTTCTGGTTTCCATCTTCACCAGGAGCTGATACTGTGTCACAGCACTCCATATACAATTACTGCTGAGAGAGAGCTGGTCTCCCAGGAGTGCGGACATACCTGTGAGCACAATTAAGACCACCACTTCTGCTCAAATTCCTGGCCCAAGAGGGACCCACCCAAAGCCATCAGGACACATGAACCATGGAACAGCCTGGGACAGGATCCATCTGGTTTCTGTCTACACCCTAGAGCAAACCCAGTGCCACAGATCTCCATACCCAAATTCCTCCTGGATAGAAATGGTCTCCCAGAAATACTGACACACAGGATTGTATGAGGAACAAGCCACAGTCAGAGATAGCAAGTCCAGCTAACACCAGAGATAACCAGATGGCAAGAGGCAAGGGCAAGAACATAAGCAACAGAAACCAAGGCTACTTGTCATTATCAGAACCCAGTTCTCCCACCACAGCAAGCCCGTGATACCCTAACACACCAGAAAAGCAAGACTCTGATTTAAAATATCTGATGATGATGATAGAGGACATTAAGGGGGACATAAATAACTCAGAACACAGGAAAACAGGCAGAAGCCCTTAAAGAGGAAACACAAAAGTTCCTTAAAGAATTACAGGAAAACACAACCAAACAGGTAAAGGAATTGAACAAAACCATCTATGATCTAAAAATGGAAATAAAAACAATAAAGAAATCACAAAGGGAGACAACTCTGGAAATAGAAAACCAAGGAAAGAGTCATGCATGCAAGCATCACCAACAGAATACAAGAGATAGAAGAGAGAATCTCAGGTGCAGAAAATACCATAGAAAACATTGACACAACAGTAAAAGAAAAGCTACTACCCCAAAACATACAGGAAATCCAAGACACAATGAGGAGACCAAACCTAAGGATAATAGGTATAGAAGAGAGTGAAGATTCCCAACTTAAAGGAGCAGTAAATATCTTCAACAAAATTATAGAAGAAAACTTCCCGAACCAAAAGAAAGAGATACCCATGAACATACAAGAAGCCTACAGAATATAAAATAAATTGGACCAGAAAAGGAATTCCTTCTACAACATAACAGTCAAAACACCAAATGTAGAAAACAAAGAAAGAATATTAAAAGCAGTAAGGGAAAAGGGTCAAGTAACATATAAAGGCAGACCTATAGGAATTACACCAGACTTTTCACCAGAGTATGAAAGCTAGAAGATCCTGGGAAGATGTCATGCAGACCCTAAGAGAACACAAATGTCAGCCCAAGTTATTATACCCAGCAAAACTTTCAATTGCTATAGATGGAGAAACCAAAACATTCCATGACAAAACCAAATTTACACAATATCTTTCCACAAATCCAGCCCTACAAAGGATAACAGATGGAAAACGCCAACACACAGAGGGAAACTACACCCTAGAAAAAGCAAGAAAGTAATCTTTCAACAAACCCAAAAGAAGATAGCCACACAAACATAAAAATAACATAAAAAATTATGTTTTTATGGAAGCAACAATTATTGGTCCTTAATATCTCTTAACATCAATGGACTTAATTCACCAATGAAAAGACATAGACTAAAAGACTGGATATATAAACAGGACCCAGCATTTTGCTGCATACAGGAAACACATCTTAGTGAAAAAGACAGATACTACCTCAAAGTAAAGGGCTGGAAAACAATTTTCTAAGCAAATGGTTCCAAGAAGCAAGCTGGAGTAGCCATTCTAATATCGAATAAAATCAACTTTCAACCAAAAGCTATCAAAAAAGATGGGGAAGGACACTTCATACTCATCAAAGGAAAAATCTATCAAGAAGAACTCTCAATTCTGAACATCTATGCTCCAAATGCAAGGGCATCCACGTTCATAACAGAAACTTTACTAAAGCTCACAGCACACATTGCACCTCACATAATAATAGTGGGAGATTCCAACACCCCACACTCATCAATGGAAAAATCATGGAAACACAAACTAAACAGAGACACAGTGAAACTAACAGAAGTTTACAGAACTAACAGAATATACCTTCTTCTCAGCACCTCGTGCTACCTTCGCCAAAACTGACCATATGATCGGTCACAAAACAGGCCTTAACAAATACAAAAAAAATGAAATAATCCCATGCATCTTATCAGATCACCACAGACTAAGGCTGGTCTTCAATAGCAACAAAAACAACAAAAATCCCACATACATATAGAAGCTAAACAATGCCCTACTCAATGATAATTTGGTCAAGAAAAAAAGAAAGAAAGAAATTAAAGACTTTTTACAATTTAATGAAAATGAAGGCACAGCATATCCAAACCTATGGGACATAATGAAAGCAATGAAAAGAGCAAAATTCATAGCTCTGAGTGCCTCTAAAAAGAAACTGGAAAGAGCATATACTAGCAGCTTAACAACACACCTGAAAGATATAGAACAAAAAGAAGTAAATACATCTAACAGAAGTAGACAGCAGAAAACAATCAAAGTCAGGGCTGAAATCAACCAAGTAGAAACAAAAAGAACTATACAAAGGAAACTTGGAGTTGGTTCATTGAGAAAATCAACAGGATAGATAAACCCTCAGCCAGACTAACCAGAGGGCACAGAGACAGGATTTAAATTGACAAAATCAAAACTGAAAAGGGAGATACAACAACAGAAACTAAGGAAATTAAAAAAAAATCATCAGATCCTACAAAACCCTATACTCAACAAAACTGGAAATTCTGGATGAAATGGACAATTTTCTAGACAGATACCAAATACCAAAGTTAAATCAGGATCAGATAAACCATCTAAACAGTCTCATAGCCCCTAAAGAAATAGAGGCAGTCATTAAAAGTCTCCCAACCAAAAAAAGTCCAGGACCAGATGGGTTTAGTGCAGAATTCTACCAGATCTTCAAAGAAGACCTGATACCAACACTCTTCAAACTATTCCACAAAGTAGAAACAGAAGGAACACTACCCAATTCATTCGATGAAGCCACACTTATGTTTATACCTAAACCACACAAAGACAAAAGAGAACTTCAGACCAATTTCCTTTATGAACATCAATGCACAAATACTCAATAAAATTCTCAAACTGAATCCAAGAACACATCAAAAGGATCACTCACCACAATTAAGTAGGCTTCATCCCAGGGATGAAGCAATGGTTCAATATATGGAAATCCATCAATGTAATATACAGTGCATAAACAAACTCAAAAAAACCCCACATGATCATGTCATTAGATCCTGAAAAAGCATTTGACAAAATTCAACATCCCTTCATGTTAAACATTTTGGAAAGATCAGGAATTCAAGGCCCATACCAAAACATAGTAAAAGCAATATACAGTAAACCAGTGGCCAACATCAAACTAAATGGAGAGAAACTTGAAGCAATCCCACTAAAATCAGGGACTAGACAAGGATGCCCACTCTCTCCCTATCTATTCAATATAGTACTTGAAGTTCTAGCTAGAGCAATTAGACAACAAAAGGAGGTCAAAGGGATACAAATTGGAAAGAAAGAAGTAAAAAAGATGCTCTGATAGTATACATAAATGACCACAAAAATTCCACCAGAGAACTCCTACAGCTGATAAACAACTTCAGCAAAGCTGATGGCTATAAAATTAACTCAAACAAATCAGTAGCCTTCCTATACTTAAAAGATAAACTGGCTGAGAAAGAAATTAAGGAAACAACACCCTTCATAATATTCACAAACAATATAAAATATCTTGGTGTGACTCTAAACAAACAAGTTAAAGATCTGTATGACAAGAACTTCAAGTCTCTGAAGAAAGAAATCAAAGAAGACCTCATAAAATGGAAAAATCTCCCATGCTCATAGATTGGCAGGATTAAGATAGTAAAAATGGCCATCTTGCCAAAAGCAATCTACAGATTCAATGCAATCCCCATCAAAATTCCAACTCAATTCTTCATAGACTTAGAAAGAGCATTACTCAAATTCACTTTGAATAACCAAAAAAAAAAAAAAAAAAACCAAACAAAACAAAACAAACAAACAAAAAAACAGGATAGCAAAAGCTATTCTCAAAAATAAAAGAACTTCTGGGGGAATCAGCATCCCTGACCTCAAGCTGTACTACAGAGCAATAGTGATAAAAACTGCATGGTACTGGAACAGTGACAGGCAGGTAGATCATTGGAATAGAATTGCAGACTCAGAAATAGATCCACACACCTATGGTCACTTGATCTTTGACAAAGGAGCTAAAACCATCCAGTGGAAAAAAGACAGCATTTTCAAAACATGGTGCTGGTTCAACTGGAGGTCAACATGTAGAAGAATACAAATAGATCCATTCTTATCTTCTTGTACAAAGCTCAAGTCCAAGTGGATCCAGGACCTCTGAATAAAACCAGATACACTGAATCTAATAGAAGAGAAAGTGGGGAAAGCCTCGAACACATGGGCACAGGGGAAAATTTCCTGAACAGAACACTAATGGCTTATGCTTTAGGATCAAGAATTGAAAAATGGGACCTCATAAAATTGAAAAGATTCTGTAAGGCAAAGGACACTGTCAATAGGACAAAATGGCAACCAACTGTTTGGGAAAAGATCTTTACCAACCCCATGTCTGATAGAGGGCTAATATCCAATATTTACAAACAACTCAAGAAGCTAGACTCCAGAGAAACAAATAACCCTATTTAAAAATGAGGAACAGAGCTAAACAGTGGATTCTCAACTGAGGAAACTCAAATGGCCGAGAAGCACCTAAAGAAATGTTCAACATCCTTAGTCATCAGGGAAATACAAATCAAAACAACCCTGAGATTCCACCTCTCACCAGTCAGAATGGCTAAGATCAAAACCTCAGGTGACATCAGATGCTGGCAAGGATGTGGAGAAAGAGGAACACTCCTCTATTGCTGGTGGGATTGCAAGCTGGTACAACCACTCTGGAAATCAGTTTGGTGGACCCTCAGAAAATGGGACATAATACTACCTGAGGACCCAGCTATACCACTCCTGGGCATATACCCAGGAGATGCTCCAACATGTAATAAGAACACATGTTCCACTATGTTCATAGCAGCCATATTTATAACAGCCAGAAGCTGGAAACAACCCAGATGTCCCTCCACAGAGGAATGGACACAGAAAATGTGGTACTTTTACACAATGGAGTACTACTCAGCTATTAAAAACAATGACTTCATGAAATTCGCAGGCAAATGGCTGGAACTTGAAAATATCATCATGAGTGAGGTCACAAAAGAACAAACTGGCATGTACTCACTGATAAGTGGATATTAGCCCAAAAGTTCGGAATACTCAGATTCAATTCACAGACCATGTGAAGCCTAAGAAGAAGGAAGACCAAAATATGTATGCTTCAGTGTTTCTTAGAAGGGTGAACAAAATACCCACAGGGGGAAATATTGAGACAAAGTGTGGAGCAGAGACGCAAGGAGAGGCCATCCAGAGACTGCCCTACCTGGGGATACATCCCATATATAGCCACCAAGCCCAGACGTTATTGTAGATGCTGGGAAGTGCTGGCTGATGGGAGCGTGATAAACTGTCTCTAGAGAGGCTCAGGCAGAGTCTGACAAATACAGAGAAGGATGCTAGCAGCCAACCTTTGGACTCAGTGTGGGGTCACCGATGGAGGAATTGGAGAAAGGACTGATGGAGGGGAGGGGGTTTGCAGTCCCATGGAGGAATCAACAGTGTCAACAGGCCAGACATCCCAAAGCTCCTGGGGACTAGATCGCCAACCAAAGAATACAAATGGAGGGACCCATAGTGCTGGCTGAATATGTGGCAGAGGAAGGCCTTGTTGGCTATCAGGGGGAGGAGGCCCTTGGGCCTGAGGGTGTTAGATGCCCCAGTGTAGGGTAATGCCAGGGTGGGAAGACAGGAGCGGATGGGTGGGTGGGGGAGCACCCTGATAGAGGCAGGAGGGGGTATGGGATAGGGGGTTCCCAAAGGAGAGACATAGAAAGGGGAGAACATTTGAAATGTAAATAAAGAAAATATCCAATAAAAGACACAGAAAAAAAGTATAACAGAATATTAATGAACCCAACACCAGTTTAATTTAGAAGAGACCACAGATACAACATAGCAGCTTAAAGGCAGCCACTGACACTACACACAAAAGCATAGCTGTTTCAATAGTTCTTTCACAAAAAAACACAAGGCAGTTCTCGGGGTTTGAATAGGAACGCACCCTTTACCCTCCAGACATTGGTGCTTTGAATGCTTGGCCAACAGGGAGTGACACTACAAAGAGGTGTGTCCTTATTGGAGTAGCAGTGACCTTATTAGAGGAAGTGTATCACTGTGGGGTTGGGCTTTAAGATCTCCTCTGCTCAAGCTATGCCTAGTGTGGCACCCAATCTCCTGCTGCTGCCTGCAGATCAATATGTAGAACTCTCGGCTCCTTCTCCAGCACCATGTCTTCCAGGATGCTGCCATGCATTGTACCATGAAAATGGGCATCATGGAACTGTAACCTGGCCCCAGTTAAATGTTGTCCTTTATAAGAGTTGCTGTGGTCATAATGTCTCTTCATAGCAATAGAAACCCTAAGACAGAAGGCCAGACAGGACCCACTGACCCTTGTTTGTTTTTCTCAGAGAAAAACTGTTGACAAATTTCTGGGCAAACGTAATGGGTGGGTAAAAGACCAAATAGACTAGGTTAGGTCACAAAAACTATAACTAACTTTGTGCTAGTGTTTGAAGATGAATTAAGTCAATGTGTTCAGAAAAATGTAAACTTACTAAGTGATTCAAGAAGAAAAGTCCTACAATGTATTGTTAAAGTCATCCTAGGAAAACCTAACATCTCTTTTTAAGTGTTAGGTGCTGAGAACTGTCAGGCTGAGAGCACAGAGTAAAAGCATCGTCATCTATGCAGAATGTATTCTCCTGTGAGTGTTCCAGTTGCAGTTCCTTCTCTCAAAACTGGAACTTCTGGGATCTTCTGAAACGTCTCAGCTTTGACCTCTCAGTTCTGTGCTGGCAGCTGACCTCTCACCTTGCTGACCTCCCACCCAGCTGACCTCTCACCTCTGTACTAGCAGCTGACCTCTCAGCTTGCTAACCTCCTACCCAGCTGACCTCTCACATTTGGCATCACTGTTTCATGGGCCTGAGGTTTTACCTTGTTAACTTCTTAGCATCCACGTTCCCACAGAGTTTTGGTGGAATTGTCATTTTCTTTGCTTTCCTTTCCTTTTCCATCTTGAAGCTCTAGAGTCTTTGACCAGAAGATGCTATCTGCAACAAATACCATGCAGTGCGAAGTACTGATGTACTTGTGTTTCTGCACATTCTCTGCTACCTTGCTGTTTCCAATTTTCTCTTTACTTCTCATCGTCCATTGACTCGAGATCCAAAGCACACTGCCTGCCTACTTTACCTCCTCTTGTTTACTGTACCTCTGGATACATGAAATAATCTACCTGCTGAAATTCCTAGTACCACATCTGCAGCTGTCCCTTGTCCCTTAGCGCCTGCCCCATACAAAGAATATGTATGGTCCTAAGTTTTGTCATTGCACAGGATTATGTGTGTATGTGTACATCAATTTCCTATTCTTAACCTTAAAAGCAAAAGTGTAGGATGATGTTCTATTGTATAATTCTTTACTGTACAGGAAACAGTGCTTTTGGGGACAAATACAAAAGTGTTTACAAGAAAAAAAAAAAATCCTAAGACTTGGTTAGAGTTGATTTTTTTTTCCAGGTGTCAAAGGTGCTGGTAACCACCAGGAACTATAGACAACACTTAGCTTTAAAAGATTTAAATAAAAGCATCCAGGATTTTTATAAAGAAAATTCTCTGAACAGTTAGATGGAGCCAAGGAAGTTACATATTCCCTTATTTGGAAAATGAAAATAAACCGGTAACATTTTTTATCTTATATATTTAGAAATACTAAAATGTCTTTCTCTGACTTAAGCAGTTAATATTTTCACAATTCCTGAAAGGTCATGCTAGCACATTTTATTCTCACATAATTTCAGACTCCCAGTGTTTTCCAGGGTCTGAGAGATGCTAAGGACTAAAGAGAAATGGATTCTGTAATCTGTACTTTCATCCACATTATGGGATTCCATTCACACACTGGAACCACAGTGAACAAGAGCGGTCCGAGGTGAAGTTCAGAAGCAAGGCATCTTTCCCAAAGCTCCACCCCCCACTTCTTGGCCCCCAGCACTCATTTTGAGCACACCCTGATTCAGAGACACTTCCACATCATCCGAACCTACTTAGCTAGTGAAGCAAAGGGCCCTGTAGTGAAAACGTAGTACAAAAAGAATTCTTCTGGGGGCTGGAGAGATGGCTCAGAGGCTAAGGGCACTGGCTGATCTTCCAGAGCGCTTAAGCAGAACACTGGATAAAGTGCTGTGGAGCTGAAGCAATGCGACCTCTGTGTGCTTACCATCCAACTAAAACAAAAGCCAAAGCCACACTCTCCACTCCAGCCTTCCCCTAACGCAACTTCGCTTCCCACACTAGCTGAAAACTGCCTTATGTTCTGGTCATTTTATGGTTTGCTTTTTTTTTTTTTAAATAAATGTTAATAAAAAAGTTTTTTAAATGAAGATCCGCTTTTAAAATCCTTTTATTTCTTAACTAAGAAACCAATCACATTGCAAACACAAAATGTATGCTCCACTGCTTGAATTCTGACATTTATCTAAAACCTACCTTATACTGTAGTTTTAAAACTCAAACGTGTTTGAGTTCAACAGAAGGCAGCCCTAGGGCAAAAAACAGCCTCTGCTCAGAACAGGGAGGTCACACTTCAGCATCCGCAGGGATGCTCCAGGAGTGTTCCTCCCCAGTCAGTGCCCTGCAGTGAATCAATCAATCAATCAATATCTCTCTCTCTCTCTCTCTCTCTCTCTCTCTCTCTCTCACCAGGTTCCTTACCTCATGCAATGTGAGGTGTTTACCATCCTTTCTTTTGGAGTCAAATCGCCCATAGATGGCGCTGTACTTTCTAATCTCCTCCTCTTTGTGTGGGTCTTCATCACTCATCTCGAAGATGTGACCAATCATTTTGGCCAATTTCTTATTGTTCTTCAGCAGCTCTTTCACTTCATTCAAGTCACTTTTGGGCAGCGTGGGGGCCATCCGCTCCACACATTCGGCCACAGAGAGTGCAGCAGCAGCATCCAGGGCTTCACTGCTTTCCTTTGGAGAGGCTGGGGAGCCCAGGTCTGCTGGGGAGAGACTATGCTCACTTTCAGTGGCGTGGTGTCCTTGCCAGAGTCTGGATTCGCTGACACTCTGCAGTGCTAAACTTCCCACCTCTGACTTGCCCTGACCCAAGCTCTGCACACAAGTGGTGGCGGCACATTTAGGGATTTTTAAATGTGGCTCTCGTGAGCTGCTACTCCTTTCGTAACTATTGCAGGATATTCCCAGCCACGTTGGTGATCCCTCTGGTAATTTATAGATGGGTATGCTACTGACAGGAAGGGAAGTCAATGGCTGATTGAAAAGGCCAGGGTTTGTAACCCAGTCTCTCAAAGCCTTCTGAAGCCTTCGAACGTGAAGAGGCTTGCTTGCCATGCCCACGAGTGCCATGATTTCCAAAAATTCCTCTTCTCCAGCTTCACACAGTTGCTGGACATCATCACCACCTTGTTGGATAAAGGCATCAAAGTAAGAAAGCAGATTGGCTTTCTGCAATATTCTATACAGCTGCAGCTCCCCCAGGGTCCTAGGTAAGGCTGTGGCCATTACTGTGGACGGGTTTAACCTACAAAAAGAAGGAAAGACTCAACACACGGGCTTCAAGCTTTTTAAATGGTTTGCAACATTGTATAATTTAGATAGCAACATCGCAATATTTAGAAAGCAACATGGGCAAAACAAGACACAAAGTATCTGCAGAGCAACCGGGAGTTAAAGACGCACCCCCAACGCACACACTTTATCCAGCTCTACTCTTCACCTCTCAGAAAGTCAGTTGCCAAACTGACCTATGTTCTCAAAGGAAAACAGCAATTAAACAAACTAGGAACTGAGACCAAAGCTCAAAAAGGGTTTATCCCATATTTTCAGCTTTGCATTTTCTTCCCTTCATGGTGTGGACAGGGTGGTGAAGATGACTAAAAACCAGCAGGAAGTAAGACGCCACCACATCACCATTCACTGAACTGTTATTTTGTGCCAGGCAACATGATGAATACTATTAGTATGTTTAATCTTCATGTAAACCCTCAAAGACAGAGTTATTTATAAATCTAGCCAGTGAAAGAGACAGATTTCAATGTGAATTGAAGATAAGAAAATAGGTGTCATACTTACAGATGGGTGGGTGAAGGAACAAGGGAGAAACTATGATCACTTAGACATGTAGGATACGGAAGAGGCAGGGTTATCACTTAGCAACACTTCCTATGAGTACAGAAACGAAGGCTGGCCAAGTACTGCCATTAAGCAAAGCAACCTTGTAAGCAACACACCCGTGGATTAAAATGAGACAACCGTAGAAGCCCAAACACGAATACCATGGAGGCAAACAGAAGACCAACTCTGCTGGTGTGGACGAAGCTGACTGGAGACAGCAGAAGCAGAGATACTAGGAGCACACCGGGAAACAGAAAGTCACCATGTCTGGACCTGTTTTCAAAAGCCACCAACTAGAATGCTACAAAAATTACAATCTCAGCCACCCCGAGACAGAAAGAGTCTATCACTCTTGCACTACTTATGTAGTCTTATCTCCAGGAACCTTTGAATTTTCCATGTTTTGATCAACTACCAACCTCCTCCAACTTCCAAAAGAAGCAATGGCTCTCTATTTACATGGACTAGTACATGCATGGCCTCAATTTTTCCCTGCAGATTAAAAATATAGAGAGAGTGTCTTGGCTTCTGCTAACACCTAGGGAAAAACCATCCACTGTGCTTTTGAAAACCACTTTCCTTAGACCCTCAGTGCTGCTGTGCGCGATTCTGCATTTGGCAAATGAGGTAAACTGTACAAGAAGATTCTCACTGTATACATCCATGCAACAAAACCTGCATGCTCTGTGAGCACCTCAGGACTTCAGGTCTACTGACACAGTCACTCCATCTCAGTCCTCTGAGTAAAATGTTCTGTCTTCTAAATCACCTCAGTGAGGACCCATCTAGGTAGTGCCTATCACCTAATTGAACTCTAGGCCCCAAAACACAGCCTTGAGAGGTAGATCAAGTTTAAGTGTGTATTAAAGTTTAAGTGTGTATTAAATACACTATCCATCAGAAGGGTTTCTGGAGTATCTGGATAGAAGCAAAGAAACTTACTTTCTCATTATTCGCCTGTATAGCAACTTGTCTACATACTTTCACACTAGAACAGAAAAACAAAACAAAACAAAACACCCAAACACCTAAAAGCATGTATATGCAGAGTCCTTTCCATAAGAGGACAGTGGTTTTACAAAGTTTACTACATGATAAACTAATTCACCGTATTTGTTTCCCAGATCATGAAATGTAGGAAATAGTTCATGACTTAGATTAACAGAATCTTTCAGTCATTTTATAACAATGGGAGCAAAAGAGTATTTACTAGACAAATAAAAAAGATAAAAGGATCTAAGGACCCCAAAGACTCAAACTTAGACTGTAGTCTTCTGAGGTAAGGCAAGCAGCAGTTTCCAAGTCTTCTCCTTTATCATGTACTTTACCAAACCTCCTAGTTCTTGTGAGAGACCTCATGGACTGGTAAAGCAGCTAACAATGTAAAGAATGAAGGGAACAAGGGTACATTTCCAAAGTCAGAATAGCACATGAAAGACAAATGCACTGTTTGGAATCCCAAGAGCCACTTTCTCAAGACCCACTCTCGCAGCTGGGCAAGGAGGTTTCTCCCCAAGCTTTCCTCCTAGAAGACTGTGTCAGCTTCCTTCAAATCCTGCTGGGATAATTTTAACACCCACCACTTCATACATTAACTTGATTTGACTTAAAACTTATATGAGATTTTCTGTTTCCACAAAATCTGTAACTATTCATGCTTCGGTATGAGGGTCAAATTAGCTGGAAAAAAGCCTCTGCCTGTACCTCTCTGAGCTGGGAACCAAAGGATCCTAATACACGAAGACATTCCAGTAACTGACGAGATAATAAGTCCACTCAGCTAAAAGCTACTACCCCTGGCTCTTCCAAGACACCATAAAGCATCACCTTCACTCTGACCTTTTCAGAAAACCCATGATTTAAAGAAACCATTGACTCATTCATTTTTGCTGTTTCCTAAAGATAACCCAGCTCTGCTACCCGTGCAAAGTATATAATCCACATTAACTTGGACCACAGCATTAGAAAGACGAATTTTGAAAGCAGAAAAAAATATTCAGAATTTGTTTTAGACTGCTTGTTGCTCACTAAACAATGAGTTCCTAAACCTTACACATTTCTCCCAGTTGGCCCACATAGCACTGGTCACCTGCCTGCTCAGCCTGTGCTATGTGAAACTGAGTAGAAACAGTCCCTGCTGAATTCTTACTTTGCTAGAGAATAGAATTTTCCAGGCCTGGGGCTGAAGATTCAGAGTAAGAAAGAGAGAGGCCTTTCATGGTCTCTAAGGAATAGAGGAGCCTTTCCATCAAGCCTGCTGTGTCAGGACCCACTGGGATATCCAAAATCTTGAGGGATGGCTAAGTTTTCACCAGGGCGCCCCAGCAATCTCTCTGTCACCCCCTCAATGTTTTCATTTGACTCTGATAATGAATGGCACACTGATTTCCCTTCCCTGCCTTTCCCTACTGTATTCTAAGTTCAGGCACTCTTTGTTGGAGCTCAGGACAGACACACAACATCTGTGGTACTTTTGAGACTTGATCAATATTTTTATTCTGTAATTGTCTATTCTGGGTATGATGATTCACATAGATATGTAGAACAAAACGAAAGCAGTATATTTAGAGCCATTTCAGAAATTCTGTCCCAATCTTAAGTCAAAATTTATTTAATAAATTTGTGCTTATGAAACTTGTCAGCAACTCAAACATCCTAACAAAATACAATCCACAGATATGCTAATTAATACTAGCTTGATACAAAATGATGGCAGAAAAATACTGCCTTTGTTTTCTTCAATCAAACTATTGGTTTCTATAAAAAGCAGAAAATTTTATTTGTACAGTAAAAACAACTCAATTCATAACCTATCCATAGTCTGGAATGTGAGTCAACAGGTTTCTAGTTGCATTGGGGGTTACCCTGCAGTGAAGACTGTGTGGTGCATGTTGTGTGTTCAGATTGAAGGTTTCAGAGAAGACGCAGGAGACTACATTGGCCGCCCTGCCTGAGGCACCTCAGCCTCTTTACACATTTAATTCTCAAGCTTTATTTATTTGGTTCTTGTGATTTTAGAAACCTTTCACCATTGCTAAAACCTTCACCATCCCACACACTGAATTACACGACCCCATGTGGGGTCAAAACCCATACTTCAAGAACCTGTGGCTTGGGAGGCTGGAGAGATGACTCAGTTGTTAAGAACACTGGCTGTTCTTCCAGAGGACCCATTATTCAGAACATATTCCCAGTACCCACATGGTGGCTCACAACTGTCTGTAACTCCAGTTCCAAAGAATCTGGCACCCTTCCACAGACGTGCAGGCAAAACACCAATGCACACAAAAATAAATAATTTTTTTTAAAAAAGAACCTTTTTTTTTTTTGGCTTAGTGGGATAATTCATGAGCAGATTATGGAGTCACTACAAAAAGATCGCAAAGTAAAATTGAAACTTTTTTTTTTGGTTTTTCGAGACAGGGTCTCTCTGTGTAGCCCTGGCTGTCCTGGAACTCACTCTGTAGACCAGGCTGGCCTCGAACTCAGAAATCCACCTGCTTCTGCCTCCGGAGTGCTGGGATTAAACGCATGTGCCACCACTGCCCGGCTGAAACTTTTCATTACAAATAAAAGTAAATGAACACTTCCCTGATTTCACCAAGGTACAAAGTCAAGTGTAACCAACTGTTACATTGAGAATGTTCAGTGTTTTCTCAATGAACAACAAATGCTAAAAGTAAAATAACCCTGAGTACTTGCAGGGTTTTATTTTAAAGTGATTCTCATACCTGAAATACTGGAGAATGATGGATGAGCCTGAACTGTTGTTGTTCTTCTGGGCTGTAATTTGGCATCCCACCTGAAGACTGACTCCATGCTTGGAGTCCGCAGAACACAGGGCATAGCCTTGTGTGCGGCCTGACTTCTGGATTCCCATGTCTGTTCTCTGCAGCCCCTCGGTCCTTCCCATTGTACTGCTTTCCCTGATTCCCCTTTGTTTTCCTCACATCTGCATGCCCCTGGGCCGTAACATCAGCATCAGCCTGTTTCTTCTGTTTCCAAGGCACTCAATCCTGGTATCCATTGCTTTTTTTCTCCCACTTCAATGAAATATGGCTGTTCCCTCTTCTCTGCCAAGTTTACCACAGCTTAACACAAGCAATCTAAACCACAGATATAGGTACCTCCCTCCCCCACCCAGTAAGCTACCTTTCCCACTCAGCCAGGCTATAGATTTTCTCCTGATTTTCAGACTGCCCACAGTAATGTTTTCCTTTCTTTCTGTCCAACACCCTCCCCGGGTTTTCTTTTTCTTTTTTTTCTTCCTTTCTTTCTTTTTTTTTTCTTATTCTAGTATGCGAATGCAAAGTCCTGAGCCAGTTCTGAGGACCAGGAGGAAAGACTGTTCTTCATGAAGATCAGTTGAGCAGAAGCACATGTTTAAGTACTGTGATAAATAGGATGCAAAGTGCTTCACAAAAGGTGCTTCAGAACAAAGAGCTTAACCGGGCTCTGAAGATGAGGCACTGTTTGGTTATAGGCACCCTGGGGATAGGAATTAGGTCTCATTAATCTTTGATTCACCTTCATTCTCAGCAAAGCGACCTACTATTTCTACAAGGACGGCTATGTAATGAAACCCAGAATTTGAGTCAGAATCTCATCAGCAGCTTCCTTTCCTATTTCAGGGCTACCCTCTCAGTAACTTGGTGTCCTCCAAACTGCCAATCAGGTAGCAGCACATTCCTTTGCATCCTGCTACTTGATCTACTGTCCTTTTCCCCTCCCTCATCCTTTCATTGAGGGCTATGCTGCAGATTCTCATAGCAGGGCTAGTTACCCAAGAGAGCAAAGAATGAAACTGTAATGTTCATTGTATATGAACCCAACCCCCTAAGTCAGCGCTTTTAAAAAAGAAATTAGAGATCTGACCATGAGAGATCCCGGGTCATTTTTGTCTGTGTTCCTAAAAGTCCAGTGCAGTGTGTTTAAATAAAAAGCGAGCATCTTGTAAATCACACTACCCTTTAACAGATTCCTGTCAATTCTTAAATATTTTCCTACAATACTGAAAGAATGACTGCCACATACACATTTAGCATCTCTGAATATATATTTACTAAACTCTCAGGAGGTCCAGGACAGTCCAGAAGACTCTTCAGGGACTAGCAAAAAACCAAGAGCACCAACTCCCAAGAGGCCTGACTTATCTATGCAGCAGAGCCTGAACTTCCACTCTGGGAGCTTTTGAATTAATATCAACCTCTTAGAATGTATTGTGTAAAACTTACTGAAGATCTCATGCATCATTTACAGATGAAGGGGAATTAATTCCACTAGATGGTTTCTCTCTTAGCTTCTAAGTGAATGTCTGCTGCCCCCACAAGTGAACTTTTAAATATGAAGAGGACATTGGCCTTAAAGCCTCTCAAGTACCAGCATGTTTCAGAGTGTAGCTTGGAAGCAGAGACGCTTGGGAGAAGGGAGCAGTAACCACAGCAAAGGATGAGACTCAAAAACATGTCTAAAAAAGGAGGACCCTGTAGATCATGAAGATTTCTCACTTCCCATACTAGAATCCAAAATTCAAAGCTAAAAAAAATGTTTCCATGTGGTTCAGTTGCATTTCATGGGTTAGGTGAGACTACAGTCTTCCCTGGATACTCATCAAGTTCTAAATAGACATCCCTAGACACACTCACTCAGAAGCATGGAGTGATATTTGGGCTTTTGTAGATGCTGGGGAATGAACAGCCAACCAGAAGCATGCTACGCACACACTCAAGCCCACAATGATAAGTCTCAGTCAAGACAATGCAGGTCTTTTTGCTCACATAGCTATTAATTACACCCTTAGCTTCTAGTGAATGTATGCTAATTTGGGATAATTGACATATTCTCCCCTATGGATTCTTTCTGTAATTCTGAATAAAACTGGGAACAGGTTTTTTTTCCCCCTTTGAAGAGACTCCTTTAAAATTCAGTCCAAACAATAAAAGATAGGTTTAAAACATGTTTATTAAAATTAAGAAAAGGTAAATTGGACTTACTTGTCTATTAAACAACTATATATTAATACCAACAGACAAACACTAACAACTATAGTTCAGCCAATAGAAAAGGCATTTGGCAGGCATTAAGAGCATCTAGGTAGACTGCAGGCAACATGTATACATATATAAATCTCACAGTCTTCGGAAGTCCCTCTGTAAAAAGTACTGACATACCATGTAAATTAACACACAGCTCCTAAATACAATGTGCTGAAAAATGACACATTGTTTGAAAGCTTAATGATATGTTTTAGCTGTGAGAATTCTCAAGATGAAGAGTAATGCATTTTTTCCCAGCATCAACTTCTGAAATTTCCCTCTTGTTCCATTAGTAAGATGAGAGTATATTCTACTACTGTATGAGATATCGAATATGGCAGATCAGAAAGGAAAGTTGCGCTTGCTATAATAACCACACCATTCTTCTTCCCACACTCAAGGATCAAAAGAAGTAGGTGAGAGAAGAGCAAGACCCCAGCAAAAGAGCTGGCATTCTTACAGCATACTCAAGCGGCTGCTTTTTATTCTTTAACATGTTTGATAAGATCCACAGTGAAATATGAGCATGTGAGCACCGCACATTAGCACCATCTGAAACTGTTTGTAAGATGGTCACTTTCACGAAAGTAACACAAACATAAGATGGCCCTGTGGTATACAGAACACATTCACATTATGCCCAAAACAGAGATTTCCTTTTTTAAGAAAATACAACAAAAATAAGTTTATTATAATGAAATAGCCAAGGCCTAACTCCAGGACAAACTCTAAGTCACCAGGCACAAAACTTTAACACACTTGTTTCCATCCACCCATTATTTTACTCTTAAAAAACTAGAGTTCATGAAACAAATTCTTCAAAGGTCTGCCCCACTTCATAATTTCTTCTTTCAAAGCATCTACAGTACAAATGTCAATAAACCATATGTCCTTAAAGTTGAAGCAGAAGACGCATGAAATGCTGATTGTTTAAATAATGAAGAAGAGACAAGGATAGGTTTTCTATAGGGCATGGTTGTCATTAACCAGTAGCAAAAGAAAAACTTTTAGTTTACGTATGATTATGCAATTATAATAATTTACTTATTTGATAAAATTTATTAGACATAATAGCTCACTAAAATTTTCTGTATCATCTATATCAATCTTAAGAATTTGTCATCTGAAATATATTCACATCTAAAGGGCAGAATGAAGTAAATTATCCAGTGCCTCATGTGTATTTTTCTTACTGCTGTCACTAACAGTCCCATATAACAGGAGACTCGGCCTCACGAGAGAAAAAGTATGCTCAGTAGTGGAACGGCAGGTTAAGCAAAAGATGGTCAAGCCAAAAAAATAGAAAAAATTATCTCCCTAGCACTCCTTGAAATTGTTTTCTTTCCAGATGTAATGTTCCAATATCTAAACTGGAAACAGAGATGAAGAAGGCTGACCGTTGCTGCCCATCTACAAATTCTCAACAGCACACTTATTAATCTGCTTGAGCTGAAGGAAAGAATGGAACTAAATGTCTCAAACGACGCAAGCTGGAAGAAGAAACCTTCAATCGAAGTCACTTGTACTGGCACAGAAGCTAGGTGGGTATGAAGCAGCTCTTTCAATCTCAGGAAGATAGCCTCCACCCTGTCGGCTAGCCTATACATTGGATTCTATACATCATCTCTCCTGTATCTCTTCTTAAAACCGGCAGATGAATTATAAATGTCATAACATATATTGCACAAGAAAGAATTTTCAAAAAATGAATATTTAAAAAGGGTAATTCGCTGCGTGTACAAAACAGCGAACCATTTCGGATGTGACTAATCTATTTTAAATTCGGTTCCTCTGCTCCTATGCAATCTAATATTAACTATTAAAACTGCCAAAATATTGTTAAACGAGATCCTAGAATCTCCTTAGAGATTCTGATCTTTGCACTCCGGTAAAGTTGGCAGGCATGTCACTGGCAAACCAATCGGTAGTGACAACTTACTCCAAACCAGCTCTTTCGGATCAAATTGTAAATTAGCAGGCACTCCAAAATTTCCCAAGCCTCCCTGAGCCAGGGCACGGTTCCTGCTGGTCGCCCGCTGCAAAACTTGGTCAGCACAACCTACAAACGCAAATTCCAGCTCTACCAGGGAGACTCCTTTGCAGATCTCCCGGGTTGACCATACTTCGGTGTCTATCCCCATCAGGTCACACACCTGCCTCCAAAGCTTCTCTGTCCTACACGTGTCTGCACATTCCCCACTCAGCCTCAGAGGCTCGGCGACTCCCGCTTCCCTGCACCTGGGTGCCAAGTTTCTGAAAGCCACTTCCAAGCAAAACTCTCCTTCCGCTTTGAAAACACAACTACAGTAGGAAGGGGCGGATAACAGAAAGAAAACGGAGACTCAGCGGCACTTTTAGGAAGTCCCTGATCGCTGCAGAGCTGGCACCCCACGCGGGCCCGCGAGCGTGTCCTCCCCGCCCAACCCGCGCCCTCCGGCCGGCAGGACCCGGCGGACCAGCCGAGCCACGCGTTCGCGCCCCCCGCTCCGGCCCGAGGCCCTCCCGGTACCTGCGCGGCCCGCGGCTGCGGCGCGCTCCGCGACGACGGCTCTGCCGGGCTCCTGCGGCGGCTGCGGCGGCCGGGACGCCCCCGCGCCCATCGAGGGGGGCAGGGACGCGGTGGGCGCGCGCTCTGTCCCCCGCCCGCCCCGACGGCGCTCACTGGGCCGCGAGGGCGGAGGCTCGGGCGGAGGCGGGCGGCGGCGGCCTGGGGCGCCCTCCCTCGGCCTCTCCCGCCGCCCCTCCCTCGGCCTCTCCCGCCGCCCCTCCCTCGGCCTCTCCCTCTCCCTCCCCCGCCACCTCCGCCGCCCCCGCCCCGCCCCGCGCGCAGTCACATCGGGAGATTCCGCTCTTGCTCCATTCGCCGCTCCGGCTGCCGCCCACGCGCGGCCGAGTGACGCAGATCCCGGCGTGGGCGGCAGCGGGGCGGGGGTGGGGGCCGGCGGGGCTGAGGCTCGGCGCTGTCCCGGGGGTGGCCCATTCCCACGGCAGCTGGGAGCGCGCGGGTGGGAGCGCGCACGCGGGTCGGAGGAGGAGGCTTCCGTGATGCTGCGGACAGCGCTGCCTGCCAAGCCCCGCACCCGGCCAGCCGGGGGTGGGAGGCGGAGGGGGACACAACCGCAGGTGCAGCGCTGTCCGCCTCGCCCACCCCACCCTGTCCCCACCCTCGCCGGGGCCTGGTTTGAGGAGGGAGGAAAGGGAAACCTCTGGCCTGGTAACTTAATGCCACCCTTTTCACGTCTGGAAACCTTGTGTTACTTTTACAGTCTAGTCTCTGTTGTCTTCCTGTAGGCAAAGGACACCACCGGTGCTGTCTTGAGTGTGTCAAAATAGAATTCTTAAGGCAAGGTGTAGAAATTTTGAGCTTGGTTTGCATAAACTTTTCTAGCCAAAGAAAGTGTTAAAGCACCTCCAAAACTAAAGCTATTGCCAAAATTTTAGGAAAAAAAAAAATAAATCTGTTTTTGCCTTCCTCAGGGAGGGGAGGTCAAAGAAAAGAATTCAAGTTTTAATGGTGTGCTCTTACTGCAATACAGGTAGAATCCTGTTTTAATGTACATATAAAAATTCAGTTTTATATAGGAGGCCCTTCCCACTTCCTGGCTGGCCTCCCAGAGTGTGCCTACTTGGTTGAAGGGGATACAAGGCATTCTTTGAGAAGAGAAATTCTTCAAACCACATCTTTATGTTGCAACAATGGATGAGATGATAATATTGAAAGAAAAAGACCTTATTAAGTAAACCCCTATTTTTCTTTTTGTAAAAAAATACATGTTCTACAAATGAGTGATGTCAATGGAATAAATATGTACTTAAATACATAAATATATAAATATATAGTCACATGCTTAAATATATATTTAAACTGAAATATCTTCCCTGTGAGTGACAAGTCTGTCTAGAATAGTTGGTATTTTAAATAAATATGCTTAGTTCCTCAAACTCTTCAGAAGAAAGCACTGCTAGAAGTGTCTCCTGCCATCCAGTTATCAGTGTTTATGCAGCTGTGGCCCCTGCTCAGCAAAGAGAAATTTAATTTGGGTGGTTATAGTACAGTCAGGGATACTGAAACAGTTTCTTGGCTGGGGTGGAAAGGTAGAGGTTAATGGGTAGTCGAGCAATGAAATCCATAAAATTCTTCTAATTCCTCACTGGGAACTCTGGTGGTTTGCAAGCATTGTTGGTTCTGAAAAGCTTTTGGGGGTGGGGGGTTAGCTTTATGCAACACAGTTAGTGATGCATGAACGTGGTGAGCTCACCTGCACTGCACTGCCTTCTCTGGAATTGAGTACAGTTGGAGTAACCAACGTGCTGTGCTAGCAGGGCCCGCATCTGCTGCATCTGCCCTGCGGAAGGCTGTAAGGAGGAGGAAATGCATTTGGAGCTAGGCATTTCTACAACTAACCACTCAAGTCCTTCCTTGTTTGTTTTCTGGGCACATTAGATAGTATGTTCTTCCCACATTAAGAATGGCATTCTGGGCCCACTTTGCTTTGCTTAAATGCCCTATGGTTGCTGAGAGAGGCGGTGGGAGGAAGGAAATTGAAAGAACAAATTTCAAGTTTAAGGCGCCGGGTTCTTTATGGCACACTGTAGTCAACGTGACTGTGGGACAGGCCTGAGGTACTCACCTGTGTGTGAGACAAATTAGAGGAGAAAGCACTGATTCTGTGGCATGCCTTCCCCCCATCCCTAAACTCCACCTCCCTGGTCTCAGTGCAGGGTCTTCTACCTCCCTGGGGCCTTAGTGGGAAGCAAAGGGATACATTCTGTGAGGTAACAATTATGGACTGGGGCTGTTCTTTGAAGGCCCTCTGGGAGAGATTAGACAGTTTTAGAATTTCTTGGAGGCAATCCCAGGCAGTTCTAAGAGAACATGGCAACACAAATGGTTCTTCTTGAGACCATTTGGATATCTTTTGTTAAAAAGAACCCCGCAGTAGCTTTGTTTCTTCTGGGTTGATTTTACCATAAATACCTGTATGCTTAAGTTACTCATTTTCTCCAGAATATCTTGTTAAGTGTTAATTAAATACCAAAGTTAAGTTCTGAGAACACAAATAACCATGGTTAAGGCACAGTTTAAGCCATGGTTCTGTTCCCAGAAGTTTTCTATAAAACAGCAAAAATAAGGAGATCAAAAGAGAGCCTAAAAGCCAAGGAACATGACCTGCTTCTCTTCAGTTCTTTATTTCCTATATTAACAGATTCATGGACTAGCAACACAGCTATCACTCCCTTGAATCCACGTTACAGTGGACTAGAACTAAAGTTCTTTAAAATGAGAGGATCCTGTCTCATCCCACATTCCAGAAAGAGCCTTAAGGATACCCTGAATATTGTTTCTAATCGGCAGAGGTTTCTGGGTCTTGGTATTTTGTTTGCAGATCTCTCTCTCTCTCTCTCTCTCTCTCTCTCTCTCTCTCTCGTACTCATTTCCTATGTTTTAATGAGTGTAGTTACCCTCTTTGGGATACAGTATTCTGTGTAGTATCTATAAGTCTAGATTTGTGGATAGATAATATTTAAAAATTGATTGTGTCATGGGATAATGTGGTGGTTTGAATGCTTGGCCCAAGGAGTATCACTATTAGGAGGTGTGGCCTTCTTGAAGTAGGTGTGGCTTTGTTGGAGGAAGTGTGTCACTGTGGGAGTGGGCTTTACGCCCCTCACCCTCGTCTACTAGAAGCCAGTTTTCTCCTAGAAGACTTCAGATGAAGAGGTAGAACCCTCAGCTCCTTCTGTACCCTGCCTGCCTGGACACACTGTGCTCCCACCTTGATCCTGTAAGCCAGCCCTGTTTAAATGCTGTCCTTATAAGAGTTGCGTTGGTCACGGTGTCTGCTCACAGCAGTGAAACCCTAACTAAGACAAATGTTTTGGTTTTTTTCCACTGATGGTGATTGAAAGTTTTGATGGGTATAGTGGTCTGGGTTGGCATCTATGGTCTCTTAGAGTCTGTAAACATCTGTACAAGCCCTTCTGGCTTTTAGAGACTCTGTTGAGTTGTGTGTGGTGCTGAACAATGGCTGACACATAATAGTAAATATTTGTTGAGTAACTGAATAAAATAGAAAATAGAAACTTATTAACAAATGACTTCTTGTGCGCTTTGTAGATGTTTTTAGTATAAATTGTATTCCTAATAGAAGAATCTAAAATGTATATCTACTTCTGAGCAGATGTGTAATACCTTCAATAAAATATTGAGGGTAAGAATGTGTTGTTCACAAATGCTGTGTAAATTGCAATATAATGAGTTATAAAATAATGCCTGATTACTGAACTAAATCATATTATATTTTCAGGCACAAATTTCTTTTTTTAAAAAAAACAAATTGCAAAGGTTGTTAAATACACCAAGTTCTGAGCTGAGTTCATTTGGAAAGTAGCCTAGGAAATATTGTCCCTCATCCTTTATTAACTTGTGTTTATCCTTGGGAACACCATCTGCAGATATCCCAGACTTAGTTCCTTATCTTCAAAGGCAAGGATTCTACAGGGCTATTCTACAAGGTTTTTCAAAAGTTACATCTAGAATGTTCTGAGTTCTGCAAACACTTTTTTAAAGAAACTTCAAAACCCTCTTCTAGGCTATTATCTTAGCTCTCACCATTCCCTGATAAAATTGGATTCAGGAGAAGCTTTTTTCTCTACTGCAAATTTTAACCAATGTGAAATATGACATGTATCATATAGTCAAATCTAATATTTATCCTGCAGGAACACCAAATTTTCTCTTCTGAGCTTAGAAATTATAATTTTGTAGAGTTTTTGGATACAGGTTCAAAATGATTTTATATATATATATATATATATATATATTGCATGCCACCAAAAAAGCACAATCTATGCATACAGCACACCTCTCAAAAACAGACTGGCCTGGAGCAAAGGTGCGTTGCCCCTTCCCTGTCTTCTAATAGCTTCCAAAGCATGGGAAGCTGGTCCAGAAGAATCAAGATTACAGTGGATGGTGGCATCAGATAGCGGAAAATTACACACTGAGAAAATTATTCCCTTTACACTTCTCCTTCTGTCCTCTGAAGGGAGAAATCCAAGGTGGTGCCAATTTGCCTTTAATCCTCTTACACTTACTAAATTCTGCTGAGAGAGAGAGAGAGAGAGAGAGAGAGAGAGAGAGAGAGAGAGGGAGAGGGAGAGAAAGAGAGACCAGGTTTACTTCAGAGCCTCTGTCAGGCCTTAGTCTGTAGCTAGAATTTGAAAATATTGTTTCCCTTTTAAATTTATCCTCTACTGAGGCAAGTGAAATTCACTGAAATAAGAATATCAAAATATCATTTAAATATATGTATTTAAGTAAAATAAACCCAAATGTATAAAAGGAAACTGCTAAGGTAGGAATATAAATTATGAAATTTGTAATTATGAAATGTAAATTATGAAAAGCAATATAAAATTATCTTAAAATTAAAAATAGAATTGACAAATAATATAGCAATAATCCATAAATGTTACTGGATATTGATTGAAAGACATGAAATCAACATCAGAGAGATGTGTGTTGCAATACTATCTTCAAAAGCTGAGCTATGCTATCAGCGTGTGTTTTATCGGGGAATGAGCAAAGAAAATATGGTATATGCACAGTAATATTTAGTCTTCAAAGGACACAAAATCCTGTCATTTGCAGCAACATGCATGAACCTTGAACCTTGAATAAAATAAGCCAGGCACAGAAAGACAAATAAGTCATGATCTCATACATGTGGAATTTGGGGAAGCTGAGCCCAGAGAAGGAGGGCAATGATGGCAAATCGGAGCTGGTGTGGGGTCTTAGGGGTCTCTAGAGTAACAGAGCTTATGGAATGCCTCTCTATATTAAGGGAATTTATTGTAATGACTTACAGTTTGTAGTCCAACTAACCTAACAATGGGTAGTTGGAAGTGGGAAGTCCAAGGATCTAGTAGTTGCTCAGTCCTAGGAGGCTAGTTGTTTAAGCTGGTTTTCTGTAGAAGTTGGTTCCAACAGATATGCTGGCAAGTAAGTGCAAGCAGTCGAAGAAGAATGAGTCTTCCTTCTTCCAATGTCCTTCCAAGGTCTCCAGCAGAAAGTGTGGCTCAGATTAAAGCTGTGTACCAAGTGTACCACCATGCCTGGATCTAAAACTTGCTTTGTCCCAGGCTGAACTCAGAGATCCACTTGCCTCAGTCTCCTGGAATTAAAGGCATGTACTACCTTGCCTGGGCCTAAGATTTTCATGGCCACTTTGCTTCAAGATCTCCATGTCAAGATCCAAGCCAGAAACCTGTCTTCCAGCCTCAAGATACAGGTGTGCCCTTCGTTTCTGGGTTGTAGTTCATTCCAGATGTAACCAAGTTGCTAACCAGGAATAGCCATTACAGATAGTGAGTGAGGAGAGGTTGGCTAAAGGATATCAGGCTTCAGTTGAGAATAAGAAGTAAGTGTGGGAGATTTACTGTAGAACTTGGAGACAGAATTAGCAGTGCAATATAATCTTGAAAATGTTTTCACAGAAGTGATAACTGCTAAGTAATAGGTATGACCATCCCATAGTGTGTATGTGGGGGATTTTGAAACATAATGCAGAGCCTGAAGAGGTGACTTAATGTGTAAAGTATTTGCTGGGTTTATACTTTTCCTTTCCCATAGCTGTGACAAAATACCCTGGCAAAGGCAACTTAATGGAGAAAGTGGTTTTGTTTTGTTTTGTTTTGTTTCTGGCTCACAGTTCAAGGGTAGAGTAGTCCCTTGTTGCTGGGAAGCCAAAGCTTCTGAAACAGCTGGTCATATCATATCCACAACCAGGAGGCAGAAAACAATGAATGGTCTTCCCATATCACCTTCTCCATTTTGTACAGGTCAGGGTCTAAGACCAGAAAATGGTGCCATCAACTTTTAGCATAGCCCTTCTTACATCCGTTAACCTTATCAAGAGAACCATTCCAGACAAGTCTGGAGGGTAACTTAGGGATCCCTCACAGGTGGGTCTAGATCATGGCAACTTGATTAATACCAGTCACCACACTGGGCAAGTTTGAGGACCTAGATTTCAACACCAAGATTCCACATAAAAGCTAGGAACTCTAGCACCCATGGTAGATCCAGTGTTCCTCCAGCAAGATGGTAGGCAGGGACTAAATAGTCTGGATGGATATTCATGGGCCCACTAAGCTGCTTATGCAAACAAACAGACAGACAAACAAACAGACAAGAGATTCATCCTCAAACAATGTGGAAGGGGAGGATTAATTGTTGTAGATTTCTGTTTGTATTTTGATAGTGCCCCAAGGAGGAGTATATCATGTACTCAGGTGATTTAAGGTGAACCTTCTCCCCATTTTAACTGGTCAAATAAAGGCTAGAGCCTGTGATTGGGCAGTGGAAGGGAAAGGTGGGGAAGGGAGTTTTCAAGAGGAGGAGAGAGGAAGAAGGAGGAGAGATGAGATGAAAAAGGAAGAGGTGGAAGGAAGATGAAGCAGTAGCATGTAGCCGGGAGGAACCGAAAGTAGCAAGGGATCTCATAGCTGGGGAACAGAAGAGTATAGCAGTGTATCTGCCCAATTTAGGTGTGCTGTTTATAAATATTATAATTGAGTTGTGTGTTCTTTGCATGAGCTTACTGGGTTGGAGATTTACCACAACAACTAATACCAGAGGTTGTTCTTAGACATTCACTAGCACACTGTAGAATGTTCATGTGCATGCTTGTGTGTGTGTGTTAAATATGTGCTTGAGACTATGTATCAATTTAAAAGTAAAGTTAGTAAGTACTATTTTAGTGATGCAAGAAAATAAACATTGATCACTGTCTTAGGGTTTTATTGCTGTGAAAAGACACCATGACCCAGGCAACTGTTATAAAAGAAAACATTTCATTGGGGCTGGCTCACAGTCTCAGAAGTTTAGTCCATTATCATCATGGTGGGAAGCATGGTAGCATTCCAGGCAGACAGTAATGGAAAAAGGAGCTGAGTTCTACATCTTGATCCATAAGCTGCAGAAGGGGATTTTGTGCCACATTGAACCTAGCTTGAACATAGGAGGCCTCAAAACCAACCCCCACAGTAATATACTTCCTCCAACAAGGCCACGCCTCCTAGTAGTGCCACTCTTTAGGGAATCAAACTCGGGTCCTTGTGTAAAAACATTACAGACTAAGCCATCTCTGCAGCCCCAATTTCCTCTTGACTACAACAGATGATGGTGAGAATGGCAGTATGTGGTTCCTAGTGCAAGCTAAGAGAAAAGAAACTTAGGCTTATAAGTGTAACAGTGGGTGACTGTGGTGGTTTGAATAGGAATGCCCCCATAGACTTTTGTGATTGAAGGCTTAGCCTCATCTTAAAAAGCAAGGTGAAGAGTACACACCCACAATCTGGGCAGATAAACATAGGAAAATTTCGGGCATTTACTGACCAGCCAGATGAGCCAAATCTAAGAGCTCAGGCTTTATAGCAAGAGACTCTATCTGAAAAATGAGGTGGAGATGTCTAAGGAAAAAAATCCAACTTTGAACTCTGACCTCTAGACACACACACACACACACACACACACACACACACACGGAAATTTAAATGCTAAGTCCTAAAGTACTAAATCCCATAGGTTTTCCCAGAGCCCATGTCTCTACTGTTACACCGTGAGGCCCTGAAATGTCGAGGCATTGCCAGAGATTTCAGAAATGCCAAGCTTACATGTTTCTGCTCTCCTTGCAGGTCAAGATGCACCACTCATAGCCAGCACAGTTCATAACATCTTCTGCATTCCTGTACTCCTATTGCGCTTAGCTATGGGTCACAGGGAAGACTCAGTTATTTATGCATCTTAAGTTCTGCATTGGTGCTCAGCTTCCTAAAAGATAGGCCCTGGGAAGCAGACCTATGCTGTGCTTTCTATTGTCGGACTCCGTAAACACACAGCTAACAATTTGCTTTTAAATTATTAATATGCTTTGGTGATTGGTGCGTTTTCAAAACCAAGAAAGTACTGACAAAAAAAATCAGTGTTGGAGGGGATGGCTCAGCAATTAAGGACACTGCTTGTGGTGGTTTGAATATGCTCCACCCACGGGAAGTGGCACTATTAGGAGGCATGGTCTTATTGGAGGAGGTGTGGCCTTGTTAGAGGAAGTGCATCACTGTGAAGGCGGGGCTTTGAGGTCTCATATATATGCTCAAGTCTGGCCAGTGTGATAGAGAGCCTCCTCTTGGATGCCTACAGAAGACAGTTTCCTCTTTGCAGCCGCTCGTCTAGCTCCATGTCTACCTGCACACAGCCATGCCTCCCACCATGATGATAATTGATTCTGCAGCCAAAAAGATTTATTGGCTATGTCTAGCTGAAATGGAGACATTTTAATGTTTTAGCCAGTCTCAGAGTTGTTTCCATGTAGAGGGATCAGCAATCATCTTTACCTCTATTGTTAGTTTTAGTTTCTTCCTTCATGGTTATAGCCTAGATCTTCAGGGGACTTCCCTTTTGAATCTGATCTTTATCAATTTGGAAGCAATCCACAACTTTCCGTTTCCCCTGGAAACAAATACAAAACTTCTTTCCTAGCATAACATTGCCCAGCCCTCCATTCTGAAGTTAAGAAATCCTTAATATAAACGGACCACTTTAGTTCAGCACTGTTTTTATAATCCAATGTCTGTCAGCAGCTGTTGTTTTTTGTTCATTAGCGTTTTTAAAAGTTTAAGTTAATAAAGCACTATATAATGTATCGCTGGGGGTTTCTGTTATCCCTTTTTGTTTGTTAAGCATCTCCTTTAAAGTATGATTAGCTCTCTCTACAACTGCTTGTCCTGTAGGATTATGTGGTATACCTGTAATGTGCATTGTATTATAGTATGCAAAAAAAAAAGTTTCATTTTGCTAGAGTCATATGCTCATATGCTGAAGCACTGCCAGTAATAGTTTGTACAGGTACCCTATAATTGCCATAACTTCTACTAAATGTGTAATTATACACCAGTCCTTTCAGAACTTAAAGGGGTTGCCCATTGAAATCCTGAATAGGTGTCTATGCTAAGATGTACATATTTTAATTTTTTAAATTCTGCAAAATGAAACACATCCATTTTCCCAATTTCATTTCTTTGGGTACCTTTTGGGTTATTCCCTGCAGGCAATGGCTGTACAAAGAACAGGTAGGATATAGCCTTATAATGTCTTTGGTTTGTCGCCAAGTGTTAAGAAAAAATCTTTCTTCAAACTTTGCCATTAACATGGTTTTTAAATGAAATTCTGAAACTTCTCACACATTTACTACTAAGAGATAACCACTTTCATCATTACCTTGTGCTAGAGGGCCTGGTTGACTTGTATGGGATCTGATATGTGTTATATACAATGAATGATTTCTATTTCTAATCACTTGTTATAGTTGAAAAGATAGTGAAGTTAATTCTGAATCATCCTGAATAAGTTCAGTAGTTTCTATATACAAAACAACTCTTTCTGCATATTCAGTCAATAGCTATATTAAATGTATTTAAATGCCATAAGAATGACATATAGCTCTGATTTTTTAAACTGACTTTAAAAAGGTTCTGAATTATTTATACTTTCTGACTTACAATCTACCTTTCCTGATTTGTTTGCATTAGCATAGAATGTAGGGGCTCCAGATATTGGGGTTCCTCTGACTGTATGAGGGAGATTCGAATTAGGTTGTTTTTGTTTTTTAATAAACTGAGGTTGCTTGTTTTAGTGGTATTTTTTGTTAATATCCCCCCAAAAATTACTGCAAGCCCTTTGCACAATGTTATTTTTCTGCTCATAATGAGACAATGTATGCTTTAGTAAAAGGTACCACACTTTCTGCCTGATCTATTTCTGCTAATTGATCAAGTCTTATTTTTTGCCTTTCAGAATCAATACAGAAACCATTTCTATATAGGTCTTTGATTTTTTACTCTGTTTGTGTGCTATCCATTCTAAGATATAATCTTTCTGCATCAAAAATCCTGTGGGAGAATGAATAGAAGGCAAAATAACTAAAATACCATGCAGCTTTGCTTCCAAGGAAATTCTATATGCTTTGTGTAATTTCTTTTTTACCAGAGCCAATTCTTTTTCAGTCTCAACTGATAATTTTCTTGGAGTATTTAAGTTTTTAATCACCTTGTATGGTTTAAAATAAATTATTTAGTTCTTGACTAGTAAATCCAATTGTGGACATGAGTCAATTAATATCTCCTGACAATTTTTGAAAATCACTAAGAGGTATTTTTGTTTTTTTGTTTTGTTTTGTTTTTTCCAGACAGGGTTTCTCTGTGTAGCCCTGGCTGTCCTGGAACTCACTCTGTAGACCAGGCTGGCCTCGAACTCAGAAATCCACCTGCCTCTGCCTCTTGAGTGCTGAGATTAAAGGCATGCACCACCACCGCCCAGCCATTAAGAGTTCTTAGTTGGCCTCTCCTGATTTGTACCTTATGTGGTCAAATCTTTTGTAAATCCATACTATATCCTACATAATTAATAGAATCTCCTCTTTGCATTTTTCAGGAGCAATTTGTAATCCCCAGCAAAATTCTCTTCATCAAATATTTCCCCCCTAAGGTATTTGTTTCTGATAAACAGCCAATAAGATATCATCCATATAATGGTAAATTATGGATTAAGAAAAATGCTTGTTAATTATTTATAATGGCTGTTGTATAATATTGGCATAAGGTAGGACTATTCAATATGTATTGTGCAAGACTCTCCAATGATATCTTTTCATTGGACAACTTCTATTAAAAGTAGGCACTGAAAAAGCAAGCCTTTCTCTATCATGTTCATGTAAAGGTATTGTGAAAAAGCACTCTTTTAAATCAACCCCTATAATAGGCCATGCCTTAAGTAACAGGAAGGCAATGGGATTCCAAGCTGTAAAGAGCCCATTGGCTGAATGATTTTGTTAATTTCTCTCAGATCTGTCAACATCCTCCATTTGCCAGATTTCTTTTTAATGACAAATACAGGAGAATCCCAGGGGCTGGTGGACTCTTCTATAGGTTGAGCCTCCAGCTGCTCTTGGAATAGGTGTTCTAGTGCTTGTAACTTTTCTTTTGTCTTAGGCCAATGTTCTGTCCAAATAGGTTTGTTAGTCTTTCAAGTTAGTGGTAGGACAGCTGGAGATAGGCCAGCAGTGGTTCCCCCATATAAAATTGAAGAGTTAGCCTGTGCTGTATCCTGCTTATGGACAGCTTGGACAGTCTGTAACTGTCTTTGATAACAATTTTAAATTTCTTTATTAGGAACATTTCTTCTCTTATAGCCTGTCTCTAAAGTTGGAGGAATGCTAATCTGTGCTTCCCATTGTTGCAATGATCTGTTCTCCCACAAATTTATAGCTATATAAGCCACATATGGCCTTAATTTTCCTATTTGATCTTCTGGTCCTATGCTATTAATCAGACTTTGTTTTACCTGAGACAATGCCTTAATTCCCAGGAGCTATCTAGATACCCTTTGCAGAGGCTAGGCTGGAGTCCAGGAATCTTGTGATATTATAGTTATTTCTGCTCCTGTATTCCATCTAACTATGATTTTGACTTTGGTCTCTTTATCATTTATAGTAGTTTGCCAAATATCTGGTTTTGGTATCCTTAGACTCTCTTGTTTTTATCCATAGGAGATGCTTTATCTCTGTTAATGCTTTACGGTTTGAGCGGCTCTGTCCTATCAGGCTTTGATTTTTTTTTTTTTTTTTTTTTTTTTTTTAGTTGTTTTTCAGAATAGTTTTTCCTTGGTGGACTGAAAACCAATGGCTCATGAGTTTTTGTCGGGCCTTGAGCAAAACCCCTTAGTCAGTTTTCCAACATTAAGGAATTGTCTCAATTATCTTTGGATGACCTATATTTGTAAGCCTGATGTCCATTACTTCCACATCTACATTTTACAAGAATCTTTCTTCATGAATTATGATTAGAGAAGAGTTTATCCTTAGGAGCTGTTTGTCTACAGTCCTTTAGGGAATGACCTGATCTTTCACAGCCACAGCAATGGGTATTTCGTGGTTTTATGTCTTTTGTAATTTTTTGTCCAACCATAACTGAATTGTGAGCATTAAGCTCTATACCCATAGTAGTTTTAATCCATTCATAAAGAGGTGTGAATCTGGCCCTTGGGGGTCTAATAGCAATTTTGCATTCAGCATTACAATTTACGAAAGCTAAAGATTCAAGTAAAATTTCTCTAGCATTTTGATCTGATGTTGCTGTACTTAGAGCTGTAGTTAGTCTTTGTAAAAAGCTGGTGAAAGATTCATTTGAACCCTGGTTCGTCATTGTAAATGATTCATCTCATCCCTGTTGCCCTGTTGTTCAACTTTGTCCCAATCATTTAAGGCTATTGTATGACATTGTTCTAGGACAGCATCATCACTCTTAATTCAGAATATGGGCCTTCACCTAGCAGCTGATCCTTGACAATATCAATGTCTCTAGTCTTACTCATTGCTCCATAATTGAAGTCTCATCTTTCTTCCACATTAGCCATTGAAATTGAGGGTCAGGCTCTAAGATAGCTGTCATCAAATGTCCCCAATCTTTTGGAATTATACAACTTTGCATGGCCTAATAATTATCTGTTTTACATGTATAGAATTTATGTCATAGGTTGTTATTGCTTCCTTAAATCTTTTTAAAGCTTGTGCCTCTGTGGGCTGTCATTGAAATTCTTGATAACCCAGTAGACCCTGTTCATCTGACTGTAATTGCCTTATCAAGGCTGGAAAATCATTTTAGTTTTTTTGTTTTTTTATATCCTTTTAAAATCAGACATAGACTGTCTTTTTGCACTCTTGTTATAAGGTAGTGCTATAGAGTTTAGATTCAATTGAAATTTCTTTATAATTTAAAGGATTGTCTACATTTTGTTCTATAATTTGTAACTTAGCAAGGATTTTTCAGTCCCTTCCTTATCCAAGTCTGCTTCCTTTTGATCACTCTTTAAAAGGATAGAGAAAACTGTAGTCATTACTGAAAAAAAAAATTATTTGTGTTCTGATAAGTGAAACAAAATTAGGATCCAGATGCCCTCTGTCATGGCATTTTCTTCATTTTTAAAATGGAAAATATTTTTATTTTTAATCTCTAACTCTCCTTAAGAACTTCACTTTCTTATTTTAAAACTAAATATTTCTTCCTATGATTTCTATGCCCAGTTTCTCTTCTCTTTTCTTGTTCTTAAACTTAATGCCTTAACAGTTCAGAAGTTTGGGGCTTTTCAGTGCCACTACACCTCCAGGAAATGGTTCCTTTTGTCCTTCTGTGTGCCTACAGGCTCCTCAGGCCGGCACATGTCTATGGTGAATAACTCTGCCCTCTCAGCTCAGTAGAGCAAGCTGCCCTTGCTAGTTCACTAAAGCTCTGTCTGGCTCAAGAGAAAGGGCAATGCAGTTCCACCAGCTGAGTTCCTCATGGGCCTCTGCCTGTAGCACAGTTGCAGGCACTGAGGGATATAAAGGGCCTGCACTTCTATGGTAGGCCTCTCCGTGGTTTCCTGCCCCCACCATTTGTGTGGCCAGCCAGACTTCAGCTGCTCTACCCACAGAGCAGCCTGTCCACCGCCACAGAGCAGAGTGCTAAACCATCCTTCCCCATGGCTTCTCAGGCTCTAAGATGATTCTAGCCCCATGTTGGGCACCATTACTATCTGCCTACCTTTCCACTCATGACCCAGTTCCTGAAATAACAACTCTGAGACTTATTATCTATGCACAAATGCCTAGGCCATTTGCTAGGTATTGTTCTCTGACTAGCTTGTAACATAATTAACCTGTTTATTCTAGTCTATGAGTGCCACATGGCTGGTTACCTCTTCTCAGTATCATGCTCTGGTCTCCTCAGACTTCCAAGTGTCTGACGCTACCTCAGAATCCCTCTTCCTCCGTATTGGAACTCCCTCCTTCTACTTTCTGTCTAAGCTTACAGGCCATCAGATTTTTGTTGACAGGTACACAAGAGATTCTCTCTACACTAAACCTCTGAAACTACAAACAAGCCCCAGTTAAATGTTTGCATTTATAAGAGCCTTGGTCATGGTGTCTCTTCACAGCAATAAAACCCTCAGTAAGACACTCAACAGATGTTGAACATTCTTGAAGGAGAGAAAGTAGCATTAGGCTGATGACCTGCAAGACCTAAGGTCGGTATAAGTCGATTTTATTGTCCATTACTATCTCATAACAGCTTCATACTTAACACATTTTCCACTCTGTGTGGTGCCAATCATGCAATTTTCTGAGTCATATTCAGCATTCATATGTCCAGAAATGTAATTCTAACTTTCCTTATTTTGCAATATGAAACTTAAAACCTTGAAAGAATATTGAAGATTAAAATAGATTTTTGAAAAGTTAAGACCCTTTCAAGTATATGGAGGAAATAAAAAGTGTCTTAAAGATAAATTAAGAACTTTATTATCTTTAATAAATTAAAGATAAATATAATAAACGATGAATTTAAGAGTCATGAATTCATAAATAGCTTCTTTGCTAAGCAAAACCAAACAAATTAGCATGCATTGCATTTTATTAAAAGTGCTATAGAATGTTAAGGAGTAAAGGGTTATAATGGTCCCCTACTTCCTTCCTTTAATATTCAAAGTATATTTAAATACCTTGCAGAAAGTGAGTATTTAAGTAATGTTGGCTCCCTGAAGTTCCTTTGTAAATTGGTAGCATTGAACTTGTAATGCAATATAAACAAATAAGTGAAATGATTCTCAGGACAGAGAATCAACGCTTATGACCCGCATGGGAAGTCATTCTGTTAGAGCAGTTTGGGGAACCAGACGGGACCTTAGAAGTCATCTAATCTCTATAGCTAAGGAAATGTATATGGTATACTGCTAATCTGAAGAGCTGAAAACATGATATTAGGCCGAAATTACAACCAAATGTTTAACTGAACAAATCTAGCCTCCGAGGTTTCTTAAGCATCTTTCACTTCCCTTTGGTCTCCGGCCTCTTCTCCTCACTGTCCAGGTTGCTTTCTTTGCCTGCTTTGCTGAGATTAGCATACTCTACCTACTTTCCCAGATGGAAAAGTGGCATCATCAGGAGCTTGGCACTCAGCAGGATAGGACACAGCTGGAGTGCCCCACACAGCACTACAAATAAAGATAGGTAAAAGATTATGTCTCTTTTCTTGACAAAAGCTGTATGACTCAGCAGTCAAAATAAAGCCCTTTTCTTTTTGTGCCTCATAAAAGGATCAGAGAAACCTGGGAGAGGATGGAATTGAAGAGAGGCTTTTATGAAGTAAATGGGCAAGAGTTGGAGAAAGTGGGGAGAGGCAGGGAATAGACAAAAGTGCCTGTGTACTTAGAAGCGGCCTGAAGCAGACCAGGAGAGGTGAAAATCACAGAAAAATACTAAGTACAGTATTCTCTTGACAAAGACTTCAGAAAAAAACTGAGACTAAATCCTGCTAACATGGATTCCCTCTGAGAGAGCCTCAGAATTGTGCTTCTGGCCTGAGCAGAGATGGGGTGGAGCCTAGACAGTGACTTCTACAAGATGACTAGACCAATGGGAGACACACAGAGAGAGGGATTTCATTGTTTCACTGAACTGGACAAGGTAGTGGTACACATGTAACAAACAAAGACAGAGGCTTGAGAAGATGCTCAGTCAGGAAGGTCCTGCTGAGAAAGCACAAGGCCTGCCTTCATGGCCCCAGCATCACACGTATGTAATCCTGTGCTGGGGAAGCAGAGACAGGACAGATACCTGGACTGGCCAGCCAGCCTAGTCAAACTGACATGCTCCCAGTTCAAGGAGAAACCTTATCTCAAAACATTAAAATGAGGAGTGATATAGACCTTGATCTCGACCCTTACAGAGGTACACACACACATGTGTGCACACATACACAAAAGCAAAAGGGTTCAAGTCCTAGGCAGATGAACTGATAGCTTTGACTATGATAGGTTAGTTAGCATCTGTGTTGCTTGAACATCCAACAAGATACCAAAAATATCAAGTGTTCATACAGATGAGTCAGATTAACTGTCACAACAAATTAGGAGATGACACTTTAAAAGGACGGAGCACAGTGCACATATTTTACATAGATCTGAAACTCCTAAAAAAAAAGGAGCGCTGAGGGTGGCTCTCATCACATACCATTGCAGTTACATTTTTAGAGTTGGTGCTTACCCAGGATTACCTAATAATAATATGCTCCAATAATATGTGAGAATTATAGTGTGTGTGTGTGTGTGTGTGTGTGTGTGTATGTGTGTGTGTGTGTGTGTGTGGTGTTGAGATAGGGTCTCAGTGTAGCCCTGGTTGACCTGGAACTTACCGTATAGACTTAGGTGGTCTCCAAAACGTGCTGATCCTCCTGTCCCTGCTTGCTGAGTACTGGGATTGTAGTGGGCACCACACCTAGCCTAGTAGTAAAAAATGTCAAGAATTCTAAGTTTGTCATTTGTTATGGATTGCTAATTTTTTCTACTATAACAAAATTTCCAGTGATGGTAAATATTCTCCTTGAGTAAGATACCACAAATACCTTGGTGTTGGAGTGTATCAACCTGGCTAGTATGAAGTCAAGTAGTCCTCTGGGGGAGGGGGGTGAGGATGATTCTAGGAAAGATGGAAAAGAAGACTCAGGGACAAAGGTTAAAAATCAGGAGGGCTGTCCAGTGAATACTGCAGCAGCCTTGAGTTTAATTCTCACAGGCTTTATATACTTTACAGCATCATGGGAAACAAAGTCACAAGGCAGCAGAGACAATAGCTAACATACATTGGATATCTGTACCAATCCAGAGGCCTCCCTATTCCTCCCTGTACCTTCTTCCAAGATTAACAAAACATTTAGCCCTTTGCCTTGAGCTTCAAGTGTATCCCCTCTTATCATTCCATGCATCAGCAGGCCAGGAAATCTGCAAGCAAGACCCTAGCCTGACTTGACTTTGCTTGACAGGTAGACTTTCACAGAAGCAAGCAAAATGGCTCCCGACATCACCCCCACCCCCAACCCATACAAGCCAAAGCTGTCTCAGCTATTAGCATGGAAAGACTGTCTGTCTTAGGCATCTCTTCAAGAGTTGTGAATCTTACCTTTCTTTGGAAACACGAATCCTGGCATTCATGTCTTTGTCTTAGGTTGATCTGCCTCTGAGAGATTCTTATGTGTCTTTGACTACCAGCCTCTGCAGTGGGGGAGGTAACTCATTAGGTTATAGTCTTGACCCAAGTATGATGGAGATCTGAATGGATGTTCAAAAAGGAATGGAGGGCAAGCTTAATCACAAGTGGTAACAGGCACAATCCTACAGCCATGAGAGTACCTAAGGCAAGTACTGAGAAGGCCAAATGGGCAAAAGAAGACCAGGAAGGTATGTTTTATTTTAATTTTTCTAACCATTTACAGGCAACTTTTGTAGCATAGAATTGTAGGGGTTTAATATCTTTTAGATTTAAAATTTCTTGATGCAATTAAATTAGCTCCAAGGAAACATTAGCATCATGTCAAACACATTTAAGATGTAAACATACCTGGTCTCAACCTAGTTAGCTTTTATTATATACTTTAGTAGTAATACAGATCGATTGGTGTTCTATATGACATTTTAAACGTGATCTTACCTTTAGGCCTTGAACTTTGCCTCTCAAATATTGCACAACTTTATATAACACATTTATCTTTTGTTTTAACTTACTATCTATATTTTTTGTGTGTCTAAGGCTAAGGTGACATTTTTAGACAAATCATTAACAAAATGAGCAGTTTGAACAGATTGAAACAACGCCACTGCAGCAGCAGTAGCAGTGGCTATAATAGATACTATAGGAAGAAGTCCAGCAATGTTCAATCCAACCCTTTTTTAGGTTTATTCAAAGCTCTTTGAATTTTATTTAACACTTACTTGTAAGCCTCTATCTGCATACCAAGGTTCTGAAACATTGGCTGGAAGCATAACAAATGAAGACTGATGAAGTATCATAACAATGTCAGATACACCATTAGCAAGTTACATTGAATCTAAACCTATACATCTAATTTTCTCGACTAATAATGTACATGGTAGGGAAATGTAGGCAAATATATTTCCCACTGACATCAGTCTGAACCCAGTGCTTCATCTTTGTTTAGTAATTGTGTTAGTCAGCTTAATGTCTCCTAGATATAAGTCTGTGGTAATCCCAAGCTAGACCACCAGTCTTGTAGACAGTCTTTTTTGTCAGTCATCTGAATTTGTTTGAAGACTCTCTTCTGTCCCTCCTATCTGATAGCTCTCTTTGAGTTGACATCAGGAAGTGGCTCATCAGAATCAGAATCAGAATCAGCATCAGCATCAGTATCAGCAGTCTGGTCAATTGTTTTTTCTGCATGGCAAAACAAACTCTCCAGAAGCCACCTGGAACTTTCAGCACCCGGGGGAAAAACACAAACCTGTCCTCTTCCCATTTTAACACCAGATCAGGACCATGTCATATGTCAGTAAGGGGGCCTTCCATTTCACCTGTGCATAGGTATGCCAAGTTGTAGGGTGTCATAGAAGCTCAGCAGTATAGAATCCCTTGGCATCTAAGGTTTAAAAAAAATTAAAATAAACTTTTGTGGTGAAGGAGACACTGTTTTGCAAGGTGGCATTTCTTAGGCAAGAAGGTATATTCAGACAAGCTGAAGCACATGAGGACAAAGACAGGGACAGGATGTAAAACATCAGAGCAATTCAGGCTTCTTCCCACACAGCACAGAAGTCTTCAAGTGAGAGTCCTCTCTAGGCAAGAAGGCAGAGGATAAAGCTGCCAGGACACGCCCATTGGTTCTTCCTTGACTGGACTCTAAGAAACGTCAACAACTTCCTTGCTTTAAGCCCTTCACTAGCTTCTACCTTCCTCTCAGGCACCTTACGTGCTCCTGATGTCTCAAGCTTGTTTCCTAACAAGGAAGAACATGATCAGAATTAAACATACCTGGAGGTTGAGGTTGCTGTGTGCGTCTTACAAAGATGTTTCTACCTGGAGATTATTCACTTGGTCAGCATCCAAGGGACATACTAAGCCTGTATGTATAAAATAGCAACAAATAAACAACAAACTTCTATAATTCCTGGTCTATAAAGGGGAATCAATAAGCAAATAAACAGTTGCATATAGCAAAAAGTGATGGTTCTGACCTGGGTGTGGCAGAGTGCTGAATGTCATCCAAGTCTTACAGGAGAGTCACAGTTGGGTAGGCTTGGAGGATGAACTTCATAGATACAGGAGGTGCCCATGTTCCTCAGCAGCTATAGGAGCAGAGGCAGGGGAGTGATCCAAGTGGTGAATTAGGGAGATAAGTGCAAAATGAAACACACCTTGTGCTAAAGGACATCAGAATGGGATCTAAAGAAGGTAGAAGACAAGGTTGCCGGACCAGATTCTGCATGGCCTCATTTTACTCATGGTGCAATGCAGGCTTTTTGTTGTGGCTGTGTTCTCATGTATTTTGCATTCAAGAAGTCCTGAGGTACATCACACACCAGGTCAGCAGATACCGCTAGCAAAGGATGTGAATGAATGGGACAGTACCAAGGAAGCATCAGGAATGCTGGCAAGACTCCTGGCTGTGAGTTTGCTCACTTTGTAATCATGTATAGAACTGCACACTCATTTTTGTGTGTTTGTGTTTATGTGTGTGTGTGTGTGTGTGTGTGTCTTATTGTGTTATATAAATCTTAATAGTTAAGAAAATAACAGCTAAGAAAACAGAAAGCTAGCACAGACTTCGGGGCCTCACTAACAGACACTGAGAATGTGTAGCCTGGGGCTGGGGAATCTACCTTTTTTCCTTCCCACCATGTTGCCCAAGTTGATCTAGAACTTGAGGGCTCTAGTACCTCTTACACTTCAGCCTCCTGAATGCTAGGAGAGTGGGTGTGTGCTACCATATTTGTGGAATCTGAATTATTTTTAAACAGTAACCTTAGGCCAGTGGTTCTCAACCTGTGGGGCTCAACCCCTTTGGCAAACCTCTACCTCCAAAAATATTTACATTACGATTCATAAAAATAGCAAATTTATAGTTACAAAGTAGCAACAAAATGATTTTATGGGTGGGGTCACCACAGCATGAGAAACTGTATTAAAGGGTGGCCGCATTCGTAAGGTTGAGAACTACTGCTCTAGAGGATCTAACCTGAGGGATCCCCTAGCACACACTGTGAGAACACTGCTAGGGATGTTGGGAGACACCAAAAATGTGCAATCAAGATTTGCCTATTATGAGCAGATTAGAGGAGGATAGGCCATGGTCTCATACCCTGTTAGCACCAGTAGCTTTTGTCTCATTCCCTTTGTGTTTCTGAACTAGATGAGACAAATGTATTGCTAATGACTTATAATGTCTGTAGGTGAGAGCATTCTCAGCCCATGTAAGAATCCTTCTCTACTAATCCAGTCACCAGGACATGTGCTCAGTGGTGACTGACTTACATGAACACAGTGGATACCTTTGCCTGTACCCATTTAATCAAAGGGATATTTTTGTGCCCTAAATCATCCACCATGGTGTTCTCCTAGGCCATAATCCCTAGGAAAATTTGACAAATTGTGTAGTAACATTGCTTTCCCTCCAATTACAGCACTAAAAATAGAAAGGGGAAACTATACTTTGCCTTAAATAGCAAGGAAGCCTAAAACTCTAATAGAAAATTTGTACAGATTTTTCCTTATAAGTGAAGTACAAAGAAATGCCATGAGATTTTTCAGTTGTCACATTACAACTTTTTGTATGAGCAAAGTACATCCGTTCAGAATATCAGCAAAAAAAAAAAAAAAAAAGGCTTATAAACCAAAGCATTGTTTAGGAAAAAAAAAAAACAGGTACTATAAACCCCTATAAAGGTAAGTTTGATAGCAATGCTTTGGCGTACAATTTGGCACTATTTAGTCAAGTTAACTAAATTTTTAAAATAATTTCTTTGATCTAGAAATTGTACTCATGAGTTACATTCTTTAAGAGGGCTTCCTTAACTTGTGTCCAGGGAGCATATACAAGAATATTGACAGCAGCACTGAATATTGCCATGTAATACACAAACAAGCAAGCCGCTATTCAGTAATAGATCACAGAACAGAAACACTCATGAACCAAAATAAGATATTCAAAGCACATGGCCTATTAAGTCAATTAAAGCCCATAACAGGAGTATATTGAGTAAGTTAACGCAATTAAGATTCTATTGGCAGAACAGACAAATTATCCACCAACCCTTGATTCTGTCTCTATCAGTCTTCCTCACTGAGGGTGCACTCACAGAATCAGAGTTAAATAAGTATCTCTGTAGACTGAGATTCCGAGGGTCAAAACCTACACTTGCTCCATAGTTTTAGTGTCGGTGAACTTGGCCAACAGAGTTTCCTAATCAGCCTCATGAACAACTATGATTATTTATATGCCCATGCAGAGTGTCTTACTTAGGGTTTCACTGCTATGAATAGACACCATGATCAAGGCAACTTTTTTTTTTAAATTTAATCTTTTTTTTCTTTTATACTCCAGATTTTATCCCCCTCCTAGTCCACCCTCTCATACCCCCCCTTCTCCATGAGGATGTCCCCATCCTTATACCCTCAGGCCCCCAGCCCTCCCCACTCTCTGGGTCCTCCAGTCTCTTGAGGGTTAGGTGCATCTTCACTGACTGAATCTAGACCTGGCAGTCCTCTGCTGTACATGCGTTGGGGGCCTCATATCAGCTGGTGTGTGCTGCCTGGTTGGTAGCCTAGTGTCTGAGAGATCTTGAGGGTCCAGGTTAGTTAATGCTGCTGTGCTATGCCCTGGTTCTCTTAGCCCTGTTAATCTGGCTGGCCATGCACTGGCAAGCCGACCTGTTTTCTGTTCTCTCTGGGTCCTCACTAGCGGGTCACTACCATGACAGCCCCATGCTTCAAATCTCCCATGGCCTTAGTGGTACACATCAGGCAAACCCACACTTTGCTGCCATATCTTTCTCTCTTGAACCCAGACAAGCCACCAAGTGAAGAAAAATGCAACACAAACTTAGTTCAGAAACAATGATAACTCAATCTCTGGGCGCATCAACTGAAATCCTAATCTTGTGAGCCTAATTAGATCTAAATCCTCTGGAGGTGAATCCTTGTGGATCCGCCATGTTACTAGGAAACTCTAGAAGCTACATCTTACCCCTTGTGCTGTCCCCGTTCCAAAAGGACCTAACTCTCTTCTGCTTCCTCTCTTTCTCTCTCCAACCTGGAAGTCCCTCCTACTCACCCAGTGATTGGCTCCTTTATTCATTAGGAGATTGGTTCACAAGAAGTCACATGAGTATGTAACTCACTCTTTGTCCAAAGCCTCTCCCAGGAAGACAGAATTAGCATTAAAATACAAATAGCCCTAGGGCTATCCACAACAAGTTGGGACTGCTGACCTCCTGCAGGGTTGCCTTCTCCTCAGCTTCTTCCAGCTTTTCCCTAATTCAACCACAGGGGTCAGCAGCTTCTGTCCACTGGTTGGGTGTAAATATCTGCATCTGACTCTTTCAACTGCTTGTTGGATCTTTCAGAGGGCAGACATGATAGGCCCCTTTTTGTGAGCACACCATAGCCTCAGTAATAATGTCAGGCCTTGGAGACATCCCTTGAGCTGAATCCCAATTTGGGCCTGTCACTGGACCTCCTTTTCCTCAGTCTCTTCTCCATTTTTGTCCCTGCAGTTCTCTCAGACAGGAACAATTCTGGGTCAGGGTTTTTTACTGTGGGACGGCAACCTCATTCCTCACTTGATACCCTGCCTTTCTGCTGGAAAGTTCCTTCTTTCCACTGTAGGGCATTTCATCTAAGGTCCCTCCCTTTGAGTCCTGAGAGTCTCTCATCTCCCGGTCTCTGGTACATTCTGGAAGATTCCCCACCTCCTACCTCCCGAGGTTGCCAAGGCAATTCTTTTAACAACAACATTTTATTGAGGCTGACTTACAGGTTCAGAGGTTCAGTCCATTGTCATGGCAGTGTCCACACAAGCATGGTACAGGAGGAGCTGAGAGTTCCTTCTCTTCATCTGAAGGCTGCTAGAAGACCAACTCATGGTTAGGAGCAGGGTCTCATTACCAACCCCCACAATGACACACTTCCTCCAACAAGACCACACCCATTCCAACAAGTCCATACCTCCTAATAGTGCCACTCCCTGGGCAAAGAATAGTCAAACCTCCACATTCCACTTTGTGACTTCCATAGGCTTATTAAACACAGGACTCTATTGTGGCCATACCTACCCATGGCATAATAATAATATAAAAAAACCATGTTGTCCAACTTGCAAAGTTTCCACAGTTTAGCAGTCTCAACAATATAAAAGGTCCAAAGTTCAACATCTCTTCTGAAGTTCATCCAATCCCTTAACTGTAATTCCCAAAGCAAGACAGAAAACCAGCTGGGCAAACTTCAAACTCTACACCTCCATGTCTGATGTCAAAGTGCTCTTCAGATCTCCAACTCCTTTTTCATCTTTCTTGACTGCAACAAACTTCTTTTTCCTGGCTGCTATCCCATGGCTCTGGCATCTCAAACATCTTGGGGTCTCTAAGGCAATTTCAATGTTACAGCTTCTTGTTCCAGTGTCTGGGAGCTACACATGATCTTCTGGGCTCCTCCAAAGGGCTTAGGTCACATCTTTAGTTCAGCCCTCTAGAGCACCCTGTAACAAGAAAGCCTACAACTAATGGAAATTTTGTACCGATTTTTCCTCATAAGTAAAGTACAAAAGAAATGTCATGAGATTTTTTCAGTTGTCACATTACAACTTTTTGTGTAGGCAAAGTACATCCATCCAGAATATCAGCAAAATAGAGACTTATAAAATGTACTTGGTGATCATCCTATGGTACTGGCATCTCCAGTACACTGAGATCTTCTGTTGTAACAAGGCTTTACCCATAGCCTCTCATAGTCTCTCTTCATTCTGACAAGCCTCGACTTCTTTGCATGACCCCTTTAGTCTTGGGCCATCAACTGCAACTGAGGCTGCACCTTCCACCAAAGGCCTTCCCTGACCTCTCACAGTGCCAAGCCTCAGTTGATCTCCATGACCCCTTCATGCCTTCAAAACTAGTACCACCTGGGTGATTCTTAGACATTACCAAGTTTAGCTCAGAATGAGGTAAAACCTTGGCTCTCTCTGGAATACAGCTTCTTTGTGATCTCAGAAAACACTTCCTAGAAGACTTCAGCTCAGTCATGCTAGCTAGTCTCTTCTTAATCACCACCAATTTCTTAGCCCCAGCTAACCAGCATCAATTGTCCCAGTAGTCCCTTCTATTCTTGACGCTAAAGCCATAGCCACAAGGCCAAAGCTACCAAGTTCTGCTGCTTGCTGGGGCTGGAACATCCCCCCCCCCCCCATTCTATACCAGCTCTCTGTTTTCCGACTCCCTCACTGCCTAAGCTTGGCTGTGCTTAAGCACTGGAACTTGCTCTGTAGATTGACCTTTAACTCAGAGCTCTGCATGACTCTATTTCCTGAATACTGGGATTAAAGGTGTCTACCATCAAGCCTGTAGTTAAGCTTTTCTTCACCTAGAACTTGTTCTGTCCCAGGCTGGCCTTGAACTCAGAGATCTGCTTGGCTTTGTCTCCTGGAATTAAAAAGTATGTACCCCCATGCCTGGGCCTAAGCTTAGGTGGATAGGATATTGCCCCAAAGTCACCACTCCCTTAATCTATTTTTCTCCTTGAACACAGGATTCAGCTCCATTTCACTTCCTAGTGCCCCTGTGATACTTGAACCATATATTTTATATTTTTCCTTTCTCAGCTTGCTCCTTTTTATTAAAATGCTCTTCATAAGAGTGAACTTTAATAACCACACAAGTATACAAGGAAGTTTTGAGACTCCCTTTTTCAAAACAATTAAATGAGGAGTCAGCAGCTGGCCAGTTAAAGATAATGAGTACTCCAGTATTTATGAACTTTGAATGCTTCAGGACCTTCTGCATATTTCATGTGTCATAATTTGCAGGTATCACCTGCTTTTCTCATTCCTAATTATGCTTCTTGTACAGATACTCTTCTCTGTGTGTGACATGTTTCATGTGTCTGACTCTCACTTGAAGTGTCTTGCGAATGTTGTGTATATAAGCTATGTTAATTCTAAGTTCCATTTTCTCCATTTCTCTTGTTTTAGTAGAATTGAAGTCTTTAAATTCAGCACACACATTATAAATACCTGTGAGATACATTTACTATAAAATAAATGTTTGGAAAGAATTTAAGATCTGGCTAGTTAGTAGAGATGGAGATGGAAATGGATATGGTCCAAATGGGAAACAGAGACATTTAATTATATAGGTAATCATTTCTTAGTGTAGATGTTGAGTTCATGGGTACTCATTAGATTATTTTTGTAAGTTTTGTGTATTAATTCCTCCTAACAAATTGCAAGTAAAGGTTGAGATGATACAGTACTTAGGCCTTTGCATGTAATTAACTTTAAGGCACTTATTTTTATAATTTTTGTTACATAATCAACATAAGTAAAAAAATACTCTTATATGAAGATTTCAGTACATCAATCTTAGAAAACCACTTCTAACTGTTGTCTGATGTTGTCTAAATTAAGGTTTGTTTCCTGGACAAATGAACTTTGCTGTACTGTCAACACAGACAGTGTGGTTGAACATTCAACACGATCCCACGTATTCTGTGAGTGCCATTCCCACAGTGGAGTGGAATTAGGCTGTGTGCTGGCCCGTTGTTTTCCAATCTGTCATCTGGTTGGATCTGTATCTTGCAAGACACTGTCTTCTTCCTCTAGAAAGACGGCTCTCATCCAACATCTTCAAAAGAATTCATACTCATCATGTGATAAAAATTCTTGAAATTTTTAACTGATGGTCATGGATGGCATCTTTAATTCTAAACAAATAAAATCTGCAAAGTGACACTCTCGTTTCTTAATTCTTCAGATTAAATGGAGAGTGGCACTAAAAGTAACTCCATCCTTTGACCCCAAGAGACACTGACTTGTCTAGGTTCCCCACCATATCAAAAACACCCAGTGGGCACGGCCTATTTTCACTGGCTTAGGATGCATGTAAGAGAACATTAGAATTAATATCTCTTCAGGAAGCAGCAGCAGAGTAGGGCAAAGCACAGAGTACACTGTGCCATTTTCTGGAACAGACTAGACCCTCCTTCACATCTCTGTCTCACCACCTATGGGTCTTACTCGTAGTTCAGATTCTTGATATTTAGAAGAAATTTAAATCCAGTGTTGTGGTTGTGCTGCACGGTCAGACAGCTGAAGGTGATGGTGTCCATGGCTAAAGTTCCCTCAGGCCAGAGAAGGGCTGGAAGCAGCAGAGGGGAACCTGGCTCTTCCTCAGCATTGATCTCTGTAAAGCTATTTGGCTTTTTCTTCTTAACTGCTGGCAAGATCTGATGGCCTGTGTTCACTGTCAGGGCGTCTAGCCCCAAACATTTTACTCAGCCCAGATGAGTGTCCATACTATTCCCCTCCCCTGTGAGTGCTCAAAGTTTCTGTTGAGAGGACTGGGTAGAGCACATTATTCTTTGTGTGGCATCAGGAAGGCCCCTTCAGATTGGGAAGCTGCAGCCCCTGCTAGTTGTAGTCATGGTGGGCTCTTTGTCTCAGGTTCAGTTCCTAGAAGCCAGGATGCTGCTTTATGGCCTCTCCTTCAAGAAGCCCTCAAGATCAAGCAGTAGAGGATTCTGACCCCCAGAGTCCTCTTCTCTGAGATAGCTTGGGAATCGAAAAAACAAACAAACAAACAAACAAAACAAAAAAAAAAAAAACCAAAACCAAAAACAAAATACAAAAAACAAACCAGAAAACAGCAGAAATGGGATGGAGCAAGGGATCCAGGCCAGAGTCACTTGGCCTCCACATATGCTTTGGTGCTATTGCAGCCAGGACCTGGGCTGGTCAGGTACAGAAGAACCAGGAAAGTAAAACAGCAGGGTGCGAGGGCGGGACTGGCTAGGTTCCCACAGTCTTCTGAGCTCTCATTAGCCTGGCACAGAGATTGAAAAATGTACGTCTCCATCTATTTCTGGCACTTAAATGTGCGAAGGAAACACGTTGCTTTATTATTTTATTTTTGTAGAGTTAAAGACAGAGGCAGACGCCCTTAGAGCGTGTGTGTGCTCTAAAAAGCCCCCGCTCTGCTTGCACATCTTTGGAAGGAAAAATTATCAAAGACAAATAGGCCGCCCCTCTAAATCTTCTGAAGAACATTGGCAAGGAAAGGAATTGTCAGCAACTGGTAACTAAAGGAGGTGTGTGTGTGTGTGTGTGTGTGTGTGTGTGTGTGTGCGCGCGCGCGCGCAGAAGGGGGGGGATCAGGAAAGATGGCCAAAGACTTAATCTAAGTAAAAAATAAATAAATAAAATGTAAGGGGAAAAAAATGACATGTTGGTGTAACATGGATGTTATTATTTGTTAAATATGCAAAATAACAATAGATAGAAATAGCTTTTAAGCTTCAGTTAAGAAACCCTTCCTTTTGGATCGACCACCTGGGTCTGTCTCTTTTCAAATGCAGGTGGAGCTGCTGCCACGATGCAGATTTTTGCGAAGACCCTTACACTTAAGGTTAAAGCCTCAGACACTATAGAAAATGTAGATGCTAAGATCCAGAATAAGGAGAGAATTTTCTTCTGACCAGCCCAGGCTGTTTTTTGCTGGAAGATGGTTGTAATTTGTCTGACTACAACATTCAACAGGATTGCATCCTTCATCTTGTGTTGAGACTTCATGGTGATGCTAAGAAAAGGAAGAAGTCTTACATCTCTCCCAAGAAGGCTAAGCATATGAGGAAGGAGGTTAAGTTGGCTGTGATGAAACACTATAGAAGGAACTAAAAACAAAACAAAACCAAAAACAAACAAAAACACATGAGTATTCTAGAAGTTCTCTGATCAGACATATTTGGAAATCTTAGCTTGATAACTTAATAACTGAGAGCAAATTAAATATTGAAATCTGGAAAAACAAAAAGACAGTACCAACACAGCAACTGTATTCCTGAGTGGGGTTCTTGTGATAAATTTAACTTCAGCTATAGAACCAGACCAAAACACTTTTACGAAGCAAAATATCATGACATTCATTCACTGGAAAAATATTCTGAGTGCACAATATGCATCAGCACTGTATTAGTCGCAAAAAATGGTCTACCGGTGAGGGACATGGAGCCTGTGTTTACAGTGTCCCTACCCAAGCTCTGAACTTAACAGGGAAAACAGCATCAAATATAAACAGATTTGCTAATGTGAACCTTTTTTCTTTGTCCATTTTCATGTGTGTGTGTGTGGTGGGGAGGGTGCATGCATCTACACGTTTGCATGTGTGTGGGTGCATGTGACCATGGGTGCCCATACAAGTGTTTGAGCATTGGAGGCCCAAGGGTGATGTCAGAAATCATCCTCCATCACTGTCTTCCACCATCCATTGAGGCAGGGTCTCTCAATCAAAACCTGAGCTTGCTGATATAGCAAGACAGCTTATTCTTATTCAGCGTATCCCCTGTCACTGCCTTCTAAGACTGGACTTACAGGTGGACTGCCATGCCTCCTTGGCATTTATTTGGGTTCTGGATATCAGCCCTCCAGTTCTCACACTTGTATAGCAAGGGCTTTAACCACTAAACCACCTCTCCTGTCTTGACCATCTATTACTTGGAACATGTTAGGTGCATGTGTGTATATTTCTTTTCATGAGGAGCTGCCTGTGGAGGCCAGATGGCAATCTTGAGCATCCTCTGGAAGAGCCATCCCCCTTTCTTTTGAGACTGGGTCTCTTGCTGGCCTGGACCTTGCAAAGTAGTCTGGGCTGGCCGGCCATCAAGCCTCTGTATTGCTGGGATTATAAGCATGGATCAATTCTTTTCTCCATGGATTCTGAATATCTATTCCAGGCTTCATGCTTGTGTGGTGACTGAACATTTATTTTAAATTTAAAAAGGCAGACCTACACTGTTGTGTAAATAAAACCAGTTTGGTTGGTTGGTTGTTTTGTTTTGGTACCTCTGGTTTCACTCTCTGAAAAAAAAACTAATCATTTCTCACTGTGGGGTCCTTTTTAGGTTCTCAAATTGTATGACATAATGCATGCAGACAGGAATCCATCTCAAAATGGAGTCAGAAATCCATCTCAGTATCCCTGTGTTCCTCTGGAAATGAAACAGGAAATCAAGTACAATTTTTCAAAAGCTGAGGTTTAATTTTCAGTTTCTAATCCAGTTTTTTCAGGAAGTGTTAGCCACGTGATTCCTATTACCATCAAAAACAGTTGTATTGTGCGATGTAGACCATCTGTTTGGGCTATGGCAAACACACTGGGAAAACCCAAGCTAATGGGAGCTCAGTTATTATCTGAGAAAGGTGATTGGTGGAAGCAGCCACTTCAGCAGCTGCCACTGGAGCTTTATCGGAGGGACCATCTGTGCCTCACGCCCACCTGTGCTGCAGATACGCCTGTGATACCGACATCCCCTGGCTGGCTGACCTGCGGTTGTACTGCACTATGGCACAATGCCTGCCACCCACAGGGGTGTTGTGACAATTGCTGAAGTAAATGCTAAAAAGCATTGTGAACAATTCAAAGAGGGGTGCTGCTTAACTACCAAAATCATTATACACCCACAGCTTTTTTTTTTTTAAACATTTTTAACATGGTAATAGAAAGGGGCATCCCCAGAGTTCACTTAAATTTCAGCATGCTTCGTCGAATTTTATATGCACTAACTTTTAAATTAATGATCATTTCCGGGATATTAACCTGTCACTAAAAGGAAATTCTAGTAGCATGTCAGTGTCTGTAATTATGTGGCAAGACTCTGGACTGAGTCATCCCAAAGTCCACATGTTAAACCTCAATGCCTCCATGCCCATGGTGGGATGGTATTCATAGGTGGGGCCTTCTAGAGGTCACTGGGTCATGAAGGCAGAACTCTCAGGCAAGAGATCAGTGCTCTGATTAAGGGGTCCCCAGGCAGCTCTCACCTTTCCCAGCATGAGAGGACACAGCCAGCAGGAAGACTACAGTCTGTGATCTAGGAAGTGTGTCCTCAAATCACACCTGTTAAAAGCATTATCTGGATCAACTTGGCTTGATGACTTTCTTTAAAGACAAGAAAAAAACAGAGGGAGGGATAGAGAAGGAAGGGTGAGAGAACAAAGTTTACCAACACGTGTCCCTGGCAGCGCTTAAAGTCCTAACTCATCACAGATACATTGCTGGCAGCTGTTTCTTTATTTCCTTTTTACTCTTTATCTTTCTTTTTATATTTCAACCGTGTTTATTAGTATAAAAACTTGCTTTGTCTTTTTCCACTTGAAGGCTAGGGGATCAAGTCATATTTAGACAAGATTAATTGTTGTTGAAGACAAGAAAGCAAACACATTGAGTTTGTGGAAATGAGACTGAACTAATTCTAGGTAAAATTTTCATGAGAACCCGCCAAGCTCAAACAACCAGAGCCTCAGCCTACTCAATCCACACCCCCACCTGTTCTGAAACCAACCTCTAGGTTTTGGCCAGAACCCACTACCTGCCACTGCCCACAGGTCCAACCTCTCCACCCAGCTAGAACCCCCACTTCCTAGACCCCCCAACCACATCTTCTCCCCATCTAACTAGATATAGCCTGGGTCCCACATTCAGTACCCCAACCTACTATGGCTTCTCTTCCCTATACTGCAACTGATCTTTGGACTTCTGCCAGGACTTCCCAAATCTATCTCCCACACCACACCCAACCTTTCCTCACATCCAGAGACACCCCCACACTCCAGGCTTGGAACAGGAGGCACAAACTGTACACAAGCCCAGCCCCCTCTGTCCACCTGACTTCATTCCATCTAAGCCATTTCCAACCTCCCTACCCAATCCTCCCAAACATCCTCTCTTCCTCCCCAACTGGCTCTGTCTGTATTAGGATTAGAATTAACAAAAGAAGTCCATGTGCCCGGATCTCTGTGAAGCCCAAGAAAAGACAAACATAAGGCTGATGGAAATCACAAAGACAAAACAGGATGTGAGAACAGAATCCACAGGACTCCAGGTAAAATAAAGATGGAATTGAAAATCCAACAACCCAACTAGAAAACCCAAAAGAAAGACTTACACGTACAATGAATTAAGCAGACATAGACTTGAAGGTAAAGTAGCAGATCTAGACCAAATAAGCAGGAAGGTGAAAAAAAAATTATTACAGGAAAGAAACATTTAAAAACAAATCTGTGGGACACCATGGTGGGGGAACCTTTGAATTACAGGCATAGATGAAGAAGAATTCCAAGCCAATGGCATAAACCAGATTTTCAACAGCATTACAGAAGAAGGTGCCCCCAAACTAAGGAAAGACATATCCATAGTGACTCAAAAATCACACAGAATACCAAAATAGACAAGATTAGGAGAGAAATCGCCCATGGCATATCATAGTTAAAATACTAAGTGTACATAACAAAGAAAGAGTATTAAAAACTGTAAGAGAAAGAAATGCATTGTCACATATAAAGGAAAACCCATCAGCCCATTTCTCAGCAGAAATATTGAAAGCCAGAAGAAATTAGAGGAATGTACCCCAAGTCCCAAAAGACTATGTATGACAACCAGCCTACACTAATATACACAGTAAAACCGTCCAGTCAAATTGAAGGAGAAAGAAAAACTTTTTACAATACAAGCAGCCTAAAAAATTATATCCAACAAAGAAACCTAAAGAAAATACAGCAAGAATATTTCTGGCTGACAGAAGAATGAGAACAGCAGCTAGACTGTGGCAAGGAATTCAAAGCCATGTTTATTAAAACACAAAGCACCACTGAGAAAGTAAACAACCCTGAAAATCAACATCAGAATATCCATAATTACCTCATGCATTTAAATATCAGTGGGCTCAACTCTCCAATCAAAAGATAGCCTGACTAAATGGACCAAAATCCATCTACCTGTTGCTACAATAAACATTTCTGAATTTTAAAGATAAGCACTTAGGATGGAGATTCTCTGATCAAATGGGGTCAGGAAACAAGCAGGCATCACTATCCTAACACCTGACAAAGTAGACTTCCAACTAAAACTAATCAGAAGAGATAAAAATAGACACTTCATTCTAAGCAAAGGAACAGTTAACCAAGAAGTCACTAACTATCCTAAATATATATGTGTCAAACACTGGAGCACCCAATTTTATTCTTAAAAAAATCTATTACTGGATTAAAAGACACAGATTAACACCAATCCTTTAATAAAAAGTAATTTTAATATTCTACTTTTTCTAGCAGATATATCATCTGGAAAAAATAGAGAAACATCAGAATTAACTGACATCATACATCAAATGGATTTTAACAGATATCTACAGAATATTTTACCCAAACAACGCAGAAGCTCTTCTAAAATACACCACGTCCAGGGATACAAAACAAATGTTTACAAATTCAAAAAGATTGAAATACTCCTTGTATCTATCTGATTATAGTGCAATTGAAATTGACAACTAACAAACACCATACATAAACTCTTGGAGTTAAACAACTCTTTGCTGAATGATGAATAGGCCAAAGGAGAAATAAATAAAAAGTACATTAAAAAAAAAAAAAAAAAACTTCCTGGCACTCAATAAAAATGAAAACAACACAAAAAGAAAAACCTATGGGACACATTGAAGGCAGTTCTCTAAGGGAAATTTATAGCTCTAAGTGCCTACATCAAAGCAAACAAACAAACAAAAACTAAAAAGCACTAATAAATGAATTCATGATCCAATTCAAAAGTTGAAAAAACAAGAACAAACCAAATCCACATCCAATAGATGGCAAACAATAATAATAATCAGAGTAGAAATCAATAAAACAAAAACAAAGAAAACAATACAAAGACTCAACAAATACAAGAACTGGTTCTTTGAGAAGATCAACAAGATTGACAGAATTGAAAGAAAGAAAGAGCGGACCCAACTTAACAGAATTAGATGTGAATGGGAATAGTACAACAAACAGCAAAGAAATTCAGAATAGTATAAGAGAATATTTTAAAAGCCTATTTTTAGGTGCAGCCAAACAACAAAAATTAAACTAAGAAGTCAACAACCTAAACAGAGCCATAACAAAGAAATTAAAATAGTAATAAAATGACTTTCAGCTAAGGAAAAAAAACAAAAAACAAAACAAAACTCCAGGATCAGATGGATGCACAGAAGAATTTTATCAGACTTTCTAAGAAGACTTACAGCCAGTTCTTCTAAGCTATTAAGAAAAAATCAGAAACCCAAGGTGGGTTCCTATACTTCTATGATGCTGAGGTAAAGACATAACAAAAAAGAAAACCACAGGCCAAGGTCCCTGGCTTACATGTTCAATATGAATCTTGAAAGGAGAGTATAGATATAAATAAATTGGTTATATTCTATGACCAAGTTGGCTTAATTCCTGAAATGCAGGAAGGTTAAACACACACATGTCAATAAATGCAATAAAATCACTTAAAAACAAAAGTCACATAATCATCTCAATAGATGCAGAAAAATTCTTTCACAAAATCCAACATGCCTTCATGATTAAAGTCCTAGAGGATGTAGCGCCAGAAGAAGCATACTTCTACACAATAAAAGCTACATCTCAGAAACCTACAGCCAACATCATGAAGCAATCACACCAAAGTCAGAACAAGACAGGGATGCCCACTATTCCCACTCCTTTTCAATATTCTACTCAAGTCCTAGTCTGAGCAATGAAACAAAAGAAAGAAATTAAAGGGATACCAATAAAGAAAGAAGATGTAGAGTTGTCCCGATTTGTACATGACAAAATACTTTTGAGACACCAAAACGTCTACAAGGAAACATCTAGAAATTATAAACAAATTCAGCAATTTGGCAGAAAGCATAATCAACATGCAAAAATCAATAGTTTTTTTTCATTCACCACCAACAAACACCTACAGAAGGAGACCACCATGGATACAGTCCTTTCACAAAGAAAATAGAATATCTAGAAATAAAGCTAATTAAGGAAGTGAAGGACCTCTACAATAAAAACATTAAACCTCTGAAAGAAAAAGATACAGACCTCAGAAGATGGAAAGATCTCTAATGCTCATGGATTGGCAGATTAATAGAATAAAAATGGCCATCTTGCCAAAAGCAATCTACAGATTCAATGCAATCCCCATCAAAATTCCAACTCAACTCTTCATAGACTAAGAAAGAGCAATTCTCAAATTCATTTGGAATAACAAAAAACCTGTGATAGCAAAAACTATTCTCAACAATAAAAGGACTTCTGGGGGAATCAGCCTCCCTGACTGCATGATATTGATACAGTGACAGGCAGGTAGATCAATGGAATAGAATTGAAGACTCAGATCCACACACCTATGGTCACTTGATCTTTGACAAAGGAGCTAAAACCATCCAGTGGAAAAAAGACAGCATTTTCAAAAAATGGTGCTGGTTCAACTGGAGGTCAACATGTAGAAGAATGCAAATTGATCCATTCTTATCTTCTTGTACAAAGTTCAAGTCCAAGTGGATCAAGGACCTCTGAATAGAACCAGATACACTGAATCTAATAGAAGAGAAAGTAAGAAAAAGTCCAGAACACATGGGCACAGGGGGGAAAGTTCCTGAACAGAACACCAATGATTTATGCTCTAAGATCAAGAATCAACAAATGGGACCTCATAAAATTGCAAAGCTTCTGTAAGGCAAAGGACACTGTCAATAGGACAAAATGGCAACCAACCAATGGGGAAATATCTTTACCAATCCTACATCTGATAGAGGGCTAATATCCAATATATACAAAGAACTCAAGAAGTTAGAATCCAGAGAACCAAATAACCCTATCAAAAAATGGGGAACAGAGCTCAACAGAGAATTCTCAACTAAGGAACCTCGAAGGGCTGAGAAGCACCTAAAGAAATGTTCAACATCCTTAGTCATTAGGGAAATGCAAATTAAAACAATCCTGAGATTCCACCTCTCATCAGTCAGAATGGCTAAGATGAAAAACTCAGGTGACAGCAGATGCTGGCGAGGAGATGTGGAGAAAGAGAAATAGTCCTCCATTGCTGGTGGGATTGCAAGCTGGTACAACCACTCTGGAAATCAATTTGCTAGACCCTCAGAATATTGGACATAATACTACCTGAGGACCCAGCCACACCACTCCTGGGCAAATATCCAGAAGAGGCTCCAACATGTAATAAGGACACGTGTTCCACTAGGTTCCTAGCAGTCATATTTATAATAGCCAGAAGCTGGAAACAACCCCGATGTCCCTCAACAGAGGAATGGATACAGAAGATGTGGTACATTTACACAATGGAATACTACTCAGCTATTAAAAACAATGACTTCATGAAATTCACAGGCAAATGAATGGAACTTGAAAATATCATCCTGAGTGAGGTAATTCAGTTACAAAAGAACAAACACAGTATCTACTCACTAATAAGTGGATATTATCCCCAAAGTTCAGAACACCCAAGATTCAATTCACAGCAACCATTGGACTGAGTGTGGGGTCCCAGATGGAGGAGTTGGAGAAGAGACTGAAGTAGCTGAGGGAGTTTGCAGCCCCATGAAGGGAGCAACAGTGTCAACTGGCCAGACACCCTGGTGTTCCCAGAGACTGGACTACCAACCAAATAATACACATGGAGGGACCCATGGTGATGGCCACATATGTGGCAGAGGAGGGCCTTGTTGGCCATCAGTGGGAGGAGAGACCCTTGGGCCTGAGGGTGTTAGATGCCCCAGTATAGGAGAATGCCAGGGAGGGAGGACAGGAGTGGGTGGGTGAGAAAATACCCTCATAGAGGCAGAGGGGGTGATGGGATATGGGGTTTCCAAAGGGGAGACCTGGAAGGAGGAAACATTTGAAATGTAAATAAAGTATCAAAAAATAAAGTAAATAAAAACAAAAAAAAAAAAAAAAGAAAGAAAAAGAAAATGGAACGACATCCCATGCTTGTGGATTGGTAGAATTGACATTGTAAAAATAACCATTCTATCAAAAGCCACTTGCAGATTCAATACAATCTCAGTCAAAATCTCTACCTCTTTCTTCACAGAAATAGGGGGAAAAAACTATCTTAAAAGTTATATAAAACCACAAAAGACTCTGGATCCCAATCCTGAACAGAAAGAAAAATACTAGAGGGATTACAATTCCAAGTCCTAAATTATATTGCAAAGCCACAGTGATTAAAATATGGCACTGGCACAAAAACAGATACGTAGACCAAGAGAACAAAATCAAAGACCCAAACACATGCATATGAAACTTCAGCTACTTAATATTTGACAAAGATGCCAAAGATGTAACTAGACAAAACAAAGCATCTTTAACAAGTAGTGCTGGGAAAATGAGATATCCAAATTTGGAAGCATGAAATTAGACTGTCTTGTATGACCTTTCTCAAAACTTATCTCCAAGTGTATCAAAGATGTAAATATCAAACGTCCAAACACTGACCCTTGTGGAAGATAGCATAAGTAGTGCCCCACACTATGCAGGCGTAGGAAAGGACTTTCTGAATAGGACTCAATTTGGCTGAGAATTGAAGTCAACAAATGACAAATGGGACTAGAAAACTAAAAACTTCTGCAAAATGCAGAACTGTGGCACCTAGTACCAGTGGATGCATCTACAAAACAACTCTAATGTGAGGCTCAGAGGACATTTCAGAAGAGGGGACAGAAAGACTAGAGGAGCCAGAGGAACAGGGAATTTGCTGTAAGACTTTGTCTTCTAGGAATATCAGAAGTTGCACCCACAGAGTCTCAGCAACATGACTGCCTAACAAAGTCACAAGCTAACCCTGAGCCCTCTATACTTAGGAATATATACATACATATATGTGCATGTAGTAACAATTAGTTTAAAATAAAAGAGGCCATAGATTTGAAAGAGAGCAAGGAAAGACATATAGGAGTGTTTGGAAGGCAAAAGGGGAAGAGAGGAATGATAAAATTATATTTAAAATCACAAAAATAAAAAAATTGAAACTAAAAAATTATTTTTTAAGAAAAATAAAGTTCATGACCTCACTAAATTTCATGATTTGTTATGTTCACTGTGGTGATTTGAGCAGTAATGACCCCGGTAGCTAATATGCTTGAATACTTGGTCCCAGTAGATGGAACTGTTTTGGAAGGATTAGAAAGTGTTGGAGGTATAACCCTGTTGGAGGAGGTATTGCTCTGTTAGAGGAGGTGTGTCCCTGTTGGAGGAGGTGTGTGGCCCTGGAGTTGAAGGAGTCGAGATTTCAAAATACTTGTATCATTCCCAATATGCTCTCCGCTCTCTGCCTTCAGTTTGTGGACCAAGATGTAAGCTCTCAGCTGTTCCTACTGCCATGTTTTTGCTCCACTATCATGGACTCCAACCCGCTGAAACATTTAAGGCCTATTAAATACTTTCTTTTATACACTGTGTTGGTTGTGATGTCTTTATTACAACAATAGAAAAGTAACTAAGACATTCATATCCTCTTGATATGAATCATAAGGATTCATATCCTTAATTTCAGAACTCTCTTCAGTCCCCAGGGAAACCTCATCCCTGTTAGCAATCCCTCCTCATTCCATAGCCTCATCTATGCTAAGCAGTTCATGTAAATGTAGCCATATATTATGTGACTTATTTCATTGGGCATAATACTATCAATGTTTATGCATCTTTATTCCTTTTTAATTGCTAGATTAATTCCAGTGTATAAATTATGCTTCTCCATTCATCAATTGATAAACATTTGATTTCCACATCTTAGTTGCTTAAACTATGTAGCTATGAGCAACAGTGTGCAACTAGATTCATCTTATTACATTTTCACCAACAATAAATGAAAGCTTAATTTATCCACACCTTTGTCAACACCCTTTTATTGCCCTTCCTTTGACAGAGCTATTCTAGCACACATGAAGTGTATCTCATAGTCTTGATTTTCATTTTTACCTTTAGTGACCATCTTTTTGTAGGATTACTAGCTATTCACATCCTATTGGAAGACATGTCTACTCAACTTAATCGCCCTTTTTAAAGATTTGTATTTATTTGAACTTTGTGTGCACCTGTATATATGCCACTTTTATGCAGGTTACCATGGAAACCCAAAGAGGGCGGTGGATCCTCTGGAGCTGGATAACAGGCTGAGTGTTCCACTGTGGGTGCTGGAAACCAGTCCTGCTTGCAAGGCCAGCAAGTGCTCTTAACCTCTGATCTGTCTCTCCAGATCCCTATAGCACTTTCCGTTGATATTTTATAGTTTCTGATTTCTAGCTCATTTTGTTAAATGTGATCTTATTTTATTCTTTTTTTTTAATGTTACTATAAATGAAAGCTTAAGGTCCCATGTTTCATTTCACAGTGCCAGTATGACAATTTCACCTTGGTCTTATATCTTATAATCTTTTAAATTTATTAGCCCTAATGCTTTGTTTTGTTTTGGAATTGCTTACCATTTTCTATATACGAAGTCATGTCATCTGTTAGTAGAGGCAGTCTAGGTACCTTTTATTTCTTTCTGTTCCCTAATTATCCCACTGAGAGCCTTTAACACTGTTAAGTGCAGTAGATATGTGGATTTTTTTTTTGTCTTCTTTAGAATAAGCAGCCAGCTTATCATGAGGTGTGGTGTTAAGAGGATGGATTGTGTAGATTAGATTTAGTTCAGAAAGTTCCCCTGCACTGTTCTCTTGAGGTAGACAGGGATCTAAAGTGCTCATGGATGTAAATGGTACCATGCCTGTGGAGATTTGTGTGGTCTTCATGTATGTAATAAGTTGGAAGCAATGCCACTAGAAACAGGCTCTCTTCCTCTTTCTTACTCCTCTCCCCTGCTCTATCAATCTATCTATCTATCTATCTATCTATCTATCTATCTATCTATCTATGTATCTATCTATCTATCTATCTATCTTTTCTGCTAAAGGATAGGTAAATATCTATCGGTCTATTGTCTGTCTATTTATTATCTGTCTATCTATGTATTAGCTATCTATCCATCTATCTCTCATCTCTGGTCATTCTCCCTTACTTCCACCTAGACAAAAGCATACAGTGAGATATGGTTGAAAAGAATGATAATGTCTTTCCCTGTAGCCTTATGTTTATAGGATGAAGTGCATGTGTGTCTGAATTTCACTAGTACATATGCTGTAGCAGTTATATAAAATAAGCTTCTGGAAGTCAGCAAACCTGTCAACTCCAGAAAACCATTTCAACAGATTTCTAAGAGGAAAAGACATTTATCAAACCCAAATATGAGTTTACTTGCAAGGACAGCTGGCCTGCTCAAAGCTGGTCTGCATTGTGTAAAAAGATTGATCTGCTCTTGTTGATAACGGTTATGATGATAGTGGTAGTGGCAATGATGATGCAACAACTTACAGAATAAAAGCTGACAGATCCTAGGTGCTATCTTTTAGAATCTGAGTTCCTAGGATCAAGAAGGACTGGTCATCCAAGTAAAAACAGTCCCAGGCAAGAAAGTCACAGCACTGCAGAACTAACTGAATGGTTCTGTTGACAATGCTCCAACTTGCTGTTGCCTGTCAGCTTGCCATTTTCCCCAGTGGCTACATTCATTTCCCACTTTCAACACACTGCTTTCAGCTTTATGTAAAGCCTGGGGACCAATAAGTACTGCCCTTGGCTGCCCATGAATATCTCCCTCAGCCTACAAAAAGGAACACTCCATGAGTCCTAGTTCCTGGAACTGACCCCTCCATGTACCCCACTTCAACTATCCTGATTTGTGTTATTTGTATATGACAATCACAATCTGAAAAGCAACCTCAATTAAACAAATCTTGTAAAAGTCCATTACACACAATTTCAAAGCCAAGTAATAAACGGGTTGCTGTAGGTCCCAATAGCAAGCACTGTTCTTTTCTTTGAATTGGGAGCTAGCATTGCTATGTGTGATAAAAGCAAAAGTATTCTTTACTCCTTTCCATTTTACCAACTCCCACATGTTAGACAAAAAAAAAAAAAAAAGATTGTAGAGATGAAAACAAACAAACAAACAAAAAACCAAAAGAGCGAAGAGTCTTCCTGTATTTCAGATGAACCAGTAACAAGGAGACTAAGTAAACTAAAAGTCAGATCCTTAGGGATGCATCCCCAAATGGAAGATGGCACTGTTTATCTCGAGCTAATAGCTACTGGTTGGTGAAAGGGAGAAAAGCAGGGATTGATGAACCAGAAGTGTGGAGACATCCAGAATCTCACTACAGTTCTCTCCTCTCTGCAGGTCCTGGAGGCAAGGGTGGTCTTTCCAATGTACATTGCTGATGGTACTCTGCAGAGAGTGAGTCTCCTCAGAGCATGTGGTGAGGTTCCACGCTGCCCCAGGGAGTCCAGGAATGGACTGACACTGAAAGGAGAGGAATTACTCAGAACACATAACAGAAAAAGAACTGAGTAGTGAAGGGAGATGACACTGAATCTGCACCTTGACTTCTGCCAACCAAGGAGGCCAACCTTGATGTAAGCCACCTGGGGGGAGCCAAGTAGAGCATATGCTCAACCTTAGCTTTCTGAGCTAGCTCTGTCAAGAGGCAGCACTCTATTGCATTTCTCTGGTAGCCACTAAAAATCCCAAGAGAGGGATTTTTTCTTTTAGCTACTTAAGGTCCCAATTTTAAGGCAGTTTATGAAACATGCAGAAGCTGATGGAGTAAATGATTGAAAAATGGAAACAATTAGGGAAACAATCATAAGACTCTACAGAACATTTCTGAGACTGAATCATAAAAATGTCATCAAAGTGCTTCACAGTGATAACCATGGTGAGGAGGACATGGGAGACCCTATGGCAACCTACTTCTACCTGTGGTCGGTGTGGGCATGCTGGAGGTGGGCCTGGTCCAAAGAAACATCAGAACATTTTTTAAGTTATTATTTTGGAGAGAGTTTGCATTTATGGCTTTAGTCTGAGTAAATTCCCCAGAGAAAATTCTGGAGATGAAGAGGGTTATAAGTGAAGTTCAAGGAGGAAGTAGAGAAGACAGAAATGAGGTGCTATGGACTGGGAATGTTGTGCACTGAGGTTGCTGTGTACTGAGGAACCTCTGGCCCAGGATGCTCTTCAGCTCTCTGAAAGGGATCTGGAAGGATGTTGAAGGAGGAAGGTGCTGGTTCCTGTTAGGAATTGATTCTAATGCTTTGTCCTAATTCAGCTCCTCAAAATCACACGGGAATCTGCATGTCCAGACACTGAGGGTTCCTGTCTCCAATTGGTTTTTGATTAACTGTTTTTCTTACAGCTAGGAACAGAAGTGTTTGTTTGTAAGTGCAATGGTTTAAGCTTTCGGTTTTTGTTTGTTTGTTTGTTTGTTTTGTTTTTTACTAGAATTTCAATATTTCAATTCTTCTTTTTGGATACAAGAATAAATATCATAAAATGTAGCTACATTATATCATTGAAGTTATTAGCAAGAAACAAGGCTCAGGGTTTAGGACAAGAACTCAGCATGTGGATGCTATGTCCCTGAGATCTGGGGAGGGATAAGATGAATCTGGCACTCTACTTTACTTCTGCCAAAAGGAAAGGCTCAAAGGGCTCAAAGGTAGGGCTGGGAAGATGACTTTCAGTAATGGTGCTTGCTCTGAGTATAAGGTCATGTCCCCAGCACCACATAACAAGCCAGGTGTGGCTACCACATCTTCAATTCCAGTGCCAGGGAGCAAAAGAATGGCACTGGCCACCCAATCTAGCCAGGTCATTGCATTCTAGGTCTACTGAGAGTCTTTACTAAAAGTAAGTGGAGAATGCTAGAGAAAGACACCATGGTTGATCTCCAGTCTCCACACGCACACATCAGCATGCACACCCAGATACACGTGCTCATACACTCACAGCAAAAAGGTATTTTGTACAAGCTTATGCTCTCATGCTGTAGGCTATGACCAGAGCTCTCTGCATGAGGCATAATTGGTGATGCCTAGTATTTATTACATATAACAACTTAACTTTCTAAGTAATACAACCTGGAGAAGAATTTAATTTTAACACATTTGTTTTAATATATTTTATTTTGTGCTGGCTTGCTATACTACATAATAATTATTATTTAATAATATTTAATAATAAGAATTATTCTGTTGATTTTTGGTCCTTTAATTTTTTCTTTTTTTCAAACATTTGAGGCCAAGGTTAGTTTGTTATGTCCTTAATGCCAAGTACCAAGAAATCATCTGCTTCAGTCTATTTTCTATTACTATAACAAAATACCTAAGGCTATATACTTATAAAGAAAGGAGGCTTATTTAAGTCTGAAACTTTAAGTAGCATGAAACTGGCTCTGGGAGGCCCCACTCACCTTCACTCTCATCATAGATGGCATCATGACATGGAGAGCAACTGTGAAAGGACATGGACATGTAGCCCTCTGGAACCATACACTGACACTGACTTTTCCATAAGTTGCTTTAGTCATGGCTTTTTATCACAGCAACAGAAGAATAACTAATACATTCTCTTCTCTCCTAAGATCCCAACAGCAACCATGGTATACTTTCACCAGTGTTTACCCTGGAGAACCAATAAATTTATTATTAGGCTTATTTACATATCATGGCTGAAGGGTTACTGACAGGACTCCAAAACACTCCTCCATTCCTGGTGGGAATGAAAGCTGATACAACCTCTCTGGAAATCAGTTTGGCGGACCCTCAGAAAAATGAACATAATACTACCTGAGGATCCAGCTATTCGACTCCTGGGCATATACCCAGAAGATGCTCCAACATGTAATAAAGACACATGTTCCACTATGTTCATAGCAGCCATACTTATAAGAGCCAGAAACTGGAAACAAACCCAGATGTCCTTCAACAGAGGAATGGATACAGAAAATGTGGTACATTTACACAATGGAATACTACTCAGCTATTAAAAACAATGACTTCATGAAATTCGCAGGCAGGTGGATGGAACTTGAAAATATCATCCTGAGCGAGGTAACGCAGTCACAAAAGAATGAACATGGTATGTACTCACTGAGAAGTGGTTATTAGCCCAAAAGTTTGAAATACCCAAGAGTCACTTCACAGCAACCATAGGGCTGAGTGTGAGGTCCCAGATGGAGGAGTTGTAGAAGGGACTGAAGGAGCTGAGGGAGTTTGCAGCCCCAGGGAGGGAGCAACAATGGCAACTGGTCTGACCCCTGGATACTCCTGGAGACTGAATCACCAACCAAAGAATACACATGGAGGAGTCCATAGTGCTGGCCACATATGTGGCAGAGGAGGGTCTTGTTAGACATCAGGGGGAGGGGAGGCCCTTGGGCCTGAGGGTGTTAGATGCCTCAGTATAGGAGAATGCCAAGGAGGGAGGACGAGAGTGGGTGGGTGGGTGGGTAGGGGAATACCCCCATAGTGGCAGGGGGAGGGGAAGAAATGGGGAGGTTCCAAAGGGGAGATCTGGAAAGGGGGAAACATTTGAAAAGTAAATAAAGTAAAGACAAAACAAAACAAAACAAGAAGTGAAGGAGTTAGAAAACAGAATGATGGTGATAATGTGATAGAAAGGAGGGACACATTCAAGCTCCAGCAAGCAGCAGAAATTGCAGCTTTGGTCATGTAGTTCTGTCTTTAGAGTCAAAGGGCTAAGGCCATAAAAATGCTGATTCATGGGATAATCAAAAAAAGAACCTGGAGTAAATGATTGAATTGATATGCAATTCTTTCGGATGTAGTTTACGCAAAATAAAAGACTGGTCTTTGGTCTGCGAGAGAGAGCTATCTGGAGCAGAACACAGAACGGTCAGCTTACATCCATGAGTGATTCCAAGGCATTTATTTGCCACTCCCAAACACCCTTTCCTCAGGGACCAAGCTGAGCGGTAGAAGGAGAGAACCATTTGCCATGTTGTCCTCTGACTTCCACATGCCCAGCATGATGTGCACCTCCTTGTCACCAATAAATAAACATTCAGTTAAAAATAAGACGAAGAACAATTAAGAAAGACCCCTTATATGGACCTCTGGCCTCCACCTGCACATACACATGTACACATGTACCTTCAACACATACATGCACATACCCATGTGAACACATACATGTAATAAACACAGACACATAGACACACACACACACACACACACACACACACACACACGCCAAAGGGAAAGTGGTGAAGTGGGCCTGGGCCTTGGGTCAGAAGAGACCCAAGATTCTTGCCTGACAGTGTTGTAATCTTCAGAGATATGACCCAGCCTTTCTGAATCTCACATATAACATAGAAACAATCCTCACACAAAAAAATTCCCTTCAGGGTTGTGTGATAACTCCAAATACCACAGGCTGGTTCTATGACTGATATTTTTGCTGTTCAAGCATTTAGATAGAAATGCCTAGTTTAGAGAAACTACATGTCCCACAAACTCACGTCCCACAAATCAGTGTTTTTTGTAGTCCGTAGGCAGTTCACCTCTGCATATACATTATGGTTGTATAGCTTGGTCTCTTGTGGAACTCCTCACAGTGGGAGCCAGGATGGGAAGTGTCTCTGACTCTTTTGTCTCCATATGAGGATTTGTACCTAGTCATATTGTAACTTGTTCTCCCTGGGAAATGGAGAAGGGGTAGATTTGGGGGGAAAGGGAGGTGGAGCTAGGAAGAGTGGAGGGAAGGAAACTGCATGCAGGGTGCAATGTATGAAAGAAGAATAAAACAAACAAAACGTAGGCAGTCTACTTTTCCCATTAGCTCCCTCTATCACCAAGGATTAAATCACTGTACAGGAGTGATAGTCTTTAGGGTAACCCTCTCTGGGCTTGTTGCCTACTCCCCAAGCTATAGCAAATAATATGGGAAAGATAAAGACATTTCTGAGTAACAGAAGATCATACCTATCTGCTTAGTCATTCCTGGATTTCCTCAAAGACATAACGTGCTTGTTCATATTCTGAAGTAAAAATTGAATGAAATGCATTAGTTCCTAAGAGAGCATTGTATTGAGTAAAAACTACGAACAGGAAGTTATTAGTAAGTGCTCACTTACCGAGCACAACTCTGACATGAGGGCTTGGCAGAGTTCTATTAAAGGAAAAGGTTTGGATGGGGTGAGAAAAGGAGGGACAGAGAGGGAAGGAGAAAAGGAGGGAAGAAAGAAGGAAGAGTTGGTACACAGAAAGCCCTCTTCAGTCATGGCTTCCAGTTGCTTCTCAACAGTTGATAGACACTGGTCAGTTTTATGTGAGCTGTGGTGCTCGCAGTTCCTGTAACTAACGAGTCTAAGGCTCCATTTGTTCTCCAGGACCATTGCTAGCAAGGATGTGCAGTGTTATCCGAGTGCCTCTATTTGTATTTACTGCAATTCTGTACCCAGTGATGCAACAGAACAAGATACCCAGCACCGCTCTTGGGACAAAGATGGGCCAAAGGCAGTCTCTGTCTGCTAGGTGTGGAGAAGAGAGGGTTACTGAGGAGTCTGGGGATGCAGGTAGACGGGCTAAGTATCCAGCTTCCCGGCAACTGGAGCCTTGACTTCTTCAAAGTCATTATGCAATCACTTGAAACAAGGCCAGATAAATTATTTTTAATCAGCCTTTAATGTCAACTCCTTTAATTTTAAGTAGCAATCATCCCCAAGAGGGTTGATTTTCAGAAGGAAAAATGTTCTCCCAGCAAGATTTTAGCACAGGAAAAAAAACTCATTCTATCTCTACATCCTACACCCTACATTCCGTACCCCTCAATATAAAATATTTGTATTTAAATAATTTTTAAATGTCGTGCACTTATAATTAAAAGCAATTCTGTTCTTAGAAGAGCAACATTAACTGACTAAATCAACAACAAAGACTACATCTTCCTCAAAGGAAAATTTCATGGGCTTCAAAAGCAGTTTCAGTCAACCTTGTAGGTAGAAGCCATGTCTGGCCACTGTGCTACCTCATGTGCACATCTGGGATGATAGAGCAAGCCTCACTTCTCCAGTTCTCTTCTCCATGTCTTTCCTCCCTTGTATCTAAAGTCTTTGGTTTACTGTAAAACTACACTCTCAAGCCACGGGACTCTCTAACCATGAACCCTGGGTTTTGCATCTCCAGATCTCTTCTGTAGACAACAGCACCACCCCACCCCACCCCCAGCCAGAGAACCGCATTCTCTTGGCCACGCTGAATGGTTCAGACACAGGCTAGTGAAAGCTTCCGCTAAGGAAGAGGCAGGTTTCTAGTGACTTCAAGGTCCTCTTAGATTCCTCTGGACCTGTCTGGTTTCTTCTGTGGCAGCTCTCACACACTGTAGCACCAGGCTTATTTTCTGTCGCACACACACACAGTGGCACTAGTTGTTTGGTCAACCCTAGGCTGTGCGTTTCTGTGAAGACTTCATGTTGCTTCGTTTGCTTGTTTCTACTTTTTCAGATATGTTTTTTTTTTTTTTCTGGATATGATTTAACACTTGAATTAGCAGACTTTGAGTAAATCACATCACTCTTAAGGTGTGGCTGGGCCTCATCCAATGTGCTGAAAGCCTTATTCACAAAGAACGAATGGGGTTTCAAAAGGAAGAATTCTGAACTGTAATGCAGAAACTTTGCCTACATTTGCTGCTTTTTTGCCAGACAGAACGTGGCCTCAAGACAAATAGTAACTTTCATACAAATTGCCATCCCTAGAAGCTACTCATAGTCACAAGGACAAACTGGTCCCTTAAAATGCCTCCCCAGCTTCTAATCCTCCTTTCCAGCCATTTCTGACTTTCTCTGGAAGACGCCATCTAATAAGTTTTACATTTAACCTTTGAGTCACCCAGGGTTCAGTCTCCGCATTTGTGTCAGCCCAACTGTGTGATAAAACCTGAAATTAAAAGGGTCTTGAATAGTACTCACCTCTATGGGTTAAAAGTGTGTGGAGCCTGGAAAATTCTTCTATTAGGATTGCCTTTTTATTTGGATCTATAGATGTTTGGACACTGGTGACACCTGACAGTGAATACAGCATTTTTCATTGTTATTAATGTACACAGTTTTCATTTCAGGAGCTTGGAATGGACTGTGAGCAATATATATATATATATATATATATATATATATATATATATACACACACATATATATTCAATGTAATATAATATATTATACAATATATTATATATGTGTGTATAAACATATATAACATATATAAACATATATAAACATATATAACATATTTCCACACATGTAACATGTTTATGATCATATTACTTATGTTAATATGTTATATATATCACATAAAATGTTATATGTAATATATATTTATACTATAAGTATTAATATATTTACAGGTAAGTAACAGATATAAATTCACATGTTTATACACTTGAAGCACAGACTTCATTCTGTGTGATTGCAGTAGTCTGTGAGCATCTGTTAGCACCATCAAACAAAGTCCCTCTAGGTAGGCCAGTGAGGAACAGCTTGAGCCCATTATCACCATCCTGCTATGTCTGCTGGGGTGAGCACAGCACAACACATTGGAAGCTGCAGACATCTTCCTCCCAGTTCTAGATGCTAGAAATCCAAGGTCAAAGAATAGTGTCTTCTACCTTCCCCTGACTTTTAGTGGTCCTTGGCTTGCTGCAGCATAATTTCCATCTTCAAGTGGCATTCTGTTTGTGCACACACCTGCTATGGATTGGGTGAGGAATGTCTCCCACAGGTTTGCATGCTGAATGCTTGGTCTTCAGCTGATGGCATGGATGGTGATAATAGGCCTGAGCTCCTTGCTGGCCTGCCAGAGGGGACTGGTTTGATAGCTCTAACAGATGCTCGAATTTCATCCTAAAGCAGTGATTCTTAACTGTGGGTGATTTGGGTCCTATGAGACACTTGGTGATGTCTCCTGTTGAAGGTGATAAGTGTGTTCTTTTCTGTGACCTAAGAGAGCTAAGAAAGCTTTGCATGGGCCACATTAACACTTTTGGGAAGAGGGTGAGGTGGCAGGATTCCCAGGCTTCCAAACACAGACTCCCAATGACTAGTGGGGAGGGGAAGAGGTGGGGATGAAGGGGGTGGGCAGGGTAGGGAGCCAGTGAGTATTTGGGGACCTGGCCACCTTTGCCATCTTGTCATAGGTTACAGATGCCTCCATTTGGAAAGCTTCCAGCATAGTCCCTGATGCATGAAGTTCTATGAATACCTGGTTTGTACCAACTGGACTGCTTTGCAGAATTCCTACATATCCAAATAAGTCAATACCAGGTTGGAGGCCAAGCCACTAACATGAAAGATGTGAGCTCTAAAAAGCAAGTGAAAATGAAAGTTAAAATCAGCATGATTTCAAGTTTTGGATGTTAATGCATTGCTCTTGACTGATGCTTATCAGATCACCAATCAATCAATAATCAATACAGAAAATATAAAGTATAGTGAATAAAATATAGTGGGTCAGAAAGAAGATATTTTGCTGAGATCGTAACTGAAAGTAGACCTTTCATTATCTGTGGCTTTCTTCTAGTAGAGTGTGCTCTTAGGCTTCAGATTAAAGTAGATAAATGTGTAATTCCTCTTTGGATCTGCGACTTGGTGAGGCCAATGTTATGAGCGTTGTATGTTCTTAGGTTGCAGCATCATAAAACAGATTTAGGTAACTATTTCTTACAATTAAAATAGTTGTCCTACTAACTACTAATATGACAGCCACAGTAAATGTGTTTTTAACAGTGCATTGATGTGGGTTTTGGAATTTGGAAGAAGAAAGACAAGTCCTAGTTGACATAATTCTCAGAGCAGGTAGCCTGGTCATCAATGAGGCAGTGATGTAGTCTCTGCCTTTCTGAAGGAAATCAGTGTAAAAATTTTATACTTTTAAATTTTTGTTTTATCGCACTTTATTTTTTATGTAGAAGACAGAAAGAATATGAAATGGGTGAGTAGAGAGGGGGTCTAGGAGGAGCTAGGGGAGGGGAAAGAATATAAAGGATACATTTCCTGAAATATTAACATACTGCTATAAACAATAATATTGATGATAATTATGGTATATTGGATTGCCTTAGAGTTAGACTAATCTTTAAAAAATCTCTTCCAAGCATCATTGAATAACTTATAAAGAGAATAATTGAGAGAATGAGATGTGAATTCTGCAGAAACCTTCACTTCCCTCCTTACCTCTTACTTAGTTCTTCCTTTCATTCTAATGAAATGGTTTTTAACTATGGGTGATTTGGGTCCTAGGCGACACTTGGCAATATCTCCATATATTTTGACACAAGGAGGTGAGGGAGAGGAAGGCTGTTGTTGGCATCTTGTGTGTCCAGCCCAGTGACACTATTGAATATCCCACAGTGCACAAGGCAACATCACAAAAACAATGATCTAGCTCAAATAGCAGTAGAACAGAGACCAAGAAACACTGGCATAGTGGAATAAGTGTGTGTGTGTGTGTGTGTGTGTGTGTGTGTATCTATGTGAGCATATGAGTTTCTTGACAAGGATTGCTACACAGGTATTCCTATTTTTTTTATGCCTGAATGTTTTCTTTGTTGTTGTTGGTTGGTTTCATTTTCGTTTTGTTGGTTTCAGTGCTAGGATGAAGCCAGGCCTTCACAAATACGTATTAGGGAAGCACTGTACCTCTGAATTTCTTCCCTAGCTCTTGGTGTTTTAAGACAAGGTTTTCAGTACATAGCCAAGGCTATCTTTGAATTCTGATCCCTCTTTGTCAGCCTCCTGAGCGTTGTTAAGACTGCAGACATTTACCACCACACTTCACCTGGATTTGGGTGTTTGTTTTTGCCTTTGCCTTTTCTCCTATGCTCTCCAGTTGCTCATTCCAGATAATGTAATTTTTCAGATAACATGTGGATAATGACAGTCTTTCTCAATCCCAACCTCCACAGGATTCAACAAAACCTAATTTTCTCACAGCACCAATCAATCAGTTATGGCAGACATCTTTTCTCCATTGAGAGCCACTCAGGATGTTTGTCTCTCATCCTGTCCCATTCCCTGTCTTCTAGAGCTGTGCACTGACCATGGGCGCAACCCACACCTCTTCAGGGAAGTACCCACTGCCTGTGATATAAACTACTTGAGGGACTTCGACTCAACTGAACTTTCAGAGGTTTTCACGGCACGGCACAATTGTTAACTAGTGTTAAGGGGTCACAATGGTAGATAAAACAACACTTAGCAAAACTCTATCAACATCCTTCACACATACAAAATATGAAAGAAAAACCAGCAGTGACCTGAATAGATAAGCTGTTCAAAATGACATGGTCAATGCCTTTTTATCAGGAAGAGCATAGAACATCCTACTTTTTAACAGAGCTTCATAATAGATTCTCCCTGAGGTTCCATCTTGCTTTTCCTCTTGTGCTAGTGAGGAAGGGTTGAAAACTCAGACAGTGCAATGACTAGCCAAGCTTTCCCAGGGAACCTATCAAAACTAGAACTTGGAGCCAGAAGTGGATCTTCCTCCCCATAGCAAAGACTTTACTAAGCTTTTCTCTCTTCTATCTCTTAGCCCTGGTTCCTAATTCCTCAAACTCTTTTGGAAATAAGAAAACTTAAAATTCAAAAAATGCCTTAAAACAAACAAACAAACAAAAAAGTGGCAGGGTTAAGAAAATGAGCCAGTTAATGAAGTGTCTACCCTGCGGGCATAAGAACTTAAGCTTGGGTCCATGGAACCCAAGTGAAGAGCCAGCTGTGGGAGCACCTGCCAGAAACCCCACCCTAGGGTGGGGAGGGCAGAGACAGAAAAGTAGATCCCTGATACTCCCTGGCTAGCTAGCCTGTCCAAACTGACGAGCTTCACAGATCCAGTGAGAGGAAGGTGGGTCTCATAAAATAAACAAAAAACTTGGAAAGACACCGAAGAGTCCAGCCTCTGTACACACAAGCGCACAAGTATGACATGTACAGTATACTATACTCAATAGAAAACACTCGTGTGCATGAGTGCATATGCGTGTGCACGTGCACACACACACACACACACACACACACACGAGAGAGAGAGAGAGAGAGAGAGAGAGAGAGAGAGAGAGGAGAATATATAAACACCCACAGCATCTTTGTTTTTAGTGACTTTGTGCCAATTCTATATATTCATGGGCATATTGTGCTCTCCAATGTTATCTGCATATTCATATACATTCACATGCCAGATTTTCAAGTTCAATAGTTTCTCTCACTGTAGTGAACTAGTGGAGTCTTGAGTGAATGTGTTTTGTTGACAAGGAACCCAAATGCCTCAGCCCCACAAGAATACAAAGCCTTCTCTAGGTGAAGTTCAGAGGGCTGGCCAATCCTTCCTCAGGCCTGAGGGTGAATATTGACATTGTGTACAGAAAATATTCCCCATGGCTTTGTTCCTCAGATGTTTATAGACTGAAGACTGCTGTCCTATAAAATTGCTTTTATTGAGGTGAGCTAGACCTTCCTCCTTGCTCAGCTGCATCATTTGCCTCCTTGTGTGCAACAGCCCTGCCTCTCTGTTCAACTGTATATTACACACTCAGCTTCCAGACTGCTGCTGCTTCTCCATCAGAAAGCCCAGACAACCCCATCCCAGCTTTTCTGTGTCCATGCATCTGCTATTTCTTCATTCCCTCACTGCCCCAGTTAGAGCAGTCCCAAGGCCATGCAAGGACATGGCATCTCACTTCCCAGAAAACCAGACATACCTCTGATATCATGATGGCAAAGCCATGGTGCGGTGATGCCCCAGTAATAGCCACCACCCACTTTTAGAAAGGATGAAAACAGGAGCTTTTCCTTTTTTTTTTTCATCTCAGACTTGGTAATCTTTTCTGGAGAATTATCTCCCTCTTGCCTTTCTGGGGGTCCCTGGCTTGGGACATAACCACAGCTGCTGACAGATACATCGAGACAGACCTCATTCTGTGCTTTTTATAATCACCACCTACAATATGGGAGGAAAGCACACAGCCTAATTCACTTTAATGTTCATCCTATACTTTAAAATAAGCATTATTCCTTGGCAAGTACACTTGGCCCAGTTAACTATTCGAAATGCATATAAGCTATATCAACTTTGAAATCTGTATGTGCACACAGACGAAAGTCTTACATAAATGTTAACAATTTTCTCTTAGTAATGGGATTTCTATTGTACAGATTTGTGTCTTCACAAAGATTATTTCTTTACTGTTTGAAAAATGTACTAATTAATCACAAAATGTTTATAGAAAAACCCCTTAGCCTGGCATAATAGTATACACCTGTAATTTCAGCTTTCAGGGAACTAAGGCAGGAGAATTGAGTGTTGGGAGACCTTGCTCTAACAATAAAAGAACGCCTTCTAAAATAACATTCTTTCTCTGGTTCACAGGGGTATGAACAGTTCTATTTATTCAATAAATGTGTACCAAGCACCTCCCATGTACACGTGCCTGTGATAACTTTTACACAAAGCATTCTCTTGTTTCACAAAGCTGGGACTTTTCAGATGTTTGTAGACATATGCTCACGAACATGCTAACAGCCTGGGTAGAGAGGAAAATAGGTAGAGCCGTCTCAAGAAGCTTGTATTGTGAAGCTACTGGCTAAGGCCACAGTCTGTGGCTGGGAAGGTGTGGCTACCTTAGCCGGATAGTCCTGGTGGGCCTCACTGAGTCACATTTGGGCTGAGGCCTATGAATCAGGAAGCAAGATGACCCTGATCAGAAAGCAAGATGGCCCTGAGCTGAATGAACTGCAGAGAGGGAGGGGACTGGGAACAACCATTGAGTGTATTTAAGGAACAAATCTAACCAAAGGTTGTGGGACAAATGAAGAGACAGAAGCAAATGGGTGATTCTGGTCACTACTAGAAGTCACTGGTAAGCTGAGAGTGGAAAGGTGATGCTTACTGGCTAGCTTCCATATGGCAAAAGCTCTACCTGCTTCTGAGCTGACAGTAGATTAGGGCACACAAGAGTGCAGGCAGGAACTTAGTCTGGCTGTGGTTGAGGGTATTTACAAAAAGTTGGAGAGATACTAACAAAATCCCAAATTTGGGAAACATCTTTTAAGTTGGAGCAAGAATTAATGGTCTTCATCTTGTAGCTACTGTTCCCTTTGACTTTCATCGTCAGAGTGTGGCTGAGAATGTTGCTGACACCTTATGTCTGTACAGCATCCTAGAGTTTCAGCAAGACACAAGGAGGCACTTTCCAGCTTCCCTTATGACTAGGAGTCATCTTGTGCCTCCATTCTGACAAACAGCAGGAAGTGAACAGAAAGACCAGGCAGCATCTAGATAATCCCCTTAGGGATATAGACACCAGAGGGAAGACTTCCATCTTCCTTTGCCTGAGCTTAGCATTAACCCAGATTTAAGCAAAGGGTCCCTGGGGTCTGCTGGAGCAGCCAGAGGGAGGGACAGCTTTTCAGAAGGATCTCAGAGGACTGGACTGTTTTTGGTGTCCTCCTTGGTCCATCTTCCTTCACCTTCCATCTGCAGCATTCAGGGAGCATTCGCTTCATTGTCTTGTAGTCAGGTTGTCTCCTGGAGTCTTTTGGCTATAGCCACTTATCCTGGTGCTTAAGTCACCTGAGAAAGAAAAAGAAAAGTTAAGAAACCTGGGCAAGGAAAAAAAAAGTCTTTACAGCAGCCCAGCATCTTTTAATAAGATAAACAATGTCTTTCTTCAGTGCCTTCCTGCCTGAGACGGGAGAAAGAGCCTACAGAGAGAAAAGCTGGCTTTCTAGCTCACTGGAAGCCTTGAGGCCATGCCCAGACATGGGACAATACTTACCCTTAGACAAGATTAAGGTCCAAAAATGGAACATTGGAGTCATGTACTCCGTATAACACTAAGTGTGCAACATGCTGATTAAAAAGAAAAAGCAGCCGGGCAGTGGTGGTGCACGCCTTTAATCCCAGCACTTGGGAGGCAGAGGCAGGAGGATTTCTGAGTTCGAGGCCAGCCTGGTCTACAGAGTGAGTTCCAGGGCAGCCAGGGCTACACAGAGAAACCCTGTCTTGAAAAACCAAAAAAAAAAAAAGCAAAAGAGAGCAGAAATTTTTGTTACTTTAAAGAAACAACATTTTAAATTAATTTGTCTGAATGAAGTAACATGCCCTCTGCTATGTAAATATAAAAAAGAATATAGCAAGTCAGTTGACACATTTCCATACCAGGCTTTATGGCCTCATCTGTATTGTGCATTAGATCCCACTCTCATTGATATGGGAATGCCTAAATTCAAAGTTTTAGTGAGCAAAGAAAAAGGTGCCTCCGGATTCTGATGGAACTGTGGCTTCATAGAATGAATTGGGTAGTGTTCCTTCTGTTTCTATTTTGTGGAATAGTTTGAAGAGCATTGGTATTAGATCTTCTTTGAAGGTCTGACAGAATTCTGCACCAGTTGGGTTCATCTGGTCCCAAAAATCTGGGGATTTTTTGGTTGGGAGATTTTAATGACTGCTTCTATTTCCTTGGGGGTTATGGGGTTGTTTAGATGGTTTATCTGATCCTGATTTAACTTTCGTACTTGGTATCTGTCTAGAAAATCATCCATTTCATCTAGATTTCCCAGTTTTGTTGAGTATAGGCTTTTGTAGTAGGATCTGATGAGTTTTTTAATTTCCTAAGTTTCTGTTGTTATGTCTCCCTTTCCATTTCTGATTTTGTTAATTTGGATACTGTCTCTGTGCTCTTTAGTTAATTTGGCTAAGGGTTTATCTATCTTGTCGATTTTCTCAAAGAACCAGCTCCTGGTTTTGTTGATTCTTCATATAGTTCTCCTTGTTTCTACTTGGTTGATATCAGCCCTGAGTTTATTTCCTGCTGTCTACTCCTCTTGGGTGTATTTGTTTCTTTTTGTTCTAGAGTTTTCAGATGTGCTGTTAAGCTGCTAGTGTATGCTCTCTCTAATTTCCTTATGGAAGCACTCCGAGCTTTGAGTTTTCCTTTTAGCACTGCTTTCATTGTGTCCCATAGGTTTGGGTATATTGTACTTCCATTTTCATTAAATTCTAAAATGTCTTTAATTTCTTTCTTTATTTCTTCCCTGACCATCATTGAGTAGAGCATTGTTCAGCTTCCATGTGTATTTGGGCTTTCTGTTGTTTTTGTCGTTGTTGTAGACTATCATTAGTCTGTGGGGATCTGATAAGATGCATGGGACTATTTCTTTCTTCTTGTATCTGTTGAGGCTTGCCTTGTGTCCGATTATATGGTCAATTTTGGAGAAGGTACCATGAGGTGCTGAGAAGAAGGTATATTCTTTTGTTTTAGGATGAAATGTTCTGTAGTTCTCTGGTAAGTCCATTTGGTTCATAACTTCTGTAGTTTCACTGTGTCTCTGTTTAGTTTGTGTTTCCAAGATCTGTCCACTGATGAGAGTGGGGTGCTGAAGTCTCCCACTATTATTGTGTGAGATGGAATATGTACTTTGAGCTTTAGTAAAGTTTCTTTTATGAATGTGTGTGCCCTTGCATTTGGGGCATAGATGTTCAGAATTGAGAGTTTCTCTTTGTGGGTTTTTCCTTTGAAGAGTTTGTAGTGTCCCTTCCCCATCTTTTTTGATAACTTTTGGTTGAAAGTCTATTTTATTGGTTACTAGAATTGCTACTCCAGCCTGTTTCTTGGGACCATTTGCCTGGACACATTTTTTTTCAGCCTTTTGCTTTGACATAATGTCTGTCTTTGTCACTGGGATGTTTCCTGTATGCAGCAAAATGCTGGGTCCTATTTTTGTATCCAGCTTGCTAGTCTATGTCTTTTTATTGGGAACTTGAGTCCATTGATGTTGAGAGATATTAAGGACCAATGATTGTTGCTTCCTGTTATTTTTGTTGTTAGAGGTGGAATTATGTTTGTGTGATTCTCTTCTTTTGGGTTTGTTGTGAGAAAATTAGTTTCTTGCTTTTTCTTAGGTGTATTTTCCCTCCTTGTGTTGGAGTTTTCCTTATATTATCCTCTGTAGGGCTGGATTGGTGGAAAGATATTATTTAAATTTGGTTTTGTCATGGAATATCTTGGGTTCTCCATCTTTGGTAATTGAGAGTTTTGCTGGATATAATAGCCTAGGCTGGCATTTTTGTTCTCTTAGGGTCTGTATGACATCTGCCCAAGATCTTCTGGCTTTTATAGTCTCTGTTGAGAAGTCTGGTGTAATCCGGATGGGTCTGCCTTTATATGTTACTTGACTTTTTCCCTTAATGCTTTCAATATTCTTTGTTCTGTGCATTTGGTGTTTTAATTATTATGTGATAGGAGGAATTTCTTTTCTGGTCCTACCTGTTTGGTGTGCTGTAGGCTTCTTGTATGTTTATGGCCATCTCTTTCTTTAGGTTAGGGAAGTTTTCTTCTATAATTTTGTTGAAGATGTTTGCTGGCCCTTTGAGTTGGCAATCTTCACTCTCTTCTCTATCTCTTATTCTTAGGCTTCATCTTTTCATTGTGTCCTAGATTTCTTGAATGTTTTGAGTTAGGAGCTTTTTGCTTTTTGAATTTTCTTTGACTGTTGTGTCAATGTTTTCTATAGTATCTTCTGCACCTGAGATTCTGTCTTCTATCTCTTGTGTTCTATTGGTGATTCTTGCATTTGTGACTTCTGATCTCTTTCCTAGGTTTTCCATCTCCAGGGTTGTTTCTCTTTGTGATTTCTTTATTGTTTCTATTTCCATTTTTAAATCCTGGATGGTTTTGTTCAATTCCCTTACTTGTTTGATTGTGTTTTTCTGTATTTCTTCAAGAGATTTATGTGTTTCCTCTTCAGGGCTTCTACTTGTTTACCTGTGTTCTCCTGTATTTCTTTAAGTGAGTTATTTATGTCTTTCTTAAAGACCTCTGTCACCATCATGAGAAGTGATTTTAGATCTGAATCTTGCTTTTCAGCTGTGTTAGGGCTTCCAGGGCTTGGTGTGGTGGGAGAACTGGGTTCTGATGTTGTCAAGTAGCATTGGTTTCTGTTGCTTATGTTCTTGTGCTTGCTTCTTGCCCTCTGGTTATCTCTAGTGCTAACTGCCCTTGCTGTCTCTGACTAGAGCTTGTCCCACCTGTGTCAGAACTCCTCTGAGTCCAGCTGTCTCTGTGATCCTGTGATTCTATGATCCTGTGATCCTGTGATCCTGTGATCCTGTGATCCTGTGATCATGAGATCCTGAGTGTGTCAGAGCTCCTGGGAATCAAGCTACCTCTGGGGTCCTGAAATCTTGGTGTGACCAAGCTCCTGAGATCCTATTTTGTTAGAGTTCCTGTGAGTCAAGCTTTCTTATAGTGTTGCAGGAGTGGGTGGTGAGCCAGAGCCCTGGATCTGCACCAGGGACGGGTGCAAGCCAGAATGAAGCCATGTCTCTGGCTGGGTGGGGGTTCATGTTTCTCTGGTTCCTGTGGGTATCCCAGTTATACAGGGTGTTTGGAAAGATGTTGTGGCCTCAGCTGTAATCTTGAGTGTGTCAGAGCTTCAGTGATCCTCCTTGTGTCTGACCTCCTGAGAGTAAAGCTTCCTCTGTGATCCTGTGATCCTGGATGTTTCAGAGCAACAGGGAGTTGGGCTCCCTCTGGGTGTGGTAGGAGTGGGTGTAGAGTCAGTGCCCCAAGTCTGCTCCAGGTGCAGGTTCAAACCAGAAGGAACCTGTGCCACTGGATTGGCAGAGCTTCTTTAGTCCCTGGATGACAGGGGTCCCAGTTACTCCAAGTGGTGGGGCAGATGTTGTGGCCTTGCTTGTGAATTCACACAGTGAATTAAAAACCCAAGAGGGGAATATCTGGGAAGCACCTATGTTTGTTTGATGGATGCTGGAATCAATAAAAATCTACATCTCGGCCTACATAGGAGTAGATGCTACAGTTGCCTGTCCATTAAATGCCTGGCAAGATTTTCCTGAGAAGAGCTAAGGTAGAGACCACTAATGGGACATGTAAAAACCTGAGTGGTATCTGAGACACTCAGGTATCCTTGGAGGAATACTAAAGCAAACTGAGGCCTTTCGATGTAAGTCTTGACCTTCAAGTCCCAAAGTGGTCTGCAAAACAGATTCCATAGCAGGTACAGTGCCTCAACATTTGGTGTCATGGGAACAACTGAATATTATTGCCCATGAGTTCCACTCCTCTAAGCTATCAAATATATTCATTATATAGATGATGTCTTGTCTATGAGCAAATGAAAAGCCTCAGGTTGATCTCTGTAACTAAAGTGTTACCACATCTTCATTATCAAGAGTAGATGACAAATCCTAACAAAATCAAGTACTTACTAGCTAACCAATATTTCTCAGACCTACCTAGTCATAATCACAACATTCAATTTTGTCTGCACTCAAGGAAGAAAATACTAATTTTGATTTGCTTGTATGTATGTTTGCTTGCTTTGTTTTGTTTTTAAAGTCCTTTCCCCGTTTTTGGGCTAGGTATTGCAGACCCAGGGTGTAGCTTCTTTGGGAATTATGAAATTCCGTCTGACTTTTCTATGGGCTGCGTTGCAAGTTGTCATCCTCAGAGCTGCCTTGGATGTTACAACACCACTTCTACTTTGATGTCTGTCTTAGTTGGGGTTCTATTGCTGTGAAGAGACACTGTGACCACAGCAACTCTTATAAAGGAAAACATTTTATAGGGGCTTGCTTACAGTTTCAGACCTTTAGTCCATTATTGTCATGGTAGGAAGCATGGCAGTACATAGGCAGACAGGGTGTTGAAGAGGTAGCTGAGTGTTCTTCCACATCTGGATAAGCAGTCAGCAGAGAGAGAGAGGGGAGGGAGAGAGAGAGACAGAGAGAGAGAGAGAGACAGAGAGACAGAGAGAGAGAGAGACAGAGAGAGATGCTGGGACTGGCTTGAGCATTTGAAACCTCAAAGCCCACCTCCAGTGACAAATTTCCTCTAACAAAGCCACCCCTATTCCAATAAGGCCGTAACTCCTAATGCCACTCCCTACATTTCCAAATATATGAGCCTATGGGAACCATTCCCATCCAAACCACTACAGGGTCCATAACTCTAATAAGTGCTTTGAACTGTAAGTCTCTGCAAGTGACAATGTTCATGATTTTTATTGATTGCAACATCCATCAAACAGAGATAGGTGCTACCCAGATATTCCCCTCTGGGGTTTTTTAATTCACTCTGTGATGCAGCTACTAGGAACATCCATTTTGAAAAAGAAGCTATAAGCTTGCTATTGTGCAAACAACAGAGCAATGAGCTGACTCAAAGGATCCCATCTCAAAGCTGTCTTCCTTTCCCCACTGTGAACTCTGCCTTCCCCATGAGCTTAATCTGCTTAGCTTCCACAGGTCTATGTAGGTTTCTGTAGTTAACACAGTCACAACAGTGTGATTCTTTCTCCAAGATTTTCCAACATACTGAGATGGGTGTGTGTGTGTGTGTGTGTGTGTGGTCTTTAACCCCCATAGGAACAGAAAGATCTGTGTTCCATTTCTAGTCCTTTCTTCATTACATGGATGGCCGAAGTCAGAGAAGGAAAGACATACACGGAGAGACAGAGAGAGACAAACAGACAGACAGACACACACACACACAGAGAATTTTCTCATTATCATCCAACACCATCATAAGCTCACCTAACAGCTTGAATCCTAGTCAACATCTCACCCGTGCTTTTCCATAAGGCTGTCTGTCAGAGAAATCTCTCCAAGAAAGCCAAAGTTCCATCTTAGCAGTCAGTACTTGCTGTTAGAAAAGAGAAGAGAAGAGAAGAGAAGAGAAGAGAAGAGAAGAGAAGATTCCGAGATCTTTTCCTGTCATCTGCAAACGGATGTTAGGCTGGCCCAGGTGCTGAAAGGGCAGAGCTGTGGCAGTTCTTCCCTAGGAAGCACCACAGACCCACCCCTCATTTCCTAAGCAGAGAAGCCTCATGGCTTCCTGACTACACTGGTAGTGTGAACAGCTTTCTTAGTGAGATGATATCTCTAAGTTGTCTGAAAGAACAAAAGGTGACCTTGGCTGTTACTGTGGAGGAGATTTGTGTCCGATATCTTAGTTGGTGGGAAAGGTTGCCCACGCAGAAAGGAGTTTGCAGCTATCTCAAAACCTACTTCCTAAAATTCAACTTGCAGGGACCTTCCCAAACTCTTGTTGACCATAAAGTAGAGGGCCGTTTACTCCCTTGTAAACCATAAGTTTTGCCAGCTCACTATCAATTTCCACAGATTTCCTCTAAATCCTGTTTATTAACATGTGCACAGGTCCTCATCTTTCTCTTCTGAAAGGGCAAGTCTGTCATCATCCTACAGTCATTGTTCAGACAAGGACAGATCTGCCATTATCATACTTTTCAGCTTGCTGTGGTTTAATAGATGCTGGGGAAGAACCTAAGAGATATGAGATAAAGGACTGTTTTATACCCACACTGCAGCAAGATACAAAGCGTCAGTGTTTTTGGTGTTCCTCAAGTCTTACTTGCAATAAGGCATGCAAAAAGGAACAGGTGATATCCATTTATGCAGTAGGCTGGGCCACACAGGTAGAGCTTAAGTGCTGGGTTAATCTTAGTTACTTCTCTATTGCTATGATAAGACACCATGACCAACTTATAAAAAGAAGCATTTATTTGGGGCTTGGTTTCAGAAGGTGAGTCTATTAGCATCGTGGGGCGTGGCAATATGCAAGTCATCATGACATTGGAGCAGTGGCTGAGAGCTTGATCCACAAGCAAGAGGCAGAGTTGAGGGTGGAGGAGCTAAGTGGAATAGTAATGATGTTTAAAACCTCAATAGCCACCCCCCAGAAACACACCTCCCCCAGCCAGGCCACACTTCCTAATTTTTTTCAAACAGTTCCACTAACTAGGGACCAAATATTCAAACATAGGAGCCTATGGCCATTCTTATTCAAACCAACATAGGAAGCTAAATCTTTTATAATGATCAGTAACAATGTCCCTTACCCCGCACCCCTACTCCCATGGACAGTATTCCAACTTTCAAAGCTCTTCACCATGTGAACATTCTGTACAAGGAACAAAGGAGAAATCAATGCTTTGCTCACAAGGTATACAGAAATTGGAGAGCCCTGTGGAGAACTGTCTTCTTTAGAGCAGAGGAATCTCAAAGAAAAATCTATAAGCATTTTTACCTGCAGAAAATTAAAGTTGAATTTAAGTTTTGTTAAAACTTCTAAACATGGGAAGACGACCTGGTACCTTAGTCAGTGTTCTATAGCTGTGAAGAGACACTATGAACCCAACAACTCTTATAAAGGAAAGCATTTGATTGGGGCTGGCTTACAATGGAGGTTTAGTCCATTGTCATCATGGCAGGAAGCATGGTGGCATGCAGGCAAGACATGGTACTAGAGAAGGAACTTGGAAGTTGTACATCCCAATCTGCAGGCAGCAGAAAGAGCATGGTATTACAACAGGTAGATCAGTGGAACAGAATCAAAGAAGTAAAACCATACACCTGTGAACACTTGATCTTTGACAAAGAAGCCAAAAACATACAGTGGAAAAAAGAAAGCATCTTCAACAAATGGTGCTGGTCTAACTGGTGGTCTGTGTGTAAGAGAAATAATCATAGGAGGCAGAGGGAGGGAAGGGCATGGATGGGAGAGGGGAGGGGGAGGGAAAAGGAGAAATAGGATCAGGTATGGGCGAGTAGGGCAGAAGAGAAGCCCAGAGAGCCAAGAGAATGAATGGAGATAAGCAGCTTTGATGGTGGTGGTGGGGGCTGGGAGTCCATCTAGAAAGTACCAGAGACCAGAGAGGTGAGAGACTCTAATGACTCAGTGGGGGTGACCTTAGCCAAAATGCCCAACAGTGGGGAGAGGGAACTCAGAACTTGAAGAGTCCACCTTCAGTAGATAGACAGGGCCTCAAGAGGAGAGACAGGATTACTAACCAACAGTCAAATTTTCTGATGCAGGGCTATTCCTGTCTCAAAGAACTGCAGGGACAAAAATGGAGAAGAGACTGAAGGGAAGGCAGTCCAGTGATTGACCCAACTTGGGATCCATCTCATGGGAGGCCTAACACTATTAGTGATGCTATGATATGCTTACAGACAGAAATCTGGCATGGCAGTCCTCTGAGAGTTCCTACCAACAGCTGACTGAGACAAAAGCAGAATCTTACACCCAACCATTGAACTGAAATCGGGGACCCCTATGGTTGAATTAAGGGAAGAATTGAAGAAGCTGAAGGGGAGAACAGCTTCATAGGAAGGCCAGCAGTCTCAATTTAACCAGATCCCCAGGGAGCTCTCAGAGACTGAGCCACCATCCAGGAGCATACATGGGCTGGTCCGAGGCCCCAGGCACAAATATAGAAGAGGTCTGTCTGGTCAGGCCTTAGTGGGAGAAGATGCACTTAATCCTCTAAAGACTTGAGGCTCCAGGGAAGGGGGAGTACTGGTGTGGGGGGAGCACCCTTTTGTAGGCAAGGGGGAGGATGAATGGGATGAGGAACTGTGAGGGGGGACTGGGAAAGGAGGGCAATGACTAGAATGTAAATAAATAAAATAAGAAAAATTGAAAAAAACAACTTAAACAAAACTAACTGTGAGGACTCAGGTCATTCGTGCTTCCTTTGATCATCAACCAAGCATTACACGCTGTTCTAGATGAATATGTGGTGGTTTGAATATGTTTGGCCCAGGGGAAGTGGCACTATTAGTAGGAGTGGCCTTGCTAGAATAGAATAGGTTTTGAAGGAAGTGTGTCACTGTGTAGGCTAGCTTTGAGGTCTGCTAGTACTCAAGCTCTACTCAGTGGGGAAGAGAGCCTCCTGGCTGACTGCCTAAGACAAAGTCTCCTCCTGGCTACCTTTGGACCAAGATGCAGAACTCTTGGCTCCTCCAGCACCATGTCTGCACACTGCCATGTTTTCCACCATGATGATGATAGACTGAGCCTCTGAAACTGTAAGCCAGCTCCAATTAAATGTTGTCCTTCATAAGAGTTACCTTGGTCACGTTGTCCCTTCACAGCAATGAAACCCTAAGACAATATGCAAAAATATAAGGCTTATATTTCACTTCTTTTTTGATACAGGATCTTGTTATATACCCTGGATTGCCTGGAACTCATGGCTCTCTTATTTTGGGTTTGTGAGCGCTGGAATTGCAGGTGCATGCCACCACATTAGGCTTCAGAAATAAAAAAAACCCACAACATTTACTATTTTATTAATTTGTTTATTTATATTTATTTATATCATTTATTTATTTGTGTATGTAAGCAAGTATCCTATGACAAGAATGTAACAGTTAGAGGATAAGTCCCAGGTATCAGCCAGGCTTGGCAGTAGGCATTTTACCTATCGACCCATTTTGCAAGTCATTGTTTTATAAATGTTATGTAAATTTAAAATATTTAAACATTTGAAAAGTATTTTTATTTTATTAAGAGAGAGTCTCTGTATTATGTGGCTCTAGTTCTCCTGGAACTTGCTATGTAGACCAGGCTGGCCTTGAACTCAAAGTGATCCACCTGCCTCTGCTTCCTGAGTGCTATGTACCACCGCAACCAGCTTAGACATATTTTTTTTTAAAGCTAGAGAAAGGTTTCAGTGGTTTAGAGCATTGGCTACTCTTCCAGAGGACACGGATTTGATTCCCAGCAACCACATGGTGGGTAACAACTGCCGATAACAGTAGTCTTGGGGGTTCCATTGACTTCCTCTGACCTTCTGATACATGGCATCCAAGTAGCAAAATACTCAGACATATAAAATAACTTCTTTCTAAAGTATTGTATTACTCACATATTGTTGAAGTTTGTCTGTTATTTTGAGTTTGAGTGCAATTTTAAAGAAAATACAAAATTAAATCTGGGAAGTTGGAAGATCCAGTTGGTTCAGTTTTGAATTGATGTGGGTAAAATGAATAAAGGCTGCATCACGCTTTGAAATGTATGGAGATGTCTCCTACAATGTGCACATGTAAGCTAACTGTGATCAAAAGCAAATTAACCTAACCTATGACTATAATATAGTGACAGTTGTCATTGCATCTGGGGGATCTGACGAGACTGTAGAGCACCTAGACTGTTCAGCCAGAGCCTCAAGCCTACAGATATGGGAAATAGGCTGTAAAATAGGGATTGACCAAAAGGAAGGGGTCTCCCTTCCCTTAGGAGATGAACTTTCAGAAAGGATTTTGTCAATGTCAACAATCTTTTAAAGATCTTTGTGGTTAGGCCCAGAGTACTGTCCATCCCTGTCCTAGTTGAGTCCTGGACAGGTACCCAGCCAAGGGCATGAAGAGGGAGGTTAGGGTGCCAAGAAGGGTGGACATCTTAGTCAGCACTTCCCTTGCAGAGCTATGCATCTGGCACAGGGCTGCATCTGTATGAAAGAGGGAAAACGTTTTCTTAAATAGAGTGTTGTGTTCTTTGGCTTTAACTGTCAACTTGACACAAGCTAGAATTCACCTCAAAGGGAATCTCTGTGAAGAACTGCTTAGATCAAGTTGGCCTGTAAACCTGTGTGTGTGGGAAAGGTCTTGACAGCTAATTGATGCAGGATGACCCAGTCTACTGTGGGCCACGCCATTGCCTTGTCTAGGTCCTGAACAATATGAGAGTAGATAAAGCTAGCTGAGAGCAGGCAGGCAGCATAGGTCCACTTGTTCCTCTTCTCTCCAGTCTGTGGATGTGCTGATACAGAATTATTCCTCAAGCCTCTGTAGCTATTACCACCCTACAGGATGTACGGCAACCTAGAATTATAAGCCAAACGAACCCTTCTTCCCTAAAACTGCTTTTAGTAGAGTGTTTTGTCAAAGCAACAGAAATGACACCAGAATAAGAAGCTAGACAGAGAGGGTACCATTTCTTACCTACATAAAGGCCTATGTGGGCAGGCTGTCACTGTGAAATGTGACCATACTCAGATCCTGGAGTGCGAAAACTCAGAGTGCCCATTGAAATTCTATGAAAGTAGTTTGATGATAAATAAAAGATGGCATTACTTCATACAGTGGGTAGTAAACATATGGAACTCATTATCCTCAAGATGTTGCATAGTCTACAAATATAAATAGGATAAAGAAAGATTTAGATAAATCCACACTGGCTAGATTCATGTGAGCGGCTAGAGTATTGTTAGAAACACAGAGGGAACATGTCCAAATACTTTCAGGAAAATTCCATGTTTATATTCAAAGTGCCCTGCAGTTCCAGGGCCATAAACTGAGCAGAGTGACTGGCCAACACGAGAGTTCCTCAGGGAAATCAACAGAAACCAAGTTTTTACACCCCTGGGGGTTACTCTGCTGTGTGATAGAGCGCTGTCTTTGTATCCAAAGCTCTCATTGTAGTGCAGTCTTTCACACAACCTCAAAAGAAGTTTCTCCTCTTCCCTTTTCTTGGCATTTATGATGCATGCCAGTTTTACTTGATTGTAAAGAAGTGCTTTCCTAGACCAAGGTGACAACTTGTATATGCAAGGCCACCTGTTTATAACTCAATTTGACTTGTGAATAACATTTTTGGGTTTCTCCCCTGTTCCTCAGGCTTCTGTTTTCACTGTGGGGATGAGGGAACCTCCTCTTTCTCAGGTCCACACAAGTTCCCTATATCCCATAGCCCCAAGAGAACCAGTTGTACACTTAATAATCTCATGTGAAGTCATGAGCTAACAGGAGAGAAGGACATTCTGGTATCACTGTTGAGTGAGGCTACAAATGAGCTAACTCCCAAAGTCAGAGAGCTTCAGACCCATTCTGGATCCTCCTGGAAATAGGTCTGTTTAGTTCCCATCACTGAGCAGCTCAATGCAACCATAGAGGCAACTCTCAAATGTCTACAACTCTAAGTCCAAGCCTATGACCTAGCTCCAGATGTGGAACATGTTCTTTTCTCCCTCCTGCCCAATGCCTACGTCTTCAGTTATCATTGATTGATACCAGCACATTATTCCCTTTCCCAAAATGATGAATTTGAAGATTCAGGAAGTCGTTCCACAATACTCAGTAGGACAATGCGCTGAGGCAGGGTAATCCAATCTCAGTCCATTCTGGGTCAGTTAACCTGATGAAGCTCTACAGAGTCTAGTTCTTCTCTTTTGTGCTCTAATCGGCTGCCATGATTTCCTGCTTTTCCTTGCAGATTCCAATTTTGTTTCTAAACAATAATGCACACAAACCTCTAAATGAGTCAACAATACTTCTGGGGAAATATAGTCTAAATTCACACTTTAAAGAGAACTAATATTTGTCGTCAAGAAACAATGTGTGGTCTTGTGAGTACAAACCATGTCACAGTTATTTAATAATTCAAAGGCCCCATGACTGACAATCACTAAGTCAGAACAATGCCTTTGCTTTTGTTTGAGTTCCTATGTGACATGACTCATCTGACAGTTCTCACGAAATCAGCAAGCTACCTTTTCTAAGGTTAAACTCTTGCTTTCATCTCTAGGACCAAAGCATTGCCTATAATTTTAAAGCATAGGGATTTCCTCTTGCTCCTGCTCCAGATTGCCAAGAATGCCAACAATCTTACTTAGCATGGAATTTCAGCTCAAGCTGCTGCTTAGCAGAGTCTGACACTTAATACATTCTAAAACACACTTTAACGGTTTTGTTTTCTAGCTTTAACACCTGAAAGTTCAGCATTTGTGTTATAATGTCCAGCTTCTTACCAAGCAGATTTCTCCTATAGTTGCATCATAATTACAAGGGAGCTGGATCAGTTGGAGAACTTAAGCCATTCAAGAACAAGCTTGAAGAATAGACATCTCTCAAAAGAAAACCTATAAAAGGCCAACGAGCCTGTTAGTCATGTGTAACCACACTGATAATCAGGGAAATAAAACTCGATGATGACAAACCAGCTCATCCCAGTCAGAATGACAATCATCAAAGAAAAATAACAAGTACAGGCAAGGATGTTAAGAAATAGGAGCCATTATTGTTTAAATACAAATTAATACAGCCGTTATGATAAGCGGTTTGGGGTCTCCTCCATAAAAACAACAAAAAAATAGAATTAGTGTATGATCCAGCAATGTTTATGTGCTCAAAAGAAAACAAGTCAGAAGGTGTTCAAAGTCTCTCATCCACTGAACACTGTCCAGTTGTAGGTCTCTATTAATTGCCATCTACTGCAAAAAGAAACTTCTCTGATGAAAGCTGAACGAGGCACTGATCTATGGGTATAAATGATCTGTGGGTATAGCAGTATGTCTTTAGGAGTCACTTTATTGCTATGTTCCTTTAGTAAAATAATATAGTAGGTTTTCCCTAGGTCCATGACCTATCTAGCCTCAGGTTCTTGGCCACCTATGGGTGTCAGATATGGGTTCCTTCTCAAGGCATGGGGCTTAAATCCAATTTCAAGATGTGATTGTTTACTCCTATAAAATTTGTGCCAGTATATCTTGCAGGCAGGTTGCTTTTGTAGGTCACAGGCTTTTTAGCTGGATGATATTCTTTGGTAGCATACAGAGAACCTTCCAACAACTGGATGTTAGTCAGAATAAGTGATGATTTTAATTAAGAAGCATATCTGTTTCTCTACATTTAATGACATAAGTAAATGGTGTCTTCAGCAATACGATCTTACCACTAGTTGTGGAGAGTAATCAATAACCTTGGCAATAGCCTCTGGTGCTTGTGGGATCCATGGGACCCCTCTGGCCAACAACTCAACAGGACGTAACCCATTCCTGGCAGTGGAGGTTTTACCTGGTGGTAAAGGTATCTATTGAGGCATTGTCTTCCCTACTATACGGTAACTCCACTTAGATTCCTATAATTCTTGTATACATTTAGGAAGCTTCTACAGCAGCAGGTTTCCATGTGGTTTTTTGAAAGGCTGTTAGTGTAGTGTTCCTTGTATTTTCTCCTCACCCTTCTCTCCCATTCTCCTCCCTATTGAACTCTAGTTTGGTTCTACTCATCTCTCCACAACACTGTATTCTACTTTCCCTTCCTTGGAAATCCCCTCGGCCATGCCTGGACCCTTACTGGCTACCTAATCTCCGTGATTATTTGGACTGAAGCATGCGTGCCAAACCTTTAAATCCATGTATAAGAGAAAACATCCAACATTTATCATTTTGGGTCTGGGTTACCTCACTCAGAATGAGTGTTTCTAGCTCTATCCATTTACCTTTGCAAATCTCATATGTTAATTTTCTTAACAACTAAATAATACTCCATTGTGTAAACTATAAAGTGAAATAAGTTCTTTCCTTTTCAAGTTGCTTTGGCCACAGCATTATTACAGCAATAGAAACTCTAACCAGAACAGCAGTTCTCACAAGATGGAGGAGCCCTTGGTTTATGCCATTTGACTATTTTTATGGAGATATATATATCACAGTTTGTTATTTAGATACACTTTCTAATGACCACTTAAGAGATTTATTCTTTTAGGGTTCGTGTGTAACACATTACACTACTTTCCACTTTAGACAACGACAAAGAATCCCAGTAGTCAGCTTTTTTTCCATACCAACCTTTTATTCTCAGCACGGCTGGTGCTGAGAAATACAAAACTGGGACGTGGACCTCACGAATTGAAATGCATAACTTCAATGACATCTATTTTCCTAGTTGGAAAACTTTTTAGTAGCTCTTGATACTTAGCGGTGGCCCAGATGGACAATGGTGTTGGAGAACTCAGTTGTGGATAAACTTAGCACAGTTTAAAATACAAGAAACCATATTAGTTACTATCTGTCCTGAGATGAGAAACAAGGTGGAATCCAGTTCCTTCTGAATCATTGAAGCAAAATTATTAAGTGAGTCTCCAGAGGATGGCTAGTGCCCTTCATTCGTCTGCACCCTGAACAACCTTTCTTTTGGACTACCAAGACTCTCATTGTGAACTGATAATCTGGTCAGTTAGAACGAGATTTAGTCCATTCCTGTAACTCTTCACAAGGGACACTTTCCCCCAGGTGTGTTATACCTTGGCTATGGTCAGGATGTGGAAGGAGTTTGAAGACATTTAAGCAAGCCCTCCCACACAATAATCTGTCCTCCTATCACAAAATTTTATCTTTCTCTTAAAGATCTCTTTTCCTCAGTAGCTTAGAAGTGTGGTTTTAAGGAGTTCCTTGGGGAAGATCATCTCTTACATTCCCCATTACCTGAGCCCTTAGAGGAAATTAAGAACTACCAGTAGAGGTTAAAGCCCTGGGAGAAAATGTTACTACTTCCTCCTAGGAAAACGGGATAAGACAAGTGAGTAAGAAGAGACAGGCTTGGGACAAGCATCTTAACCCACTGAGTAATCCCATCAGCTCATGGCATGTTAGTTGTTCTTTTGAAAGACTTCAAGTTTATCAAATTAAAAAAAAACAAAACTAATGGCTTATAAGGAAATTAAAACAAGGTAAGTTGCTGGCAAGGCAAATTTAAAAAACACAATTCAAATAAAATCTGTAACCATAACCTTGTGTTTAAAGCTTACTTCACTGCAGATTTGCAGTCTATGCAAACACCATTTGCAGAGAACACAATGCTGTGAGCATGTGGTGTTAACAGGAGTCCTTTCCTTCATCCTAAAGAATGAGAACACAAGACAGTTCCTATGAGATGTCATGCTCAGAAGTTAAAACTACTGTTTGTAGTGGTGAAATATAAATTCACTCCAAGAAACTTCTCTACATTTTCAGAGGAAATATGTTGTTTTTGTTTTTTATTTTCTTTCACTTTCTAGTCTTGGCCAACATTTTTCTTCGAAACATTTTTTAAATTTTTCCCCATAAACTCCTTACCCCCTCCCCCTCCCCTGCCTCTATTGAGGATGCTCCCCCACCCACCCACTCACTCCTGCCTCATTGCATTCCCCTACCCTGTGGAAGTCATTCAGCTTCCACAGGACCAAGGGCCTCCCCTCCCAGTAATGCCCAATAAGGCCATCCTCAGCTACATATGCAGCTAGAGCCATGGGTCCCTCCATGTGTATTCTTTGGTTGGTGGTTTAGTTTCTGGGAGCTCTGGAGGGTCTGGTTGGGTAATAGTGTTATTCTTCCTATGGGGTTGCAAATCCCTTCAGCTCCTTCAGTATTTGCCTTAACTTCTCCATTGGGGTCCCCATGCTCAGTCCAATGTTTGGCTGCGAGCATCTGCATCTGTATTGGTCCAGCTCTGGCAAAGCCTCTCAGGGGACAGCTATACCAGGCTCCTGACAGCAAATGCTTCTTGGCATCAGCAATAGTGCCTGGGTTTGGTGTCTGCAGATGGGATGGATCCCTAAGTGGGACAGTCTCTGGATGGCCTTTCCTTCAGTCTTTGCTCCATTTTTTGTCCCTACACTTCCTTTTGACAGGAAGAATTCTGGATTAATTGGCCAAAATTTTAATTCTTTGCAATGGAGATGAATCTGCCTAAATCCCTTTCTCTGCCCTTTAATACTTTAACTTGAATTCTGGACTTAAAATCCATTCACAAATGAGTTGTGGGGTTCAATCACTCCTTTTAATTTCAGATTTCTCTTTCCCTAAATTAGACCATGCAACAGCAACACTGGCTCTATCACTTTCAAGTCGAACCAGCTCCTATAGTCAGAAGTACTTCACAGAGGAACCAATCAAGATCTGGTCTTCCTTCAGTGTCTGTTTTTATGGTGGATTTCTCTGCAGAGGACACTGTACAGTCTTGGACATTTTGCATAAGTAGTAGCCCATTGGACCCTCAAATGGGTGATGTTGCAGGCTTTGAGAACTGCACAGCTCAGCCTGGATCAGCTTGGTCTATCTCTTCAGAGTGGAGCATGGACAGCTGGTGGTGGTTTGGGGAAGAATGATCTATTAGTTTTTCATGCTGTGACAAACAGTGGATAAAAGGTTTATCTTGGCTCATAGTCAACTGATGTCATCTGACCTCATGCTGGTTCACTTCTAGTTACCAGGAAGCAGGGTCAGAGGGGCCTGAGACACAAAGGTGAGTCCCAGCAATGCACCTCCTCTAATCACACCCCACCTCACAAGTCTCTACCACTTCCCAGCAGTGGCAGTAGATCATGACTCTGCCAATGGATTAACCTGTTGATAAACTCAGTGTAAGCCCTCAAACAGTTCATCCGCTGATGCTCAACACAGGAGCCTTGGAGGACATTTCAGATTTAAGCTATGACAAATGGTTACCTTTGCTCTATTTAGATGCATGTAATGAAATGACACATACCACCTTCTATGCCAGTCTCTTTCTAGTTTTAAATAGTTTGCTCTTAAATCTAATTAAACATCCTTATGGACTCATCTTTGTAATAGCTCTTCACTGCAGGTATTAATTCTCCATCTTCTTTCTCTTGGCTACTTAATGTATTCTTTCTTGTTACTTAGAAAATGTGAGAGGCCAATACAAAAGAGGAATCCAGAGGTTACCCCAAAAAAGTAGCTAAAGACCAATACTAGAAAGTGTTTCTAATTCACAGCTCTTTCCCTCTATGCTGTCTGCCAATAAATTCTGTTCTGTGACCACCAATACCACAACACACAAGCAAAGTAATCAGGAACTGGGAAAGAGCCTGGATCAGGGTGTGGTGAAAATCCAGAGGCTATGCCCCTCCCTTCATGGGTAAAACATCTGGCCAACATCCTGGAGTTGGGTTAAAGGCCAGAAACTACTTCGAGGAGCTGCTCTGTTCCCACACAGGAGATCTAACTCTCTGGCAGCTGGCAATGGCAACTTTTTTTGTTGTGATGGGTGTTCCTGGCACTCCACAAAAGTCTTCCTCCTCCTCTTCCTCCTCCTCATCTTCTTACTCCTCCTCATCTTCTTCCTCCTCCTCCTCTTCCTCCTCCTCCTCTTCCTCCTCTTCTTCCTCTTCTCTGGGTTCCTTTTCTCTCTTCACCCCCGCACTCCACACCTTACTGCACACACCCTCCCACTCCTGCATCAATAAACAGCTCCCTAACACATTCAGCACACTCAGGTCCCCCAACTTCCTCTCCAAACACACCCACATAGCAAACTCTCCCACGCACACCCAGGCAGAGCAGGGCTGTCTGCTGTGCATCCTCTCTGCAGCCCTCAGAGCCCTGAATGCTGTATCTACCACAGAGCACTTCCTCTCCTACTTGTTATCATTATTTTTCCTTCACCTCACCACAGCCCTTCCCACTCTGCTCCTTCAGCCTGGGAAAGCTGGCTTTCGATCTTGCTCTGCACATTTGTAATCTGTCACCAGCAGGAAAGTTGTCTGCCCTGCATGTGTCTGCCTGCTGTTGTGCAGCAAGGCTCAGAGGGGGAAGGGAAGTTGCTGGCAGGCAAGTCTATTTCTGGAAACCACAAAAACTCGTTTTCCCTCCTTAAGTCACTGAAGGAACCATTCATTCCAGCTTTGAAATAGTTACCAGCTTTCCTGTTTCTCTGTAACCATGGCCAGGTTCCTGCATCTATTCTTCAGAAATCATACCGTGTCTCCTGATGTGATATCCCTCATATCCTGTCCACTATGACTAACAGACTCTATGGATTATATAGAGGGGATACGACAGTTTATATTTGAATCACTTATACTTTCAATATACTCCACTCTCCTAGACTCTCATGCCTACTCTGTGAAACATGGGCCTCTCAGCTGACAGACACCCAAGTTCCATAGCATCTGGCAGCCTTTCTAGGACTTGATCTCAGGAAAATTATTTTCCGTAGATGTTTGAGTTTCTTGTTTTTCAGTAAAGTAGATAATAGTTTAGTCTAATAAACATTAAGAATCATGGAACCTACTATTCATGATGCATTTTTCATGACTTAATTTTTTAATTGTGTGTGTGTGTGTGTGTGTGTGTGTGTGTGCGCGCGCGCCAACACAAGCAAATAGAAGTCAGAGGACTACTTATGAACTGGCTTTTTCCTTTCACGACCTGACCCACCGATAGGAGTCAGGTAGTCAGGTCTGGTGGCAAGTGCCTCTACTCACTGAACCCTTTTGCTGGCCTAGCATCATGACTCATTAAATTATGACTACTACTTACATGAAGTAAATATTGAATATTCTATACATTATATTGGACATTAAGAAGCAAAACAGATCCTGGTTTTGCTAAAGAAAATTTATCATCTAAAATAGACACCAATGAGACAAAATAAAGTAGATAGATAGATAGATAGATAGATAGATAGATAGATAGACAGATAGATGGTATGTATATATGAGTAGACAGCAGAAGCAATTTTGATAATTTCTTTTGAGTGCTAAAAGTTCAGTGGGTCCCCACTTTCCACAGAACAAAGTCCTATCATATAAATCTTACATGTGAGAGCCAAGCATTCTGGGTCAGGTTCTTTCTGTCAACTCTGTTCTCTTCATCCCACCAACATCACTAGGGCCACTGACTCCACACACAGCTTAAGCTCTGTGAGTCTCGAGTTCAGGGGTCTTGTTGTTTCTGCACTGTATCCCTCACAGTTCACAGCCCATTGCTTTATTTTGTTCTTGCTCTACGAGTGTTTGCCGAAGGGATGCTTTGTGAGAACCAGGCAGGTATGACCAGGGTCCAGTCAGCATTTGCAAAGCTCATAAATAAATAGGAGATGTGCCCTTTAACATATAGCGCGCCTGCGTTGTTCCTATACAGTACCTTAGTACTTACAGCACTCTTATTTGCAAACTGTTTTTCCGTTGCCATAACTGCCCGACCATGTTAACATGGTTCATGGCTTTAGGATGTGCTTATTCAGCCTCATGTGTCTGGGCTTCACATAGCCTCAGACTGGTGTTTACCAGAAGCTAATAGGTTGCTAGCACTGCTGTCTCCAAAACATACAAAAAGCCAGTCAGCGCTGCACAAGTAGAGACTGGAAGCTGACCCTGCATTCTCTAGTTAACTCACCTACTGCAGGTGCAAAGAAGGTACTAATCCTCTCTCTTCCACCCTCATTTTGTTTCTTCTTCTTCTTCTTCTTCTTCTTCTTCTTCTTCTTCTTCTTCTTCTTCTTCTTCCTCTTCCTCCTCCTCCTCTTCCTCCTCCTCCTCCTCCTCTTCCTCCTCCTCCTCCTCCTCTTTTACTTTGACAAGAATAATGTGTTTTTCCGGAAGGACTCAGTGAGCCTTAAGAGCTGGTGCTGGGCCTAGCCATCTCTGCCTGCAACCCCATGGTTCAGATACTGTGAATCTCTGTCTGAGATATAACCTGATTCAACAAGTTGCCAACAATTTTCCATGGCAATGAATACTGTAAAAATTTACTCAACCTAGGTGTGGTGCATGCCTCTAATCCAAGTGACTAGGAAGGGTGTGTTGGGGGTTTGGATAACTCAATGTTCAAGACCAGCCTGGGCAGCATAATCAAACCTTATTTTTTAAAAAGAAAAGAAAAAGTAAACCAAAAAAAAAGAAAAAGTAATAATAAAAACAAACTGTAAGCAGGAAACTCTTTATGGTATGTGTAAATATGTAACTGAAATTTGCACATGGTATTAAATAATCTCTTTAATTGTGAACTTAAATTTCTGTCTTTCTCTAAAACATTGCTTGTTTAAAAAACAAAACAACAACAACAACAAAACAAACCCATAATTACTAAGTTAGCAACTGTAGTTTCACCATGTTTGCTAATCCTTAGAGGTCCTAACAAGCTCATAGGAACAATGGGAGAGAGTGTTTTCAAAAACCTATAGACTGACTAAGTTTAAAAACATCATACTTTAGAACATGGAGTAATACATTACAAGGAAAGTGTAAGTTTCGTAAACTAAACAAAATTAAATAGTCTATTACAGTGCACATTTTGGATTTTGAAGTAAAAATGATTGTGTGTGGCTGCACAGGAGGAGCTGTGCTTGGTGATTATTGGGCCTGTCCTGTGCACTCCTCCAGGCAGTGATTGGCAGGTGGTCAACAAGGCCCGAGGCATGTCACTGCCTGGACCTTGGGTGGTGCTGCTGCTCTCGATCAGATCACAGTCTCGCTGCAAGCCGCATCTTCATTGCCACTCCCCTTTGGCTGCCCATGGTGACAGCCCTCAGAGTAACATCTGGGGGCAGCAGGCCAAGGCCCGGGTTGTGAGCACAGTGCTGGCACTGGCACAGGAAGGAAAGAGCTCCAGCTTCCTCTTTAGACCAGCCCCTGCTCCATGGGGGATGCTGACAGTCGTGGGGCATGCCTCCCCAGCACATGGACAGGGAGTGCTACGTGCAGCCTAGGGCAGCCCCAGCCATAGGGGTAGGTTGCAGGGGCCCTGGGTTTGCAGTGGCAACTAGGGCAGCAAGAGTAGCTTTGGCAGCAGCAGCCCCAATTCCTCGATGACTTGCCTGTCCCTTCCTGCACTGGGTGCTGTGTTGCTGAGCTGTCCTGAGGGCAAGAGGGTGGGATTCCAGGCAGTGGTAGTGTTGGGCCCCATTTTGACCCTGGTTTGGGCCTTGAGGACAAACCAGAGCCTGGCTCAAGTTCTGAGACCTGTCTCAGTCACTTCCATATAGGGGTGGCTCAGCAAGACCTGTTTGGCTCTCCCTCTGCCCTGCTGTTGCTGATGTGGAGCTTTGCTATTGGCCCTGTCAGTTACCCCTTCCCCTTCCCTGCCTCCTATGTCATCTCTCCCCATACCTAAGTGCCCATCCTTTTTGCCTTCTCTATATAAGCAAGAGGTTGATACATTAAAGTTGAGCTTCTGCTTCAACAAGACTCTTGGCCTGGTGTGTTTCTTTTGGGCCACCAACACTCTCCTTCCTGCTCAGTCCCAGACAGACCTGGCTGGACTGGGTTCTCTCCTCTCACCTGGACCTGCCAGCAAGGAGCCAGTAGGTGATGGTAAGGAACAGCCCAGGAAGTTCTCTAGCAGAATGAAGGCTGTGGAGAGGGGAGCCTGGGGAGGCTGATGGCAGTGGGTTTGTTTTTGAGAAGTAAAAATTTTCTAAAGTTTATTTTACAATCAATTCATGACTCCACAAATATACTTAAGGCCATTGAATTATGCACTTTAAATGGTATGTGAACTGTAGAAAGTTGGAAAAAAGAAGAGGAAGAATGGAAGGCAGTAACAGACTTGAGGATGCCCAGCTTCCTGTATCTAGCTGTATATCTAATATGACTCACTCCACCTCAATTTTGAAACCTTTTACTTTTCTTTCATGGCATGTGAGTCTCAACTGTTCTCTGGCATCATAGAGCCAAGAAAAATGGAAATGGTATTTGAGTCCATAAACATTCTGAAGAATAAGCAAGGGCTTGAGCAAGCAAGGTAAACTGCAAGACCTTTGACTCCATTTATTTCAGTTCATCTTGCAAGCTTTTGTTGTAAGAATCAATGCACATTAAGAAATCCACACAATGGAAATGATAGCATGCACAAGTGAAATCTAGTCAAAAACTTCCAGAACAAGAAAAAGAAATAAAGATGAGAGAAAACATGGAATTTCAATACCTGTTAGGCAAGTCCACCTTTATAAAACAACGCATTTCACAATACAGTTGTCCCTAGCTACCCATCAGGATATATCCCAAGATGTCCATAATGGATGCTTGAAACTATAAATGATACCAATTCCCACAGGTATTATGTTTTTCCTATACATGTACCCATGAGAAAGTTTGCTCTGTAATAAGATTATCAGCATTATTACTTGTGCATTTTGGAGCTTTTATTAAATATAAGAATCACTTTAACATAAGTAAAGAAAACAGGACCAATCTTTCAAAACTTGAGGGAGCTACTGAATGACAAACAGATAGGTCACATACACATTGTGGAATCATTGCACATAAGGATGCTGCATGTCCTGGGTGGAACAGACAGGGCACAGCAGGATTTCATCACTAGACTCGGAATGACACAGATCTATAGACCATGAAATCCCAATTCCAGATAAGAGGGTACTATTATATACAACATCATGGTTAATGCAACAATAATGTATGTGAATGCCTAGCATAGAGACACATGTAATGAATGATAGTTATCATTGTACAAGATGTAGTCTGAGGCTGGACCTTGGGTTCAACATCATAAGAGTGCCCTTATTACCTCTCACTCAGTTTCAGATCTCTCACAGGTTAGTGTGCCAGCCTTATGCTAGTATTCAAGTTTAAAGAGCTGGTACTGCCTGGAACATTTTCAGTCATGTGACAATGCCTGACAATGACACATTACTCCAGCCTTCCTTTTATTGGCTAAAACCTGTCCCAAGGCCAAGTGCATTATTAAAGGGAAAAGTCATTTCCACCACATGACAAGATGGAAGATCAGGGTAGTTATTGGCAGCTTTGATGATTACCACATAACTTTATGAGGAAAATACTTGTCTCAATTGTAAATTAAAAAATAAGCAAGGAATCTGAGGTACAGAGAAATAAGTATTTGTTGACAGCATAGTGATATGGGTTGAAGAGACAGAAGAAGGCATTAGACTCAAGTCTAGATTGTCCTATGTTATTTCCAGCCTGACTCTGAAAGCTGAAAATATTCTACCTACAAGTATATGTGAAATTGTCTCCCACCCACATTTATAGAAAAATATGCACATTTCCTTTAGGGACCAATTCGTAACTGCCTTCTCAGAAACCAATTTAGAACAGAAAGTAAGAACATAATATGTTCACATACCCTTTGACCCAGTAATCCTGCTTCTGGGAATTCACCCTAAGAAGATCGTCGCCTAAGAGAAAAAAATAAGTTATACTCATGGAAAACTCTGTGATGGCATCGTTTTTAATAGCAAAGAACCAGAAACACTCCATACTTTCAGAAAAAAGAGTTGAGTAATACAATGTATACAGTATAAAGTAGTTCTTTATAATTAAGAACATGTTACAGTGTTTTTAAACTTCTTGTTGCAAAAGTAAACAGCCAAAGAATGTCGCAGTGACTGTTAGCCTAGTGCCCCCCCCTTATGTTTGTGTAGCAGACTTCATGGCATCCCCTTGCTTCCTTGTACATCTGAGCCCATGTCTCTAGCTTCAGCCAGCCACAGAGATGCCCAACCTCATTTCCAGCTTTCACTTGAAACCATGTAATCTACATGGGCCATACAATCCCAGTCTTGCCAAGAGAGTGAAACAAAAGGAATGCCTGTAATTTCCTTGTTTCACCAGGAAAAACTCAAGGTCTGTGTTCCTTATGTTTTATTTATCTTTTCCTTAAAAACAAACAAACAAAGGAACAAAACCCAGCAATCACTGTGGTACTACTGTAGATCTGAAGATAAAGTTACAAAATATAACTATCCTTCTCTCAAGAACATCCTCGATCTATGGCGGGAGACCTCTGCCTGGGCTACCAGGGCTCCATAGCCAAATAGCACTGGGAGAAAGATAGCCTCCCAGGGGTGTGGAAAAGCCTGTGAGAGGAGGAAAGAAGACTAACACTGCTCAGCAGGACTCGCCCGGAATCCTTAGAACACAGGGACTGAGGAACAACGAGGAGGAAGGGGCCTTCCGGTTTCCATCTGTGGCAGGAGACCTCTGCCTGGGCCACCAGGGCTCCATAGCCAAATAGCTCTGGGAGAAAGATAACCTCCCAGGAGTCTGCTCAGAGGGACCCACCTGGAATACCCAGGACACAGGGACTGAGGAACGGGGTTCTGTTTTCTTTCAGTGGCTGGGGAACAGATCCTGGGACACAGGGCTCCATACTCAAATAGTGCCAGGAAAGATTTGGTATACCAGGAATGCCAACACGCCTTAAAGCACAGTCAAGACCATCACTTCTTTTCAAATTCACAGACCAAGAGGGACCCTTGCAGAGCCATTAGGACACAGGAAACAAGGGACAGCTGGGGATTGGATCCTTCTTGTTTCTGTCTGCACACCAGAGCTGACCCTGCACCACAGCTCTCCAAACATAAATTCCTCTCAGAGAGAACTGGTCTTCAAAGAGTATTGAAACCTAGGCTTGCAGGAAAGACAAGCCATAGTCAGAGAGAGTAAGACAAGCTAACACCAGAGATAACCAGATGTTGAAAGGCAAGGGCAAGAACACAGGGAACAGAAACCAAGTCTACTTGGCATCATCAGAACCCAGCTCTCTCACCACAGCAAGCCCTGGGTACCCCAACACACCAAAAAAGGAAGACTCAGTCTTAAAAATCACATCTCATGAGGATGATAGAAGATTTTAAGAAGGAAAAAAATGACTCCCTTTAAGAAATACAAGAGAACACAGGTAAACAACTGGAAACCCTTAAAGAGGAAACACAAAAATCCCTTAAAGAATTACAGGAAAACACAATCAAACAGAGGAAGGAAATGAACAAAACCATCCAGGAACTAAAAACAGAAATAGAAACAACAAAGAAATCACAAAGGGAGACAACCCTGGAGTTAGAAAACCTAGGAAAGAAATCAGGAGTCATAGATGCAAGCATCACCAACAGAATACAAGAGATAGAAGAGAGAATCTCAGGTGTGGAAGATACCATAGATAACACTGACACAACAGTCAAAAAACCCACAAAATGCAAAAAGCTCCTAACCCAAAACATCCAGGATATCCAGGATACAATGAGAAGACAGAACCTGAGAATAATAGGTATAGAAGAGAGTGAAGATTCCCAACTTAAATGACCAGTAAATATCTTCAACAAAATTATAGAAGAAAACTTCCCTAACCTAAAGAAAGAGATGAACGTAAATATACAAGAAGCCTACAGAAAGGCAAATAGATTGGACCAGAAAAGAAATTCCTCCAGTCACATTATAGTCAAAACACAAAATACACAAAATAAGGAAAGAATATTAAAAGCAGTAAGGAAAAAAGGGCAAGTAACATATAAAGGCAGACCTATCAGAATTACACCAGACTTCTCACCAGAGACTACGAAAGCTAGAAGATCCTGGGCAGATCTCATACAGACTCTAAGAGAACACAAATGCCAGCCCAGGCTGCTATATCCAGCAAAACTCTCAATAATCATAGATGGTGAAACCAAAATATTCTATGACAAATCCAAATTTGCACAGTATGTTTCCACAAACCCAGCCCTACAAAGAATAATATATGGAAAACGCCAACTCAAGGAGGGAAACTACACGCAAGAAAAAGCAAGAAAGTAATCTTTCAACAAACTCAAAAGAAGATAGCCACAAAAACATAAAAATAACATCAAAAATAACAGGAAGCAACAATCACTATTCCTTAATATCTCTTAACATCAATGGTCTCAATTCCCCAATAAAAAGACATTGACTGACCGACTGGATCCATAAACAAGAACCAGCATTCTGCTGCATTCAGGAAACGCACCTCCGTGTGAAAGACAAACACTACCTCAGAGTAAAGGGCTGGAAAACAATTTTCCAGTCAAATGGTCCCAAGAAACAGGCTGGAGTATCCATTCTAATATCAGATAAAATCAACTTTCAACCAAAAGTCATCAAAAAAGATAAGGAAGGACACTTCATACTCATCAAAGAAAAAAATCTACCAAGAAAAACTCTCAATTCTGAACATCTATGCCCCGAATGCAAGAGCTCCCACATTCATAAATGAAACTTTACTAAGCTCAAAGCACACATTGCACCTCACAAAATAATAGTGGGAGACTTCAACACCCCACTATCATCAATGGACATATCTTGGAAACACAAACAAAACAGAGACACAGTGAAACTAACAGATGTTATGAACCAAATGAATTTAACAGATATCTATAAAACATTTCATCCTAAATCAAAAGAATATAACTTTTTTGCAGCACCTCATGGTACCTTCTCCAAAATTGATCATATAATTGGTCACAAGACAAAACTCAACAGATATAAGAAGACTGAAATAATCCCATGCCTCCTATCAGATCACTATGGATTAAAGCTTGTCTTCAATGGCAACAACAACAACAGAAAGCCCACATACACATGGAAGCTGAACAATCCTCTACTCAATGATAACTTGATCAAAGAAGAAATAAAGAAAGAAATTAAAAACTTCCTAGAATTTAATGAAAATGAAAGTACAACATACCCAAACCTATGGGACACAATGAAAGCAGTATTAATAGGAAAACTCATAGCTCTGAATGCCTCCAAAAAGAAACTAGAGAGAGCATATACTAGCAGCTTAATAGCACACCTGAAAACTCTAGAACAAAAAGAAGCTAATAATACACCCAAGAGGAGTAGAAGGCAGGAAATAATCAAATTAAGGGCTAAAATCAACCAAGTGGAAACTAAAAGAACTATACAAAGAATCAACAAAACCAGGAGCTGGTTCTTTGAGAAAATCAACGAGATAGATAAACCCTTAGCCAGACTAACCAGAGGGCACAAAGGCAGTATGCAAATTAACAAAATCAGAAATGAAAAGGGAGATATAACAACAGATTCTGAGGAAATTCAAAAAATCATCAGATCCTACTACAAAAGCCTATAAGCAACAAAATTGGAAAAATCTGGATGAAATGGACAAATTTCTAGACAGATACCAAATACCAATGTTAAATCAGGATCAGATAAACCATCTAAACAGTCCCATAACCCCTAAAGAAATAGAAGCAGGCATTAAAAGTCTCCCAACCAAAAAAAAAGCCCAGGACCAGATGGGTTCAGTGCAGAATTCTATCAGATCTTCAAAGAAGACCTAATACCAATACTCTTCACTCTATTCCACAAAATAGAAACAGAAAGAATACTACCCAATTCATTCTATGAGGTCACAGTTACACTGATACCAAAACCTCACAAAGACCCAACAATATAAAAAAAAACTTCAGACCAATTTTCCTTATGAATATTGATGCAAAAATACTCAATAAAATTCTTGCAAACCGAATCCAAGAACACATCAAAATGATCATTCACCATGATCAAGTAGGTTTCATCCCAGGGATGCAGGGATGGTTCAGTACCCGGAAATCCATCAATGTAACCCACTACATAAACAAACTCAAAGAATAAAACCACATGGTCATTTCGTTAGATGCTGAAAAAGCATTAGACAAAATACAACATCCCTTCATGATAAAAGTCTTGGAAAGACTTGTTAGGCAACCAGCAGTCTGCATGCAATTTAATAATGGCTGTGTAACTTACTTCAAACAAAGTTAATCTGCCAATTCATTATTCTATGTGCAATTGTGAGCTAATATAAGCATTGTGAAAGACTAATTAGAAAAATCACTATTTGGAGTCTTGATTATATATTTCTTGTTGGATCTAATAATTTATGCTTTGTTTAGTCCAGGTAGGGAGTTAAAAGCTCAGATTTTAAAGTTGACTGTATGGTTGTATGAATTTAGGAAAATTACCTAAATATTAAGACTTCTTTTTGGAAAGTCAGGGCCCTGATACAAATTCATTTACAGTCATCTTTCTCTTCTCAAGGAATTTGTTCCAAGACACACCTGCTTCTTAAACCCTTTCCTGCCCCATGGACACCAACCTCCACAGATTCCTAGTTTTCTTATATAAAACAGCATAGTACATGTATATAACTTATAAACATCTTTCCATATATTTTAAACCATCTCTATGTCACTATAATACCTAAAAAAATGAAAAGAAAATAGCCTGTGTTGTTTAATGATCAATGCTCAGAAGTAAACAATTGGTCATGTTCAGGAAAATGCCAAATATTTTTTATTCATTGTTGATTTAATCTGTGGATGTGGAGGGATGACTACACTTCTTTTAAAACTTCATAATTGGAACCTGGAGAGACAGTTCAGTTGGTAAAGTGCTTGCTGCATAAACATGTGGTCATGAAATAGGATCTCTAATACCCATGTAGAAAACCAGGCATAATGTGTGCCTGTAATCCCAGCACTGGTCTGGCAGATCTCTAGATCTAGCCAACTGGTCTAGCCCATTCAGTGAACTCCAGGTTCAGACAATGTGCTAGTTAGTTTTTGTCAAGTTGACACAAACTATAGGTACTTGGTTAGAAGGAACCTCGGTTGAGGAATTGCCTCTTTCAGATTGCCCCATGGACACATCTGTAAGGCATTTTCTTGGTTAATGACTTATGTAAGAAGGTTCAGCCCACTGTGAGTGGAGCTATCCCTAGGCAGAAAGTTATATAAGAAAGTAAGTTGAGTGGGACTGGAGAAATGGTTCAATGATTAAAGAACACAATATTCTTTTAAAAGACCTGGGTTCAACTCCAAACACCTATATGGCCTCTCATAAATAATGCAATCCCAATCCAAGGAATATAACATTCTCTTCTGACCTTCCTGTATACTAGGCATGCACATGGTGCACAAACATACATGCAAGCAAAAAAGAAAATCCCATGCACATAAAGTAATAAAATAATCTTTTTTTAAAAAAAAGAAATGCAAGTAAGTTAATAACCAGAGTTCCTGCATTGTCTCTGCTCCCCTCCCCTCCAGGTCCCTGCCTTGATCTTCTGCTCTGGCTTCTTTTAATGATGAAATATAAAGTATAAGATAAAGTAAACCCTTTCTTCCCCAAATTGGTTTTGGTCAGTGTTTTGTCATAATAACAGAAAAGTAAACTAAAACAGAAATTGGTGTCAGGAATATGGAGTGTTATTGTGACAGTTCTATATTGTCCTAAGGAAGACTATGGAAGCATAGACCTTGGGATGAAAACATCATTGAGTATTGGAGTTTAACGTGCTGTTTTGTAAGAACTTTGTGCAGATGATGGAAACCTGGCTTGCAAAGTTTCAGAAGGAAGCAGAGACTATCAGGGCCATTCATGTAATAGTTTGATTTTTGGAGACTGTGGAGGTGGTCTATCAGATATGGCTAATAAGAGACCAGCATCTCTGAGACAAAGGTCTTTTGGAAAGTATTTTCTCAGGATCAGCACACAGGACATGTGGTCCCATGGGGCCGAGGCTGCATCTTAAACTGGTAGCTGAACTTGACAATGTGGAAGAGTTTCCTTCATGACACTGGTTTTGAAGGCATGATGGGGTTATGAAGAGCAGCTAAGACTTGGTATACAGGGAAGAGATGGGATCCTTAAAGAGGCCAAGAAAGGCCACTGATGGTGAATCTCACTTGTAGTAGAAATCCCAACATATTGAAGATTCCAGAACAGTGGAATAATCACCAAAGACAGCAGCAATATAGAGTTGAGCTGATCCTGTAAAACAAGCCATGTGTTGTGGATATCAGATCCAAAGAAATGGAGCTATCCACACCCTTTGGTGCCCAGAGGATAGTGAGTGATTCCCAGATCTCAGACAGTGAGCTACAGGACTTGAGTCTAAACTGCTGGACTTTGGTTTTTACTTAAATGTGATTGTCTTTCTACTCTAGTTCTTCCCTTTTAGAGTAAGAAGGTATTTGTTTTTTAAATTCAGTTATTTAACAGGAATCCATTGTTAAGAAACTTTGGGTGTTTTAAAAAGACTTTGAAGTTTTAAAATGTTTGAAAATTTTAAATATAATAGGCCTTCAAAGCCTATATAAATGTTTTATATGTGATAGTAATGTGAAATCTTGGGGGTAAATAAGAAAGATTGTGGTTTTATGGTGATGTGTTTTTGTGTTAGACTGACAAAAAGGCTGGTGAGTTTTGTAAAGTTGACACAAACTAGAGTCAGCTGAGAAGAAGAAACCTCTGTTGATGAATTGCTTCTATCAGATTAGTCTGTGGGCAACTCTGTTGGGCACGTTATTTGATTCATGATTGATGTGAGAAGGCCCAGCCTAGTGTGGGCACTCCTGTGCTGGTGGATCTGGCTTGTAGTAGAAAGCATGCTGAGTAAGCCATGTTAAGAAAGTCAGGAATAGTATTCCTCCATGCTCTCAGCATCCAGATTCTGAGCTCCATCTCTGGCTCTTTTTTTATCCTCTGGTGAACTATAAAGTGAATATTGAAATAAACTCTTGCTCCCCAGATTGGTTGAGGTCAGGGTTTTCTCATAGCAATAGAAAGCAAATTAATATATTCTGACTCCTACTTTTACTTGTTCTTTATTATTCTTTTTCTAGAAGTTTTGAAACTATCTTATTATTTTAGTGGTCTAAAACTTCTTAATGATGTGTTCGGATGTGAGCACTTTAAAATTTTATATGCTGACATTCCTGTTAGGCATTTTCAGTTCTGGTTCTGAAAAGGCCTCTTGTATTTTCTCCTAGTTTCTTCCTTTTCTGGGTTCCTTTTACTCAAACATTTTTATAGTTCAGATATTGCATCTTCTGGATTGCCTGTCTAACTCTCCAGTCTACACATTCTTCTGTTTTTAGCAGGTTTGCATACCTTTCTGGTCTACGCCTCTTAATAAATGTTAAAATTACATGTGTAATTTCCAAGAGTCTTGCCTTTTTGTTCTTTTTCTTTTTTCTGTTTTAAACAGTATTTATTTTGTATATGTGTGCTGTGTGTACATACCATGAAATACACATGTGTAAATCACAGGACAATTTGTGGGAATGGATTCGGTCCTTTGGCCACTTTTCATGTAGGTGCCGGGGATTGAACCTGGGTTTTCTTGAAGAGCATCCAGTGCTTTTAAACCACTGAGCCATCTCTTCAGCCCCAGAAATGAGATCATTTAGAGACCAAACAACATTTTTCTATTTTCTATAGCTTCCCCTGACAGTTAGTATTATGTTTCACACGTGAGCCTTCTCTTTTAGAGAACTTCTCTTTTATAAACCTGTTAATTTTCTTTTGTCTGCTCATATTTATGAATGGGGGTTAATAGTTGATGAATGGACCAGCATGGGCAGATGGGTTTATAGAGTCCTGGGTATTACTTTGGGGTGGAGAAAACATTTTATCTTCCTGAGATCTGTTTAGATTTTTCGGGGAAAAAAATTTCCAATTTCTTGCCTGAGGAAATGACTCTAAAACATTTTCTTACAGTAGAATATATTTCTAAATATTAGTTCACACACACATGCATACAGATACACACATATGCACACACAGAGATACACACACACACATATGAAACAGTATTCACTTTTTCTGTGTGTTGGGCATTTGGTACTTCTTGAGTAGTCTATGGAGCTGAGTTTATTCTCTGTAAGGTCCCTGTGGTGCTGGCTGCTCTGCTAAGGGGCCATGTTCAATATCAGATACCTCCCAGGTTATCTCAGCACAGCTCTCTTGCCCACTCTTCTGTGGCTTCACCCATCAAGGAAGTCTTATTTCTCATAAAAATGAGAAATTTTTTGTTTTTGTGTGATCCTGAGGCTGAGTGTAAGATGAAATTGTCCAAGGTTTGGGTTTCTCCATCCCTCACGGGCTTTCAGTCCCCTGCCTTCCCACTTCATCCTCTCATGACCTTACTGTGTTAGTGCTTTAGAGTGGTGGTATGCTTCCCTGTACAAGGCCACTATCTTTGGGAATTGGAGCCCCATCCTAAGAACTTTTTCACCTACTTAAAGATTTGTACTATGTTCTGAGGTACTGGGACTTCAGCATAGGGATTTGGGGGCACAATTTAGTCCAGAACTGAGGATAAAGTCCTGGCTCTCTCGGCCTCAATCTGGACAAAATCCATTACACCTTCAGAGCAATCATCAGGCCATGTTCCTGTGCTACATCCAGCTAATCTCAGCTCCGGTGGTCTCGCTGGCCAGTTCTTATCTTGTAGAGACTCTCTGACTCAGAGCTCCAAAATTTCTCCACCTAGCTCACTAAGTTCCCACTGACAGGTCGCTACCATGCCAGCCCCAAGCTTCAAAACTCCCATGTCCTTATGGGGTACACTTCAGGCAAACCCAAGCTTTACCACCATACTTTTCTGTCTGGAACCCAGTCAAACCAAAGCATGAAGAAAAATTGTTCAGAAACAATGGTAACTCAATCACTGTGCGAAATAACTAGAATCCTAATCTTGTAAGCCATAGTAAATCTAAATCCTCCAGCGGTGGATCTGCCATTAAAACCAGAAGACACTGGCAGCTACATCTTGTCCTTACACGTTTCCCTCAAAAAGCCCCCTATCTCTCTCCTGCTCTTCTCGTCCTCTGTCCAACCCAGAAGTCCCACCTACTCACCCAGTGATTGGTCCCTTTATTCATTTGGGGGAAGGTTCACAAGTCACCTGAGTATGTGACTCATTCCGCATTACAGACAACCCTTCCTGGGAAAGCAGAATTAATATAAAAATACAGGTGATCCAGGGTTATCCATAACAGTCTAGCATTACAATCTGCATTTCCATTATTTTGATTTCTCCACAGAAGTTGGTCTTAAGGGTACTCCTTTAACAAATGTTCAATTCTCCACAGCATCTCAATGTCTGCTTCTTGGGGATTTCAACCTATAAAAAATGCTGATTATGATCCACTAAACTGATTTCATAATTCATTAATCATAACTGATTTCATAATCCACAGCTAGAAAACACTGGCATAAGGGTCTGCTGTCTGAGAAACAGAGCTTTGATTGTGTGTCAAGGGAGGAAGCAAAGATCATGGGGCCATCTCCAGCTTAGTTTCCTGCCTGGTCCCCAGTACACCCTCATATCTTACTTCTGTCAGCAGATGCTTTGTTTGCTTCATTTTGCCTATGGTTTCCTATGAACAGGCCACTACATCCTGGAGCAGGCAGGAGCACGGTGGCTACTGGTTTTCTGTGTTTGGTTTCAAACAAGATAACTAAATCCTGACCTCAGTTTCTCTACAGTGAAATGTCTTATTCACATCTAGGCTTCAGCTATTATTTACAGTATAACTATAAACCCCTTCATTCTCTTCCAACAAACATGTTAGTCCATTTTTGTTGTTGTTGCTGTAACAAAATTTCTGAGTAACACAAGAAGAAAAGAAGTTTATTTACCTGTCAAACAAGGACCCAATCACCAGCTGCTAATCTCAACGGAGAGGCTCTGCTGCTTCCTATCAGGGCTATACTGATGACTACAGAGTTTGAACTCTCAGGAAACACACACAGAGCACAGCATGTTAACTGAATGATCTCATTTGCTCACACTGGTCCTTTGGCATAGCCAGAAGACAGACCCTCTCATGTTCACTCTGCCATATTCATTAATCATAACTGATTTCATAATCCACAGCTAGAAAACACTGGCATAAGGGTCTTCCATATTTGCTGGAAGTTAGCACCTTGGAACTTGGTGGTAGTCATACCAGCACAGTGGCTAAGAAGTGTGACAAGAGATACTTGCTTTTTGTTTTTGCATCTTTTTATATGGGGACTTTTTGTGAAGAGCTTTGCTTTTTATAATTATACAAAGTTAAACATACAGAGAAGTACTTAAAAAGTCCCAAGGAGCCAGGAAGACTTTTAGGTTTCAAGATGATACAGGGAGGTGCTAAAATGCATGAGAGCAGATCAAACTGGTAGAAATTTAAAGCAAAGAGTATGAGACAGGCAGACAGAGGGGATTAAAACTGGCCTTACAGCTGAGGGCTGAGAGATCTGGCCCAGATAGAAAACCTCTCCATTTCCCCATCCAGCATATTGTAGGTCAACCATGCTCAATTCTCAGAGATAAAAGAGGAAGAGAAATGGCCTCTGTTCCTCCCTGAAGAATTCACATCAATTGTGAATGACAGAGCAAAACAGCAAAGACAAATCCACCCACCATTCCTTAAAATCCATTATTTTGCTTTTATCTCTTTTTAAAGAGGAGCTGAGTTACAGTGTAGAATTATTTCTGCTCACATCCTTGGCATATAATAATATCAACCCCTGGAAAAATAAAAAGAGTTGCCATGGGGCCTGGGGAGATGGCTCAGAGGACAAAGCTCTGGTCACAAATGTGAGGACCCAGGTTCAGATCTCCGCACCCACACAGAGCTGATGCAGCTGCTCACAGCCTTAATCTTAAAATGACTTTTGGGAAGCAGGGGGCAGTCATAGGGAGCCATCAGGAGGTCCAGGCCTGTCCCACGAAGCTGTGAACAGGAGACCCTACCTAAAACAAGGTGGAAGTGAAGGACACACACCCGAGGTTGTCCTCTGACCTCTGCATACGTACTGTGGTGTGAGTGTACCCACCACAAGACACACAGATATCACACACATGCACAACAAAAGAAAGAAAATGTTGCCATGAATGTGACAGGCCCTTCTACTAGCCTTGAGAACACAAAGGCAGCAGAGACTAGCCTCCCTGCCTTCCCCCAGCCCACGCTCAGCAGATCTCCAGGCGTTGGCAGGGCTTGATGAGTGGGCTGGTCCTCCTTTCTGGTGTTGGCTCTGGACTGCACCGGTCTAATTCACTGCCAATTAATCTTGTCAGGCAGCCTGCTGATGCCAGCTGTAGCTCCAACACCCTCTCGGCAAATACCCACCCCAGTGAGTCTTTGTCTCGTAGGTGCAGCCATTCGCTTCAAAATGTGAGTAAAAAGTTTTAAATTTGGACAAACCCTAGGACATCTGTTCTTCCTGAAAAGGGGGGCAACACTCGGTGTGCACATTTTAGGTGGAGTTTTTAAAAATAGAAAAATCCAATTTTGAACATGAGAGAGTTTTGAACAACCAGTGTAAGAATAAATAAGTTAGTTCATCAGCTACTCATTGTGCTGTGTAAAGCTTGTGAATTAAAAGAAACAAAATGGTCATTAGGAAAAACACCCCTCCCCCATTAGTAGTGTGCTTTGTTTGCTGAGCAGTGGGAGTGTGAATTTTTGTACCTGTGTGAAGGAGAGAAGCGCGTGGGTTTGTGGGAAGTGGGTGCGGGTCACTAAGTCAGCAGGCGTGGGCGGAGGCTGGGCGCTGAGTCAGAGGGAGGAGGATGGCAGGTATGTGTGGGCGGCTGGAGAAAGCAGCCTCAGCTTTGCTTGCGAATGTCTTAAGGAAACAGTCCAAGCATTTTTAAAAAGCCTTAGAAAACTGGGAGTCAAAACTGAAGCAAAGTCCAGCTGACAAGGCTGCTTTACTGATGGCTGATCTAAAGTTTTAAAATTATTACTTATTTCTGATCTGTGGGTATTTCTTTTCTTTTCCTTTTTTTTTCAGCCGGATAATTGGTGTTTAACACTCCGATGTCTTTTGTAGGACACACTTTTTCTGCCTGTTCTCTCTTGTAAAAGTGACCTCAGAGGTGCCTCTGTGCACAAGTAGGACCCGGGCAGAGCCAGGAATGAGTGGAAGATTAATTTAAAGTTTCCATCCAAAATAATCCTTAATGCCCTAGGGAGATAGTGTCATTGTTCTAACCTTATATGGGATTTTAAAACCTACTGCATTCAAGCCTGAAATGGCATGGTAACACAAGGCAGACAAGGAGTCATGGGTCATGTAGATAAACTGTCACGCGCTGCCTATTGATTTAGGCATGGAGAATTTAGAAGGACTTGGCCATGGAGTGGGAGTCTATATAGTTAATCAAAAGCAAATGTGGGTGGGACATGGCGCTACACTGCTGTAATCCCAGCACTGGGGAAGCAGAGGCAGGAGGATCAGGCCTCTCAGTTTATAACGAGTTTGAGGCTAGCCTGGGGTACGGAAAACCCCATCTCACCACAACCAGTAACAACCAAGGTCAAACACGGATAAATACAAGGGTATTGGTCTTTACCGACAGCGCCCTGCTGAGGTAGGAAGGGTGTGGGAACCTCGGGGGCAGAGGTTGAGTAACTGAATGAATGGAGACATGAGGTGCTTATGCGTCTGATTACAGAACAGAAAGACCCGCACTGGCACTACTGTTCTTATCTGTGGACAGGTGGGAAGGTATGGGGGACACTGAGGCCCTTGTGGAACCATTGTGAGTTTCCTGGTTGGCAGGGAGCCTCTCCAGTGCAGAGCCTGGCTGAGCACACCCTCTACCATTTCTGCTGACCTGTCCACAGTCCCTTTGAGCTACTTCAGATGAGCTTGTTGACTGCCAAGAGTCTGAAAAGAGAAAAGAAACTGGATTGTCTCTTCATCAGCCAATTCTAAGATTTCTTGTCTATTTTTTCTCTCTTTTTTACCTTTAAAATCCAATTTTTAATGTAAATGTTTTCTGTGCAGTGAAGAAACCAATTAAATGATAAAGTGGAACAGTGGTAGAGTACACGGTAAACTCAAAATAATGACCTTCTTATTTAAAATAAAACAAAGTGTTCTGGGGAGATGGCCCAATGGTAAAGGATCCCGAGTTGAGATTTCTAGAATCTATGAAAGATACAGGGGTTGTACTGTTTGCTTCTAACGGCATTGGAGAGGTAGAAACTAGAGACCTCAGAAACTCCTTGACCAGCCAGCTTGGTTGATCAATAAACTTCAGGTTCAGTGAAAACCATAACTAAAACAATATTTAATCCAGGGTTCAGTTTTTAAGAAGGAGACATCAATGGTTAGAGAAATATTTTCTTTAAGTTTGAATTACTCTTAGTGTATTATTAGAGTATATTTTCAAAGAAATAGACTAGGTAACAAATAAAAACAAAACTTGTGGTTGTTTGAATGACCACCCCACCTCCCACCCCACCCACCCACCCAAGTTTGTATGTTTGTATACTTTAAGAGGTATGGCCTTGGAGGAGCTGCATCACTAAGGATAGATGGGATTTGACATTTCAAAAGATGCATGCCATGTCCCATGTGCTCTCTGCCTCCTGCCTGAGGGGTGTGAGCCTTAGCCGCTCAAACTGTCTACTGCAGTGCCTCACTCCACCATCATGGACTACAGCCCTTTGAAACTGTAAGCTCAGTTTGATTCCTTCTTTGATAAGCTGCCTTAGTCATGCTTTATTGAAGCAACCCACCATAAAGAATGCAGGAAGGTTGTAGTCAACACAACAGCAGGGTGGTGGTGAGATGCACTCACCATTCAGAGCACTTCAGTGAGAATGAGAAACCAGGAGCACAAGCAGTTTAGGGAAGGATTGAGCTGGTGAGTGACCTCTGCCTGCTACTCCCAGCCTCCCAGGGTATTCTGGCCCAGCAGTAGAAACTACTCTTAAGTAAAGACTCTGGTAGTCATCAACCAAGTGAGCTGCCTCCTCATTTTTCCTGGACACATGTGTATCCATAGGTAAGATGACTGTTCTGCTCTGTGTCTTGAGTCACCACTCTTCAACGCAAAACCACAGACTAGTGCTGGATGCCAGAGCAAAGTTCTGCAAGTTTCCTGTATGCCAGCTCCCTCCATGGAAAAGGATCCTCCTCTTCAACTCCAGTCCAGCATACAATAAACTTGAGACACTTGATGTCAAAAAAAGCCAGCAAAAAGTCCTAGGCTATGCCTAAAGGAACTAGAAACCAACTCAAAGATAACCCTATGGCCCAAAGATGTGACATTTTGAGCTTTATGAAAAAGCTGTTGAGTGAAACCTTATGATATGTCTTAATATGATTTTAAGAAACAAAGGATTGTTTAGCTTCTGTGGAGAAATTTTATTACCTAAAAGTTAGCATCTATGAGAAAAGCAATATTCTGCCTTTGAATTGTATCTCACTAGGTAGTCAAGTGATAGAAGAGGAGATATGTCTCTTTACAGAATGGTTTCAGTCACAGATGAAAAGCAACTGGAATTTTAATATCATGATTTTGCAACACTCTGTAAGTTAATACAGAAAGAAGGTTGCCCAGGTGCAATTGTCTCCTGATCAAAGAACACGCCTTTGAAGTTCATCTAGATTTTTCAACTTGGTGGGATTTAGAAACATCAAGAAAACAAATCTCTGCATATGTCTGCAAGGGAGGAAATATCTAGATCAGGTTAACTGAGGTGGAAAGAAATATGCACCTCAAATCTACGTAGTACCATTCCCTGGTCTGGGGATCTCAGGCTGAATGAAGTAGAGGCAGTGAGCTGACCACTAGCATCTCCCTCCTTCTGCTTCCTGGTTTGGATGCCCCATGAGCAGCAGCCTCCTCCTGCCAACGCAACCTTCTCACCATGTTGGACTGTATCCTGAAAACTGTGAGCCGAAATAAGCTTTTCTTTCTGTACGTTACCATTGTTGGGCATTCTGTCAGAGCAACCAAACAAGGAACATATATAATAGCTACTCTGTGGTTTTCAAAGAGGTAAACCCTAGATTGATGGTGAATCCAGGCTCCAGTGTCCTGGGGAAGATGGACTTCAACTGCCTAGAAACTATACATATGGTAGCTGCAGATCTTCAAAATATAAGAGAAAAAGGAACAAAGAAAAGGTGAATGTAGAATGTGAGACACTTGTAAGTCATACAAATGTTTAATCCACAAAATGTTAGTGTTTGTGTATGGACTAGGGTCAATCAACTCTAAAGAAATGTTTAGAGATGATGCCTAATTTCATCCAGCACCCACCATGTGCCTTGTGGAATAAAGAAAGGCTTGCCACATGGTTTAAGGCATTCATGGGGCTTCTGGAGGAGCTGGAAAACTCTGTTTCTCGATTCCATTATTTACTGTAAGTATGACTGCCACATAGTAGCTCATTGGAGTATACATTTGTTTTGTATGGCTTTCGAAACCTATTTATTTCACAGTAGATATGAGATAAAAAAGGAATACAAATCTGTTTAGCATTAATTATACCTGTCAATAACAGGAGAAAGTTTAACAGGATTCTCATGTGTATTACTCAAGACAGAAAGTAGTGAGGGCTGGGGGTGTAGCTTTGTGGCAAAGATCTTGCCTAACATCCTGTGCAATGCTCTAAATTCAATCCCTCGTTCTACAAATTACACACATACACACATATACACACACACACACACACACAAAGAAGCATCTATATTATTATTTCTGGTAATTTATGTCTAACAAAAGATAAAAAGAGAGAAAACTTTAAAAGGACAAAAAAAAAATGACCATAGAAAGCAATGAAATGGAGGACAGAAAGTATTATAAAACAATTCTAATATAAGTGATGTCTTTGCTTTCATGTGGCCTTAACTTTCACACAAAGGAATACATTTTGATGACATTTCCATACTTGCTCATGACATAAACTTTTCTTTCTAGGGTTGTGGCTCAGTTGTAGAGAACTTCCTTTCTACAAAGTTCTTGTTTCCACCACCCGAGCCACTTACAAACACACAAGGTCTCACCAACCACCAATCAGACAATCAAATAGGAGTGCTCAGAAGGCTCACCCAGGAGGGTCTTGGGTTTCTGGTCAGCCTGAGTAACAGCCAGACCCTGCCTCAAAACAACAAAACACAACAATGAAACAGACAATTCTTTGACCTTTTTATAAACTTGTTGGAATTAATACTGAGCAAAATTAAGAGTTTCAATATTTAGTTTGGTAGGTAAATTATCTGTGCGTGGGGGTGGGGCTGGGGGGAGTGCCACCAGAATCCACAGTTAAGCTGTGTAAGCATGTATCCAGGACACGCCTGCCTGTGGTTAGGAGGGACAGATTCTAACATGCAGAATGTGTGTTTCCTTGTTATTTCTTCTTTCTTTGGTGTCTCAAGGGCTTATTGCTAATATCTTTGCAAGTGGAGAGCGAGCTGGTTAGCTGAATGTGCTCACTCTCAACAATCCACACCACTCCTTCCTCTCTACCTTGCCTATCCCTCCTTTTCTTTCCCCTCCTTTGCTTTCTTTTCTACCCCCACACATTCTACTGTTCCCCTCCTCTCCTTTTTATAATGTACCCACATTGGTCACTGCCCCCTTCTGTTCACTATAAGAATATAAAATATCTGCTACTTACAAAGTGGAATGATTCAGAATGAAGGTGCTATGCTGATGTACTAAAGCAGATCAACTGAAGGAAAATAATTGATGCAGAGACAACCCTTTTTGGTTCAATTTGTAATTTTGAAAATTTAAAGTTTAGTGCCATGAGTACAATTTAACCGCGAGGTCACCAGAAAATTTCAGATTGCTGGTTTTTGAACATTTGTGCAAACTTTTGGGAACTGTCAAAAAAATCTGCATAGGACTCCCCCCTATCTCCTGCTGTTCTAGCTTTTTCTTCTACAAATTTACTTTCCATTGAGTGCCTAGTAACTATCTCCATAACTGTTCGCAAAGATAAGGGCTGGTAGCTTGCCAAAAGGAGTAGCAAAGGGAACCTGCTTAAATCAAGATGAAAATTTCTTATCCAAAAGATAGGTCAGAAGTTATTCTAGTTCTCCAACATCTGGCCACAGCTGTTTGACGACTCATTGTCATCCCCTGTAAAAACCTTTTGCAATTATAAAGAGAAAAATCTTAAGGACACAGTCCAGTCTGTCCTAAATATGGAACTTAAAGTTTAAAAGTCAACTTGCCTTGGGGCTGAGCTCAAGTGGCAGAGTAATTGCCATTGTTTTAGACACTTTGTTGCAAAATCTGTTACTGGTAGGTAGAAATACCCCTAATTCAGGTAGACTTGGCTGCTAGGTCAGAGCCTGTAAGGTACATCAGGAGACTGAAAGCAATTAACATGTATTAAATGATAACTATTATTCCTTATCTAATTTCACAGACTTTGCTTAATGCTAACAAAATCTGCTTAATTTCAGGTAGGTAAGCATCATAGGGAAATGCAATTAATAATATTAAAGGATATTAGGAAAATTATACTTTCTATTTCCCATGAGCTCTTTGAAACATGATTAATCTAGAAATTATTACTTTGTTACTAGAACAGCTAAAATAGATGGACTCTGTATTCAGTTTTCCTTACAGAACAGTAGAAATATCGTGGTTATAATTTTTTCCCAGTAGCTGCTATTATTTACTTTGACATGCCACTCCTACGATCAACAATAATGTAGCTAGAGAAATGAAAGAGTACGTCTGTAACTGCTCCCAGAACTAGCTCCATGCAGCATAACACGGGACAGCAATATTGGAAGTGGGGGCTGTTGAGGTCAGAATTTAAGAAGGGGGGAAGAGAAAGGAAGAGAAATACGTGGGGTCAAACCAATACAATCTGAGATTGCTACGTTGGTCTCTTTTCCCAGACTCCACCCACCCCTCTTTCAAAATAGTTAATTTCCAAATATACATGAAAGAAAACAGAATTGTTTGGATAGATCTTAACTGCCAGGGATTTTCTAAAGTGAAGATCCAGTGACAGCTAGGACAGAAAATTTCAGTGTTTCAAATAATTTGAGAGGTTCTTGAATCACAGGCAAATATTTTTAATTGCCATGAATGTCAAATAAAGGCAGTAAGAAAGGAAATTAAAGAATAACTGTTGTTTGTAGCTGTTTCTGAAGGAAAACACTTTTGAAATATGATTCATCTTCTGTATATAACTTATTTGAGTGGAGGTTACCCAGTGGGAATGCACTAGGTTAAAGAGAATCACTAATTTTTTAAAAATAAGATTCCTAAGGGGATGTTGTTTGAAAAAAAAAAATGACAGTCCAAGTCTCCTTAGGAATTAAGCAAAGTGGAAGAGGATTGTGTAGTGCCCAGGTGAAATGCAATCTATGATGCCAGATCCAAGGAAAATAGATTTTGTGTAGTGCAATCCTAAACTCACTGCAGTGTACCCACATCTTAGCCCACAAATGATTGGTGGACAATTTTCTGTTTCCTAGTTCCTTAATTACAGTCACAAAATTGTTACCATTCAATCTTTTCCTATTTGTTGCAAATTAACAAATTATACTTTTTCCATAGATACTAGTTTCTGGACATCAATGTCTACTTTCCAATTGTTTTTGAAGACTGATTTCCTGAGTCCCTGCTAGGCAATGCAGCTGAGCATGGTTTATCAGTGGGTAACTTCCACTCAATTTGACACTCATTGCAATTATAAATATTTGCCTGTGATTCAAGAACCTCTCGAATTATTTGCTAGGCAAAGCCCCAAATAGAGGTGATGCTTTGAATAACCCCTTCTCCTGGGGCTACATGCCCCCACCTCTCCTGGACACACACACACACACACACACACAAAGAGAGACAGAGAGAGACAGAGAGAGAGAGAGAGAGAGAGAGAGAGAGAGAGAGAAATAAAATAAATTCACATTTATTTTGAATGCACAAGGTATCACTCACACTGAAATGCCCACTCTGTTACCTTTGATACAACTCTGTTGTTATGAAAACTACCATTCAACTTCAAAATATTTTCTAATTTGTGTATCCAGTGAGCCAATGCCTTTTATTCTGTCTTTTTCTTTAGGGGCCTTGGGCAGTCTTTTCTTCCCACCCCCCCCCCCCCCCCGTGTGGCATGTGACCTCAGTACTCCCGCAGCCACCTCTGCAGAAGAGCCAAGTCTTTCTTACGGAACAACACAGTGAGACTTTTCCTGCATCACTCTAGTTCCAGTTCTATTAAATGTTTCATAGAGGCCAAGTGCAGGCTTCTAATCAATTTCTTGCATGAGTTGAAATTTCCTTCTGATTCATAGTGACTGATTAAAACCCTAAGACAGTTATAGAAAATTAATTAGTGATAAAGAACAAGAACTCCAGAAATAAAAATGCAGAGATTGAAAATTGAATGATCCTTTTCTTTTAATACCCATGAGAATAGGCTAATAGAATTAAGAACTTAGGTCACCAACAGTACTTTCAGATCTTTATTATATGTTGCTCTTGTCCATATTTATGTGCCCTATTAAAGCTACATTCTTCACATCACTTGTAATGGTTTAGTTGTGGTTACTAATTTGTCTAAAATGTTCCCAATGTGATCTGGAGACAAAATGTTTCCTGATGAGTTACATCCTGAAGACTTGTCTCCTGACACTCCAGTGCCCACTAGACAAGAGTCTACCCCTTCTCCAATCCTTTGCTGTTAGGCTTTTTGGACTTCAGGGCTCTATGACCACCCTCCTTGGTCACGCGAGTCCCACCGCTGTGGTGCTCTGCCTCCTTTCTGGTGCATGCAGTGGAGCTACAGACCTTTGAAACCATAACCCAAAATGAACCCAATCTCCTTTTTAATTGTTCCTCTCAGGTACATGTCACAGTGACAAAGTGTTTGCTGCAGATACCTATTGTCATGCGTGAAACTTGCCTGGCTTAAAGGTTAGTTTATGATTTTGCATTATTTGTGGAACTCGATCATAATCGATGTCCATGGGGATCTGCTGAAGTTGATTACCCCCACATGCCAGCATCATTGTTCTCAGTAGCATTCTGAGAAAGATGCCTACTTCATCTATGAGATTCAGATCTTCCAAAATGCCATCTTTCATCCTGGTTTACAGAGGGGCAGATGGTCACAGGTAGGACCCATATGCACAAGCAACTGATCTAAAAGGGATACACTTTGTCCTTTAAGATCAATCTCTTTTGTTTAGAAATTCACAGACTGGCGATAACATCCAGTTACAGTACAATATTTTCTGGACAAATTTGATGATGACTATAACTCAAGATTTCTTGCCTTCTCCAAGGGGCGACACTTTTATTTTCTAGCACCAGCCTAAAAAGGTAAGCCTGTTCAACACCCCACAAAACCAAACAGAGGATGATGCAGGTACCAGGTTTTTATTTCATTTCATTTTTGTTTGTTTGTTTTATTTGAACAATATAACTCAACTCCTAGGAAGAAGTTTTAACTTTAAACAATAGACAGCAACGATTAGTTCATTAATTCCTTTTAGTTCTTTTTAATTTTTCAAGCCTTATTTTTAACGATGGTTCTTAACTGTTCTCACCTTCCTTGTAGCCCACCACCCAGCAGAGGTAGTGGAAAGGAGAGGCTACGGGGGTTGGGGGAAGAGTAGACCTGTTTACAAAGGTTCTTTGGAGCAATTCCCTTCTGTGTTGTGTGGAAATCGGCAGTTCAGTTCACAGGTCAACAGTGGCAGCTCAGTCCACTCACAAACACTTCCCAGATACACCAGCAGTCCAGTTCAGTAGAGAGAGCCAAGCCTCAGGCTCAGCACGAGACAGCAGGAGGTTCCCAGAGGGACGAAGATTCGAGACCCACAGTATTGCAGAGCTAGCTGTGCCAGAAAGTCAAGCTCTGTCCCTGTCACTGTCCATGGAGTCCTATTTCTACCCTTCAAATGTCACCTGTCCTCTATGTGCCTTGCCTCAGCACAGGTCTTGCCTCAGCACGGCTCTCTCCCTTCTTCGTTCCCTTCTGTGTTAATCTCACGTATACTCCGTCTCTTGTTCTCCCCACCCTCAGCCTTTAGACCTCCTTCTCCTTTTTCTCATAGTCCAATTGTCCACTTCAGGTCATATATATGTTTATAAAAATTCCCGTCTAGATTCTGCTCATTACAAACAAACAAACAACAACAACAACAACAACAACAAAAAAGCGTTGTCTTTCTGAGTCTGGCTTCCTTCACTTAACATAATAATCTCCAGTATCATCCATTTTCCAGTGAATGTCATGATGTCATTCTTCTGATGAAAATTCCATTGTACCATTTTTCCTTTAATCATTCATCTGCTGGTGGAAATTTAGACTGGTTTTGTGTCTTGGTTAGTGTGAACAGTGCATCAATAAGCAGGGGTGTGGCTCGCTGGCTTGGAGTCATTAAGGTATACACACAGGAGTGGTATCATTGGAGCATATGGTAGTTTTATTTTAGATTTTCTTTTGAGGAAGCTCCACGCTGATACTCATGGTAGCCCATCAATTTATGCTCCCATCAGCAGTGAATAAAGGCTCTTCTTTCCCCAGGCATTCACCAGCATTTGTTGGCATTTAGTTTTTGAAGACAGCCATTCTTGATAGGATGAGATGGAATATCAATGTAGCTTTTATTTGTAATTTTCTAATGGCTAATGTAGTAGTTGGTGTTCTCTAGAGGAACAGGACTGAAAAGTGAAAACACACACACACACACACACAGACACACACACACACACACACAGGGGTTGGGGGGGGAGAAGGGTTTATTATAATGGCATACAGACTGTGCTCTAGCTAGTCCAACAATGGCTGTCTAGCAACAGGAGGTCCAAGAATGCAGTAATTGTTCAGTCCAGAGGCTTGGTGTCTCAGCTGGTCTTTTGTATACACTGAAATCCTGAGGAAGTTATGATTTAATGCCAGTAAAGGAATGGACTTGCCATGGAGAGCAAATAGGCAAAGAAAGCAAAACTTCCTTCTTTCATGTCCTTTCTATAGGCTGCCAACAGAAGATGTGACCCAGATAAAAGGTGTATTTTCCCATCACAAAAGATCTGGATTAATGGTTTATAGTCTCACCTCAAACAATCTGGATTAGAAGTGGGTCTTCCCACTCCAAATAATTAAGAAAAAAATCCTTCACAGGTGTAGCCAGCCACTTGGGTTTCATTTAATCCTAGATGTAGTCAAGTTGACAACCAAGAATGGCTATCAGAAGTCCACCTCTTATCAATCTAACACACAACTACGTCCTTATGTCATAATTAATTTCCAAATAAAAAACATTAGTTGCCCCTAACATTATAGAACTGTCCCATATACAATTGCAAATATATTATATATTTAACAAGGTCATCATTACACCTAACATGATATAACTCTCATATATGCATATCCCTGGTACAAACATACACACACATGCATTATACATTTAGAATAGGTGGCTGTGTCTTTTTAGGTACATTCTTTTAGTATCTAAAACTTAAATGTGATAGACACTGATGTTCTCTTAATTGATGCTGCATTACATGTTAAAGAAATAGACGAAAACCCACAAATATCTGTACAAGCACATTTTTTAAAAAAATAGGACAAACTAATCATGTCGATTATAAGCCTCATTTCTGCAACTGGTCATGTGGCCTTAGCTGGTATCTCCTTTACTATCAAGTTCCTCCAGAGATGGGATACTGTTTTTCATTCACTATTTTTCCCGGCAGAGGCAACTTCTAAAGATTTCCAACCATAATAGCTCTCACTCCACCATTCAGGGAACTCCTGAGAGAATTCTGCCAATTTATAACTATATCTATTCCAATTATGCATTCTAGGACTGGGAAAATAATCACAGGATGAGTTCAAGGACCCACTGGAGCTACTGCAGAAACTCCATTAATCACCTGACCTCCATAAGCATTTACCTTAACTGGAGAGACAGTGTTTCTTGGGGTCTCTTAGCATCAGCATCAATTCAGTCTTTCCAATAGACCCTGAAAAGTCTAATAGTTTCTTTTCCACCAGTGTGCAGTTACTCTTGTGAAAGACCATAGTTCCCTCTAGGAAAGGACTGGGAAAGGCTAGCAGTAAATACTTTCAGGTAGGTTACCAAGGTCCTTCGTCAGGGGAACCTAATTGCAACTTTTTTAAAGGAGTTCTGGTTTTGCAAACTGACTGAGTTCTGAAAACTGGTTCAACCAGCCAAGAGTCCCTTTTGCTACAATGCAACGTAGCCTTTCTTTCATTTGTTTGAGATTTTTCTACTTATGTAGATTAAACAAAAATGCAGTATGCTTACCTATTTCTTTCTTGAAAACACCATGACTGATTTACAATACCTAATGTCCATGAAAGTCATGAACACACCATAAACTGCATTTAAATCGTCCAACTGAACAACAATGTCTCCAACTCTAAGGTCTGGCATAAGTAAAAGAATGACAACAAAATGCTTCAAATGTGCTGATATCAGTATTGTCTTGGTTGGCATTTTCTTCAAGGAAAGTCACTTGTTTTAGCAGACAGAGGAGGATTAATTTCCTCAGTCAACGGCAGAAAAGGCAATATTTCAGTGGTGGAAGTGGGAGTAAATCATCTGTCGAGGATGGAGAGACAGCTTCCTCAAGTGATATAAACCCCTAAGAATCTAAGGGTTCAAAGTCCTCCCACACATTTCCATCCCACGAGTTACAGGATCCCATTCTTTACCAGTTAATGCCCTACTTTAATGGATGATGCCCTCCAAGGCCTGGACTTTAGTTTTTGCTGTAATTCCATCAACCTTATACGAAGGGCTCTGCATTTGAACACTGTTGTTGCTGGAGAGAAGATTCTCCTCCAGGCCACACTTAGAAACCTTTAGACTATTTACACACATCTCAAGCTGATCATCTTTCCACTAGTTCACTGTTGTGCCATACACTGGTAAGGTAGAAGTTGCTTAATTGTATCATAACGTGTATTCTTTTCCTTTGTCAGTTTATCCAGAGATGCTAGGAGGAGCCAACTAGCAACTTCATTTTCCTTACTTTTCCACAAATCGCCCAAAGTTTTACATACAGAGTCACCAAATCCTTTACCTCTCATAATTGGTGAATCAGGATAATCAAATGTGTTTGTCTTCTCAAGTTTGTAAAATACCAAACTTGAGATTTCACCATGGGATTTCAATATTCTCCAAGCTGCTAGGAGAAGCATCAATAAGTGGAGAGGCTTTGGTAACGGTAGATGTTAGCAAATTGGAAAGCTTATTCCATATACTTAAAATATTTATACTCATCCTTATACTTACTTCTGTTGTTCTAGAACCATTTCTGGTACCAAAATCTGTATTAGTCAGGGTTCTCCAGAGGAACATAACTGATAGAATTGCTTACTATGCACCAGCTACTTCAACAATTGGTGTTTATTAATGGGAGGCCCAAGAATCTAGCAGTCACTCAATCCATGGGGATAGATGTCTCAGCTGGTCCTCAGGTATGCTCTAATAACAGTGAAGGAATGGACTTAGCAAAAGGAATCATGCAAAACGAGCAAGCTTCCTTCTTCCATGTCCTTTATATAGGCTGCGAGCCAAAGATATGGCCTAGATTAAAGGTGAATCTTCTCACTTTGAAAGATCTGGAGTAGAAATATATCTTCCCACTTCAAATGATTTAAGAAAAATTCCTCGTAGGTATACACAGCCATTTGGGTTTTAATTAATTCCAGATGTAGTCAAGTTGACAACCAAAAATAGCCACCATAGCTAGGGATATTAAGTATTTATTGACCATTGTATTTTTGCCTTTGAAAACAACCTACTCAATTCATCTACCAATTTAGATTACCAATTTAGTAATTAGATGGTTTACTTTTTTAGAGCAGTGCTGTCAACAGCATGTCTCTGCCTGTTCTCTATCTACCGGAGACAGCCGTAAGAAAGTATATTAGTCAGTTGGTGATGTTTCTTTCAGTTGCTTTCCTTAGCACTATCCCAAGTTAACCAAACCAGTTTGAACAGAATTGGTGCAAAAAGTTGCTTTGCAAGAGGCATACCAAAGGGATCCAGGGAAACATTGTTAAAGGACAGATTCAAACAATGATGGTTTACTTTAAAAATCACCCCCTAGTATTTCCTAAATAGAAAATTCTGAGCTTTTATAGTCACATATTAGGTATACAAATACATGGGGCATTTGGTTAAAGCCTCCTTTAGAGACATTCTTTCCTATTTAGACCTTTAAAAAAATTGAAGCTGGGCTATTTTTTAAAGAATGATTTCTATTACATTGAGCTTAGTGCTGTCAATGGAAGGCTGGAATTAGAGAAAAGAACACAACGTCTTACTCTAGCATTGTGTGTGTGGTGGTGGTGGTGGGATTGGAGGAAGGTTAAATAGGGTCTCATGTACCCAGACTAGCCTTGGATTCCCTGTGCCATTGAGGCTCACCTTAACCCATGATTAACTCTGTCTCTCAAACGGTGGGATTACAGTCCACTACCACCACACCTTTCTGCCCTGTTTCAAGTACGGAATAGTAAGTCACATCAAAAGGTTTCCAGAGGCCAAAGAAAGCTTGCTCTTAACACAGAACTATTCTGATTATCAGTATTCTGTAAGGCTAGGAAACCGTGAATCACTTTTGAAGAGAGAGTATTCGCTTGTGGTCGGTGATGGCTTTCTCTTCTCCCCGGGGTTCTTTCCTGTGGGGCATTACAGTTTCTTGGAGTCTTCTGTTTCAATAGGCTGACTTTAGAGTACCATCATCTCTGCCAGGCTGTGTATGTTTAGAACATTCACTATATCTCTAAATTTTTAAAAATACCACCTCAATTTTAAAAGAAGGTTTTTTTTTTTGTTTTGTTTTGTTTATTTAAGTAAGTGTATGGGTGTTTAGCTTGTGTGTATATGTCTGTGTATCATATGCCTGCAGAAGTCAGAAGAGGGCACTGGATCCCCTGAAACTGTAGTCACATATGGTTGGGGCTGCTGCCATGTGGATGCTGAGAACTGAAACCTGGGTCCTCTGGAAGAGCAGTAAGTGCTCTTAAGCACTGAACCATCTCTCCAGCCACCAGATCTCTATTAAAGTGACACTTTATGAAGAGTGAACCTGTATAACTCTTTTGTTTTTTTGAAAGATACTGTGTTCATGAACTTAGACACAATTTATTTAAGCACTGAATTTCCCAATTTGTTGATGCTTTTTTTAATTTTTTAAGAAAGAGGTGAAAGGAGGGACAGACAAAAAAGCCAGGCTTTTATTTAAGTGGGGCTTACTAGTCTTATTTCGGAGAGGCTGCACATTAAGGACCTGCCTTCCCGGGTGGCTTGCACTGGTGCTCTGAGACCAGGACTCAGTCTTGTTTTAAATTGCCCGCCAACTCTGCGCGCGGGCGGGGAGGCAGGAAGCCGGAAGGCAGGTGATCGCCCCCTGGAGGCCACTGGGCGAGCCGCGCGGCGGACCGCGGAAGGGCGGGGCCACGGCCGGCTCCACCCCCGCCATCCCCTACCCCTGCTTTCCCGCCTGTAGTCGGCTGCGCCACTTCCGCTGTACTGGCCGTGATGCCGCCCGGGCCGTGGTGGTTGGTGCTCTGGCTGCTGCCCCTGGCCACGCTGCCAGCGGGCGCTGTGCTCGAGGAGGAGGCAGCGTTGTCAGGTAACCCCGGCTCCGGGCGGGGGGCCTCCCATCGGGGCCGCAGGGTCTCGCGTGGGCGCGGTCAGACCCCGCCCCTATGTGCGGGCATCGGATGCTTCATGTTTTGATTTGTTCAGGATCACACCGCTGGACACCCGCTCAGCTGGTCCTTTGTCTGCAGTTTCTGTCTGAAACCTTATTTTATCCGTCTTCAGAAATCTCATGAAACTCAAGGCTAGAGAAGGATAAAAGCTTCAGAATGAAATCCGAATTCTGTTTCTGATTGGCTGCTGTGACCTGGGTAGCTGGTCATATGCAAAATACTGTTGATGCCCCAGCATTGAACCCAGTGCATAGGAAGCCTCTGGGAGCTGTTCAGACCGTTTCGGGTGCTTAAGATTCTGGCTTAGAAAGTTGTAGCTGCAAAACGCAGTCTCCACGAGTTTAACATTCATTTCTACCATTCATGACATCCTTTAAAAGATTGCTTGTTTGTATTCTTTATTACATGGGTCACTTACAGACTCAAGGGAGGCTGTCAAGATGCAGACTTTTAATTGGATAATATCCCACACCAACAAAGTCAGTAGAGTGTCTAAGACTGAAAGAGAGAATGGATGTTCAGTAAGCATTTGTTAGCTTCTGACACACTTTGTGCCGATACCGGTATCTCAGGAGTGAGTTACACCTTAGGGGACTGTCTGTGGTCAGCTTTTCATTGATCAGGAATGTGTTAAGTAAATAATGTGTGCTATGCAGGGCTGAATTGCTCTAACTTCATTGTCTTATATTGATTATTCAGATATGCCCATTTTATATGCTACAGAACAAAGACTTAGTAGTAAATATGATAGGTACTTGGGAAACTATAAAGCAGTCTGAGGAGGCGGACTCCTGGGCATGGTAGCAGACTAGTAGAAGTAGTTGTAGAGATGCATTCAGAGCCTTGGGCTGTAGTGCAGTTGTTGGATTTAACCTGTAGGTGCCATCCTCTCCAGGGCCAGGCAGGCATTCTTTATAGACCAGAGTTTTCTCATCAATAAAATGAGATTTCAGTATTCCCCTCTCCTTTTATTTGCTGCAAAGAGCTCAGTTTTTCAAGTTTTGCTGCTGTTGAAACAGGGCTCACCATATAGCCCTAGCTGGCCTGAAGCTTTTTCTATAGACCAGGCTGGTCTTGACTGTACAACAAACCTGCCTCTACCTCCTGGCAGAACCTTCGGTGAAAGGTTTACAGGGCTGTGCTGATGCACCTGGCTTAACAGTCTTCAGTTGTGTTAAGGACACATGTAAATGTTCACCAGGACTTTTCTGTCTGAGAAGCGTAAGCTACCCAGGAGATGATAAAGTTCTAGTTCACAGATGAGAAAAATGGCAATCTGTCTTGCCCTTCCAGATATTCCATAAATGCATGTAGGAGGCGATCACTGTCCTGCAGTGTTGAGTGACACTATGGGAACCCTTGATTGGCTAGGCCTAAGAACTGCTGCTACTGTAAAAGCTGTGATTTTACAAGGGGCCTGGACAGTAAATGCTCTCACTCACAGGAAATATTTTTAAAAAAGCACTGCAAGTGGCTGCCTGAAACCTCAGATAGTACATTACCCCAACCCCGTGTGTGTGTTGTGTGTGTGTATATGTATATATGTGTATATACATTATATATCAGAGCAAGAGATTTATAACTATAAATCAGCAAGAGTAGATAATTATTAAAATTCAGTTATAATGATATATCATGGAAAAATTATTTGAACTTACATATTACTACCTTGAGAGATATTTCATTTAATATTTTCAGACCTTGGTTGAACACAAAAACTTGAAGCCTCAGCAAGTAAAACTGAGTGTAGTGGAAGACTGTTGTCTTTTCTACCATAATGTAGGAGCTACCCAGAGCATGGGGCTGGGGCTTGCCCTTGATGATGCAACCCTTTCCAACTCTGAGAATCTGCTTTGGGCACCTACCTGATGCCACAGCATGAAGAACATCCACTCAGAGGCCAGCCCTCTGATACAGATAGTAGAAAAAGGCGGACACTTGGCATAGGGGACAGGTAGTTGTTTTGAGGAAGAGAAACGTCAAATCAAACATGACTTTTTTTTTCTTTTTTTTTGAGACAGGGTTTCTCTGTGTAGCCCTGGCTATCCTGGAACTCACTCTGTAGACCAGGCTGGCCTCGAACTCAGAAATCCGCCTGCCTCTGCCTCCTAAGTGCTGGGATTAAAGGCGTGCCCCACCACTGCCCAGCTCTTAATTTGAAACCAGTAGGTCAGATCCATGAGAACTGCTTCCCTTCAGGTGAGGCTCTGGAGTGGCTTTCCATGCTTCCACTCCAAGGAGAGGTCACATTTCAGAGTCACAGCTTGAAGTTCCTCTGTGGCAAAAGAAAATGTCTACTGAAGGTGGAGTCAGACCTGTATTTGTGTTAGTTAGGATGTGCTAATTTCAGTTCCCTTCTCATGACACTGGAGAAATAAAATCAAGTTTTATATTCAGGTTAAAAACAACAAACTGGTACCGGTACAAGAGAGATGTTACTTATGTAGTTTACACCTTTGAAAAATGTAAATTTAAAAAAAAATACCAAGAAAAATACTAACTCCATCTGGACCCATTCATTATACTTGAACTCCCAAAAGAAAGAAGGAGCCAGTTTAATGAAGACAGTGGCAGTGTTCTTTCGTGTTAGCTGTGTTTTGGTTCTGGTCGAATTAGAGGATTGTTTTTCTGGTGTGCAGACTGTGGAAGGCTAGGGAATGCCGATGAAGGTTTTTTTTTTTAAATATGGGAAGTGGTTTAACATCTGCTCAGACTTGAGAAGTGCTTGTGGCTTTCATTTTTAGAAGACGAGATAAGCACTACCTTCTCCTCAGGTTTTGATTGAATATTTTTACCATATGTCTGACTAAACTTTCAAGCTAAACATACTGGCGCGTTAAAGAAGCTAATAACAAGAAAAGCATTAAAGGAGTAATTTACTTTTGACTTATTAACAAAGCAGGTGATGTGAGGTTTTTTTTTTTTAAAATGTGTTCAGCAGTGCTCCTTTGTCCCTTCTGAGACCCCGAGTGCAGAGTACTGAGCCCCATGTGTACCCTTCCTCCCCACTGAAACAATGTATAAATTAGGACAGTTAAAGATTCACAATGACTAACAATACTAACAGTATACTCGGCGGTTACGTGAAGCTTATGAATTGTTTATTTTTGGATGTTTCTATTTAATAATTTGGATACCCAGACAGTAGACAATAAAGCCACAGAAGTGGGGGTGGGGCACCGCTGTAGTCCTCACACTACGTTAGCTGAATTTTATAAGCTGCACTATATTTAAAGTGAACTGAGGGATCTGTCTCATTGGTTCGTACAAACCTGACTTGAGGCCTTTAATAATGTAAGTGATTAATTCTAACTGCATGTTCCTTAATTTGTTGAAGATGGGGGGAGGGGGAGGCCAGAACAAGTTCTAACCAGGAAGTGCCTTATACACACTCTGATGTTAAAATGGAGATTCTTGCCACTTCCTGGCCTCCTTATGTGGGAGGAACAAGAAAGATAGTCCTTAGCCGGAGGCTGTCAAGTGTAGCCAGCCTTACCCTCTATAGTTTAGGGTACACTGATAATAGAGTGGTGAGGGGTGTAGCCTGTGCCCTCACACTTGGCTCCCTTGCTTCATGGGCTCTGGAATGGACAGGCTGCACACAGAAGGGTACTGCTGGGGAGGTTTCAAGGCAGGGCTCAGTGCACCTCGTCTTGTGCTGGCAATTCTTCAGGGAAATTGGTTACATTTTCACTGGCTGGTCTTGCTCAGATAATCCTCTAATCCTCTCAGATTGCAACACACACGCAAATGATAGGTGTTTGAATGCTGCAGGATTTAGTAACTCCACAAGATGTTCATGGGTAAGATGGGCCCTGTGTAGTCAGCAGAAAGTAGGTGAGCGTAGTTGAGTGTGCGTGTTCAAACATGGCTCAGACAGGGCCTTCCAGAAAAGGGCAAATAAACACCCCAGCTGTTGGCAGGTGTAAGCCTCACAGGATGTGGGGGAAGAAAATTGCAGTCCAAGGAGACCTGAGGCAGGAGTAAGCTGGTACTTTGAGGAGGCTTGGTGGGTTGATCTGTCTGTGGCCATCAAGCAAGAGAGAGGAAGAAGTCATAGAGGTACTTGGGGTTTTCTAAGGGAGGGTAGATTTTGTCTTGGTGTTAGCAGAAGTGATTAGAGGGATGCAATGGACCCCAAGTGAAGTTTTCAAAAGATCTGTGTGCCTGTTTAAAAGAATGGTTGTGGAGGGAATCATGGGGTATTTCTGGGAAAGGGGAGACCGCCTCAGGCTGTTAGAGTAAGCTTAATTGCAAAATGGACGTGGCTTGCATTAGCAGAAGCATTTAATCCTACATCCATGCTACGGCACTATACTCTCAGACATCATCCTGCTTTTAGGAGCTGCAGGTATCTAGTGACTTAGAAAATGGCTGTGGGACCCTATGAAAAGCCTTTGTTTGCCAATAGCTTTTGTTTTAAGTCCTCACAAGAAGATGCTTCTGCAGAGTACAGACACAAAGTTTTCTGTGGGAGTTAGTTCAGCCCTTAACTAGTGGGGCTCACTAGGAGAGTTACAGGGAGAACCCTTGGCAGCATCTTTAAAAAGCCCTCTTAGCATGAAGCTCACCTGGTGCCAGACTGCCAGTGAGGATTTGTATAAAGTTCTTGGACACTAGATTGTGAACCTGTGGCCCCATGCCCTTCATCTTTCCCGCTAGGACATGCTCTTCTCCAGTGGCAAATTGTTTCCAGTTCTGGCTGCCCAGTTTAGCTCTGGTTCCTGTTCAGAGGTGGGCAGGAGGTAGAGAGCATGTGATATGGGAAGGCCAGGCCTGAGACCTTCCATTCTCTCCTCTGTGGCTCAACAGGTAGGGCTTCCAAGGTGTCTCATTGTATTCTCACAGCTACTCAAGTACTTCCTTGTTTTACATTGTATCCTTTGACCTGTTTCTTTTCTATAGCTAACTTCTAGTATTAGACATCCAGAGACTGTTCCTTCCAGCATGCTGCCCTTGACCTTGAGCTGTGTGCATCTCAGTTGTACCAAAGAATCCCTCTGCCTTGGCTGTCTTATGTGTTCATAGCACTGGCTATACTATCTTCTTTGGGTTCTTGTGTATAGGCATACCATGAAGGAATGCATTTTTAATTTTTGATATCCTGTGTTTAACTAAGAGTCTCTCAAGTGTCCTCTTACTGCTTTGAAATCTGGCTCTTGACCTAGATTCTTGTATTCTCAGCTCAGTCTGTTGATAAATTTAAAAGCATATGCATTTCATCACTGTGCTAAGAGGAAAAATGAAAGGATTCATCTGTCACAATAGACCATCCTGAGTCATTATATAACTGAGCTGTTACTTTGATACAGCTGTTTCAAAGAGGGACTGCACCTGTCCTCACTTCAGCCTGTCACAAAAAATCTTTCAGGCCAGGGCAGGTACCTAGTGAGGCTTCTTCAACGTTATTCTCCAGGTGGGTATAACGACCAACTAGTAGCTACTGGTTACTTTGTCCTTAACCAGCTTTGTTATAACAGTTAGCGCTAACTTCAATTCAGGTTTGTCTACAGATTTCCTCCTTGTACTTTGAATAGGGCAAAGGGCTCATTTCTCTGTGCACCCGTGAGCACTCCATGCTTCTGTTTCCTATTCCTGTTTGACACACTGTCTTGGATTCCAAAGAACTTACTTAGTTCAAATTCAAACACAGCAGCAGTCTTAGAAGAAAAATGAACCTTATTTTTAACTCTTTGTTACATTTTAAGTCTTGTAACATTTATCACATCAATCTGTAAAAGACCGTCTGTCTCCCCCCACACACAAATTGAATCACTAAGTACATTAATGTTATTTGTGTACATACTAGTATTTGCAAATCCAGCTCCAGTCACATGTCTTCTTGGCTGCACACCTGTCCATCCTCTTTAGAACCACCAGTGAGAACTGGATGGATGGATGTCTGTCCAGAATTGACCTCATCTCCCACTTTTCCCACTAACTGACTTCTGCATCAGCACTTGGAGCTGGGTAAGTGCCTCACCATCTCTCCGTTCCCCAGATATCTTCTTCTCCTTCATCCACTGAAGCTCCAGACTCTGCTGATTGGTCTTCCTGGGAGCGCTTGAATCTATTCTTCCACCTTTCTCAGTTTATAGCCTAAGTCATTGGGTCCTCTCCTTACTGTGGGGCCTTGAGTTGATAGCAGCCTTATCCTGTCGTGCCTCTGTCTGGTAATTGGTGCTTGTTCCGCCCACAGTTTCCTAGGCAATTTAGTTGAGCCCTTTTTGATGTCATCTGTTTCTTACTGAGTCCCTTATACTTACCTGAAGTCCTTTTGTGCTCTGCTCTCATGGTGAAGTATAGATTCCTTATGTAAAAGTGGCTATGGTTTACCTCCAGCTGCAGCTGTCCAGATGGCCCTAAGCTGAGCCACCATGATTTTGTTCATCTTAATACTGTGAGCATTTGTCGCTTGTCAGTCCAGATGCTGTTTTATGCTTGCCGCTTACTCTTGAGTCTTCTGCTCGAGTTTCTTTTCTAGGAAGCTTCCCTTCAACTCTTGCCATCGCTTTACAATCAAAGACATCAGCGCATGTGTGCTGCTCTGCTCAGTAGGTGATCTAACAGTATTGACTTTGGATGGGATATTTTCAGACAGATGTTCGCTAGATAGAGAAGAGTAAAGGACCGTAATCATGTAGAAGAATTTTTGGTCATAAAATATTAAACACTATTAAAATCTCCCTTTGAGCATATGTGTATATATATATATATTTAAAAAAAGATTTTGGAAACCAAAATACTTAGGTAACCCATTTATTTTATTTTTTCTCTTTCAGTTCTGAGATGTAAATCTCTGAAAGAAATGGACTTAATTAAAACTTCTGTGTCAGACTGCTATTGCTACAATCAACATTCACAAATAGAGTGGACATATATGTGGTCAACTGTGCAGGTTAGGGCAGCTTTTTTATCATGACTTAAAAATGTGGAATTAAAATGTACCACTTCGGGATTTAAAAATACATTTTATATGGCTTTATTTATCAAGTGAATTTATCAAGGTAAACGCTAATTTGATGGGCATACAGTGGCTCAAGGGGGAGTTGTGTGGGCGAGGACATTAATTCCTAATTACCCAGGCCCTCCCTTGACCATTCTAAATGAATATGCTAGCTAAATCACTGGTTCTCAGCCTGTGGGTTGTAACCCCTTTGGGGGTCACCTAAGAACTTCAGAAAACACAGATATTTACATTACTATTCATAACTGTAGCAAAATTACAGTTATGAAGTAGCAACAAAAATAATTTTGTGAGTGGGGGTCACCACAACACGAGGAACCATATTTAAGGGTAGCCTCACTAGGAAGGGTCTTAGTTGGAGTTACTATTACTGTGTTGAAACATCATGACCAAAAAGCAAGTTGGGGAGGAGAGGGTTTGTTTATTCAGTTTATACCTCCATACTGCTGTTCATTATTTAAGGAAGTCAGGACAGGAACTCAAACAGGGCAGGAACTTGGCGGCAGGAGCTGATGCAGAGGCCATGGAGGAGTGCTGCTTACTGTCTTGCTCCTCTTGGCTCGCTCATCCTGCTTTCTTATAGAACCCAAGACCACCAGCCCAGGGATGGTACTACCCACAATACACTGGGCCCTCCCCCATCACTCACTAATTTAGAAAATGTTTTACAACTGGATCTCATGGAGGCATTTCCTCAGCTGAGGCTCCTCCCTCTCTGATGACTCTAGTACATCAAGTTGACACACAAAACCAGGCAGTACTGGAAGGTTGAGAACCTCTGAGTGACGTGATCTAAGGTAGTAATTAAAAGTGACAAGAGCTCTCCCTAAGAATGGGACACTTCGGTAATGGGAATTACCTAAAGGTTGGCTGGGGAAGGAATGCTGTATGCTGAGGGATATGTTTGACCTTGTCCCAGAGCATGATGTCAGGTTGTACCCTATCTAGAAAATAAGATGTTTAGGCTTATGTGGTTTCTTGTGCCACCTTGCCTGGGCTCTTGGAACATGAAAGCTGCAGTCCTTCATACCTCACATTCCTGTTCATTCATGCTACATTCAACAAATGAGTTCATAACTCCAGCACCTGCTCCCCATCTTCATTCTTGCCTGATGTTCCTTTACTTCTTTAACATAGAAGAAATCTACTTTTAAAATGGGAAAAACATCCTCTGAGGAACGGGAGGCAGAAAGATGGTAAGATCCACAGGGGATGAAATGAAAGGCATCAAGGAAACAAGGACTTCTAGCCAGCACTGATGAACTCACAGACTGAGGTGGTGTGCACAGGGCCTTCACAGGTCCCAGCAGAGGGCGTCCCAGCACCGAGAAGGGACGTGAACACAAACCCCAACCTCCAACTGAGAAGCTGTCTCCATTGATAGCTTCATAAAGGAAAAGTTAGTTTTCCCCAATGAAGGGTTACCGGACATACAAAGCATACTTAAGGGCAGGCTCCGTGTCCAACAGTAGATGGGCAACACAAAACAAAGTCAGTGATATTTTTTGGAGTTTTTAAAAATTTTTACAGGTCTTTTGCTTCTATGTCATGGTTTCCAGCTTTGTCTTTTTATGGATTTGTGTGTGTGAATGTATGTCTCTGCATCTGGGGCACGTTTTCTGTCTTTTTTTTTTTGTTATTATTATTTATTTATTTTAGATGCCCGTTTTCTAACCAGAGGGAAAAAGGGTATGGATTTGGGTGGGTGGAGAGTGTCTGGGGGAATTAGGGGAGGAGAAGTCATGACCAGAATATATTGTAGCAGAAAAAAATATTTTCAACTTAAAGAAATGTAAAAAATAAAGATTGAAGTCATAAAGAAAAAACTGGAAAAATATTAGAAATGATTGTGGGCTAGCTCTTTTCTTAATAGGCACCCATGTGTCAGCACCTGTAGGCACATGCTCTGCTCCCTGTCAGGACGAAGTGTCTGCCACAGAGGGAATTTGTATGTCTGGGGCCCTGTCTGTGCCCCTGATCACACACACTTCCATCTGCTTAGGTCCATCCAGCAGTCCTCTCTGCACCCGGCGATTCTATTTTTTACCTGATAAAATTCCTTTACAAGTTGGTGTCTGCAGCCTGCAGGTCTCCCATGCTCCATAAATACTCCTTCAGTCGGGTGCTCACACTTAAGGCTGCTTAACCAAGGTCTTCGGCACTTCCGTGTTGCTAACTATGTGGCCTCAGACTAGCTACCCATTGTCTCAGAGTCCCAAGAATTGGGACTACAGCCCTGTGCACCACCACACCTAGCAAACCACTCCTCAAAGCATCTGTGTACTGAATGCTGGTATGTGAATATGTGACGTTCCAGCAACTGGGGACCAGAGCCTGGTCCTGTGCACCGTGCTATTTTCCTCAGCCAATTCTGGCGTCTCACTCCTCTGCTTGTGTCCTGAGGTACCAAGGGGAAGGTTTTGAATCTGCCTGGATTGATCCATTCCTGTTTTGTAGGTGACAGTTACCAGCCCAGGCCTGCTCAATTTTGAATATATCACAGGAAGTCATAATTGCCAGCACACAGAAACCATTTTATCATTCATTAAATGTGTGACTCATAACTTTTGGGCACCAGAGGAGGCTAAGGAGATGAGCATAGTCTTCAGTCCATATGGAGAAACCGTGTGCTTCTCTGTGAAGCCTGTTGGGAGGATACTTACCTACGTAGTGAACGTGAGTCGAAACAGTAAGTCTGTTTTCATTATAATTGGCTGGACATTCAATGAGTTGACTTCCCTGTTCTTTCTGCAACTTTGTATACTGACGTAAAACATTGGTTGTGTTTGTTTGTTTTTTTTACTTTCCAGTTGTGGATTTCAAACTCTTCCTTGTGTTTGTGACAGGCATTTTCCTTTTCTTTTATGCAAAGACCTTGAGCCAGTAAGTGCCCCTTTTCTATATTTGTAATGATTTGAATTTAAGTTCTGATTTAAAAGTCTATAGGTTGTTTGTGACTCTGTGCTAAATATTTGCACACTACTCTGCATTTGTGGTTCTTCTAGGATTTACAAATGATAGGTCTGAAGGTAGCATTTGAATCAACTTTAAAGATGGCGGTAACTGTGTAACAGATAGGTACATGGTACAGAGTACTTTTGCTTACATTATTTTACATATATACACATATGCAAACTTATCCTATTGCTATTATTGTTTGGTTACAGAACCCACAGCCGTCGTCACTGACTTGTTCTCCAGAGTTCTGGGGTTTATGCTCATGTGCTCTGATACCAGGTGCTAGCTGTTGATTGAATTAATTTGCCTCCTGGATTGGTGGTTCTGGTGTAGTATTGGTCATGACAAATACTTGTCTCTTGGATAAACGTGTTATCCTGATATTTTGTTTCTTTTAACTTGTCCTATAAAAACCACTGTCTTCTCAATCTTTGCTTTTTAATTTGCCCAGGCTACTTAATACGAATATTTCTTCATTGTTCTTACTGTTGTTCACTTTTGCACTTTTCTTTATGGTCAGGTATGTGCGGTGGTATCTGCCAGCTTTTCTGACTGCATGATGGGTGCATAGCAGGAAGAGGAAAGCCTAGAAGTCAGGCCCTGCATGCTGATGAGCTGGGCTGCTGCTCTGAATCCTCTAGCAGCCAACTCGCATAAAAGCCTTTTCACTTCTTGATGTCTCAGTTTTCTCCTCTGAAAGATCTAGCTGTGGGTATCTGGACGTTCTTGTCGAGCTCTCGGGCGAGTGCCTGGCATATGACAAGTGCATAGTATTATTGGATGATGTTCTGACTATAGAAGACAGCTAGACATTCCGCAGTGGTCTATTTTCTGAAACTTTCAATTTTAACGATATGAGCTGTGGTTAGAGATTTTCTTTCTTAATATTCCTTACTGGCTACTATTGCCACATTAAGCATTATGAATTTTTTTCAGATTTTATTGGCGAAAATTCTGGTTGATGTTTATGTGGATTTTTTTCTCTGTCTTGACAGAAGCCCTGCTTTCTATTACTCTTCGGGTACCATGTTAGGTATTCTAATGACACTAGTCTTTGTCCTTCTGATGGCTAAGAAACACATTCCAAAGGTAGGTCTCTTGTATGCAAATCAGTACAAAATGGGAACCAAGATTTTATGGATATGAAAAATTATCTAATTCAAATGTGCTCTTCTGCTATATAAATTGACCTTAAAGTATGTCTGTTTCTGAAAAGTCAGTTTTTATTTATTAGTAATATATAGGATTACATTAAGTTTGGTGACATTTTTGGTACTGTTTGGTGAAATGTATCTTGGCAGAATGATCCTGAGTCTTCGGGGCTTTATATACTAGTGGTACTACATCTGGGCTTTTTGTTCTTGTTATCCCTCCTCTACACCTTCAATAATATAATGTTCAATAAATGAATATTAATTGATAATTAATGATGGTAACTTTACGGTTACTCTGATTAAAACTCTAAATAGCAGCATCATTTTGATATAGCGATGTACTTTTTAGTAGCACTGTCCACCTTCAGTGTGCCTGCTAGCCACCTGGGGGTCTTGTTACCCTGTAGATTCTAGCAGTGGGACCTGAGCCTACATGCCTGCCATTAAGCTCATGTGTGAAAATGTCTCTCCTCCTCTGAGGACTACCCTTGAACACTGAGAGTCTAGATTAGATAAATACTTCACTTAGATTTGACCTAGACCTATCAAGCACAGATTATTTATTTGTTTGCTTCTATTTTTATGAGAGTGAATGAACCAAAATATACATATATATGTATGTATATTATGTCGTTTATTTTCTTCCGCACACAGTATAGCACATTTGGGGCGCTAATGATTGGTTGTTGGTTTGCTTCAGTTTATGTTTTGTGCCAGTTGATGGAAGATCTGAAGTGGCTGTGGCGTGGAAACAGGATGTATGTATTAGGTAGGTAAACACACCAGAACCTCCTTCCTGTCTATCAGCCAGGCTGAGAGGTGCAAGCAGGGGGCTTCTGACCACACACATTTTCATTTGATTTAAGGAAAGGTGCTATTAAAACACTATTTTATTTCACTACCATAGTTGGTGTTTGGATTTATTTAGACCTCACTTTACACTACTTTCCTTTGTAATCATTCTTAGTTTTCTGTACAAATCGTCAAAAGAGTAAAAGGACTTGAGCATTGTGGCTGGACTTTACCCGCATCTAAGTGGCGCTGTAAAAGCTCCCTTAAAAGCTGGCTCCCCCCATCTCTCAGTTTTCTTTCTTTATGTATTCTGTATAAAAAGTGGGAAATTGCTACTAATGAAACTTGACTTTTCAGAAACAGAGAGGATAAAAACACCATTTAATTTTCTTGTTTTATCTTACAAACTTCTTTCATTTTGTTAGGAAATAATAGGAATTGTAGGCCCGTTAACATCAGATTTCACATATGAGGGTGATGGTGCTGAAACAAAAGCGCCTCATCCTTGAACACTTTATTTTTAGCCTATTTTCCTATTATATTAAATATTTATAATTTACTCATAACATGAAATATTCCTATAAGTTCTTTACTCTTTGTCCCTAAAAAAAAGGGAGCATTTTTCTATATAACTGAGTAACTGTTACTTATTGTTGTTAGTGCTGGGGGTTGGACCCAGGGTCTCATGTATACTCAGCATCTGTTGAACCACTGAGTTGTATCCTTAACCTCACTCTTAGAAGATTAATAGTTGCATAGAATCATCTATTGCACAGGTCATATTTAGATTTGAGTTTCCTATGCTGGCTGACTATAGAACCTGGATGCTGTGCTGAATCTTCTGCTAGGCCAGGTGACTCGCCCAATCCATCATAACACAAGTACAGTTGTGTTTTATTACTTAGAGCTTTTTAAAATTAATTATTTTATTTATTTACATTCTAAACGTTGCCCCCCAATCCTGCTTCCTCCTTCCAGAGTTCTTCACCCCATTCTCCCTTCCCTTTGGCTCTGAGAGGGTCCTCCTGCAGGCATCCGCCTTCCCTGGGGTTTCATGTCTCTACAGGATTAGGGCCCCATCATAGCTTCTTTTATCATAGAGGTGTGCTGGAGAAGCCAAATAAGACGTCCTGTGAAAGTTCCACTTTCTAGATTGATGTGGGGCCCATTTTATCTTTAACTGATTCCTCCTCAGCATCTACTGTAAATAAGAAGTTGAATCTCAGATTTGCTTAGAAACAAATTAAGCACTTACGATGGAAACCATTAGAAGTGTTACACACTTCCCATCTGATAGCACTGGAAACTAAGATATATTCTGATTATTATGATAATAAATAGTCATATCTGTTTTTAAGTCCAGTGTCCTGGGTGGACAAATGGTTTCATGGTTGCTTTGGTTAAAAGTAATCCAGTGGATATCACACTTTGCTTATAAGCCCTATATTTAATTTTTAACTTGTAGTCACTAAAGGAGAATGTAATTTTACAGAGGACCAATCAGGTAGCCACCCTTTGCTAGCCATGCTCAGTCCACCATTACATCTGACACTTTGTTTCCAGTGTCTTAAATTATTACAAAAGTTAGCCTGTCAGGCTGTATAGATGGCTCAGTGGTTTAGGGTGCTTGCTGCTCTTCCAGAGGCCTGGAGTTTAGCTTCCAGCACCTGGTCAGCTTACAACTGCCTATAATCCAGTTCTAGGGTATCTGATGTCCTCTTCTGACTTTACCATTTGCACATGTACACACACAGACAGATAACAGTAATGGTACATCTTTAAAAGCCAGCCTGTGAGCTCAAGTCAAGGACTAATGAGCCGTAGATACTTTGTTTCAAACTTCATTGAAAAAAAAGAAACATTTTGTTTGTTTTCTTAATTTTTGAAATCAAAGTTAACTGGTAGATGTTATTGCTCAGCCACGGCTCTGTCAGGTTTTCTACCTCAGTTTTCAAGCTCAGGTTTAAACGATTGCCCTTCTTCTGTGTCTCTAGGCTATGTCTTGGTTGTTGGACTTTGTAGCTTTGCCGCCTGTTATAGTCACGGGCCTCTTGCTGATGAGGGGAGTAGAAATCTTCTGATGTGGACACTGAGGTTCCTCTCCCTGGTTCTGGTCTACACTGGTATCTCTGTGCCTCAGTTTGCCTACGCTGTTATGATCCTCCTCCTGTTCTCCTGGAGTCTGCACTATCTACTGAGAGCATTCAGCTATCTGAGGTGGTGGGTATCTTTTTCTTTGGCTATCAAATCTGACATTTTGAGTTCTGGTTTAACTTATTGTTTTAAGAGATACTTTTGGTTACATCTTAAAGATAATTATGGTTTTTGTTTTTGTTTTGGGGAACTTTTTGTCCTTGTTGCTTTTTATTTGTTTGTTTTTGTTTTGTTTTGTTTTTCAAGACAGGATTTCTTTGTGTAGCCTTGGCTGTTCCGGAATTCACTCTGTAGACCAGGCTAACCTCAAACTCAGAGACCAACCTGCCTCTGCCTCCTGAGCACCAAAGGTGTGTGCCACTACTGCCCTGCCAAATAATTATGTTTAATCTGGAGGTTTCACTTTTCTTAGAGGAAAAAGAGCTCTAAGCATTTGCTCTATCTCCTTTGAGTTATAACGCAAATTACTCTGAGGTTAGACCTCACTAAAATCAGTGACAAAGTTGCTGGGGCTCTGGGTTGTATAGGATTTCCACCTTTATCATACATTTCTTTTCATTGGCCCCAATATCAATATGGTGATATTAACTGCACACAAGATAGAAATTAAGAGGAAATGTGTCCTGGATGGTTGGAAGGAGTTACTCAGCTCACTTTTATTAAAGGCTCTCGTTGTTTTAGGTTTTAAATTAAGACTTTAGCCATGCGAAAATACAGAAAGAAAGATGAGGTAATCTCTGCTGACACGGGATTGCTATGTGTTTCCTGAGTTCTGCGCATCTGTGTCAGGCACACAGATGGAGATGGTCCTGCTTGTGACGATGTATATATAGAAATGTGGGCATGCAATTATATATCAGCTGCCTTAAATGTGTGTGTGTGTGTGTGTGTGTGTGTGTGTGTGTGTGTGTGTGTTCGCGCACGCGCATGTGCCATATGTTTGTGGGTACCCAGAATGGCCAGAAGAGGGCATCAGGTCCTGTGAAGCTGCAGTTTGAGGCAGTTGTGAGCCACTTGATGTGGGCTGGGAACCATGCTGCAGTCCTCTGGAGAGTAGTTGGCATTCTTAGCCACTGAGTCATCTTTCCAGCCCCAACACTTAGGTATCCTTTAAGTATGAAAACAGCTTGCTCGGAGACAAAAGTGTTAATCCGGGAAGGACTTCCTGGAAGGGATATCACTGGGTTGAATCTTAAGTAATAACCCAGAGTGGCTTGAACAGATGTGGAATGCGTTCCTGACAGTGAAAAGGTCCATATAAAGCCATCTTAGGCAACAGTGCTGTCAGTACAGTAAGTGAGGTGTTCTCTGGCTGCACTGGATGGGCTCACTGAGGAACCAGCCTGGTTCTGCATGTGAGGCTTGATATGGGGCTCAGCAGTGTGCATTCCCATTCGTTCACTGACTCCTGTCTAGACAGAAGGTATAAATGCAAAAGTTTGGGCCCAGGCAGGTGCAAGGCAGTGAGTAGCCAATAGGACTATGGGAAACTCTGCACTGCACCCCCAGCACAAAAGGCAGCATTTGAAACTAGCAGGGGTTGATTATTGCTATGCAAAAATGTGGATTCTGCTTTCAGATTTGATATTCAAGGAAAACTGTAAATGTAGACTAGAACTCGTGTAATTCTTGCAGTGTCAATGTTGGCAGTTAGTCTAATGAAAAACAAAAAATTCACCTGACAGACAAAACTAGAGTAGTTGTTGGCTGGTGGGGTAGACCCATCTGCTTTCTGGTATAGGGGGTTGATAAGCAGGGAAGCTCCTTGAGTGGAAGGCATTCTTAGACATTGCTGTGGTCCAGGCAGACAGGAAGCGGACTCCACAGTGGCAGGTAGTTTATGGATCTGGTGGCTGAGTGTGTGACAGCATCACTTGGGTAAAACATTAATAACAGTACAAGGTAGTCATGGGATGAAAGGTAGCAGTGCAAGTGAGAGGCCTTGAGACTAAAGGACTTTTCTGCCGCCGCTGCCCCCCCCCCCCCCCCCGATCTGGGAAGAGGTCCCTCCACTAGGAGGAGGCTGGCCACTGCACCGCCTCCAGGCCGCCATCTATGCCAGGCTTGTGGCCCAAGGAACCCAGAGCTCCTTTCTCCTTCCCTTAGCTACCCAGCTTTTTTGCCAGTATCAAGTGTGTTCTCATTTGCATGATGGCTCCATTATGTGTCTGTGGGGCATTCTCTAGCAATCCATAGGTGCTGCTATGCTGTCTACTTTACACATTGGTAGGGAATAAGTATATGAAAAGGTAAGTGCTAAAGTAGAAGAGTACAGGTTAAATAATAAACCAGGCAAAGAATGTCTTGAGGTTCATATCACCCTTTTTAGTTTGCAAAGTGCTATTTATGTGTATGTTAGTAACATATAACTTTCGGTGATGACACTGAGCAGTTTGTGTGAATACCCTGTCTCATCTGTCCAGTGACTAATGAAGCAGGGACTCTGCTGTCCTTTCCATGTGACAGTGAAGTGGAACCAGGAAGGGATTGGCCAAGTTCAGGCAGTGAGGATACCCTCAAGCTGGGTTGTGCTCCAGTGTTCTGCATCAGAGCCTGGGTTTTTTCCTGTAGGAAACCTGGCTAGTTGTTCAGAAGAGGAGAAAGAACCAATGTCACTTGTTCTTCAGTCCAGTTCATTCATATATATAACCACTTGGAAATCTCTTCAATTATATTTGAAGTCACCTGCAAACATTTTTAAGACTCACAGATAGCACTGTAGCACAGATGTTACTAGAAACCTTGTCACAAATATGTCTCTGTTAACATCTTGAATTCCTAAAGTACAGATTGTTATGTTTTGTGATCCTTATCCCATTCCTGACTGGAAACAACATCCAGCCTCTGGGTTCTGGATGTCTATGTATCCAAAGAAGAACTAATTCAGGTTCCTCTCCTTGATGGACGGTGCTCAGCGCCTCCTTCTGTGTCGAGTTAATGAGAGGCATCACCACTAGGTGGGAGTGATATCCCAGAATTTCAGCTTCTTCGTAGTATAGTAAGTGCTGTATGTCCCTGTTGGGTTTCATAAAAGGGCACATTGAGAGCTTGCCAAAGAAATTCAGCAGGCCAAGCAGGAAGCCAGACTTTTTGTCTGTTTGATTGGAAATCAGTGAAAAAATATAATCAAAAGCTCAATCAGAAATTGATTCTCAAAGGCCTTAGGTCATTGCTACGGCGGTCAGAGAAGAGAAAAGCACAGTAGGCTCACCTGGCCCATTCCTTAGCCCTCAGTCATAGAAGGACACTGGAAAGTACAAGAGTCCCAGGTATTACTGTTGGTGTCTAAAATGTGTATTTTTGTGTTTTAGAAGGATTGATTTGGGCAGGAATCTGGCAACCACATGTCATGTGTTTTAGGAAAATGAGGCCGTGGTTCACAACAGAACCGCTGGTGGCGAGGTATCTCACTGATGAGGAGTATAGGGAGCAAGCTGAAGCTGAAACAGCCAGCGCTCTCGAGGAACTGCGCCAAGCCTGCTGCAGGCCTGACTTCCCTTCCTGGCTGGCTGTCTCCAGACTCCAGGCTCCTAAAAAGTAAGTCCCGCCCTGGCCACAGCTCATGTTTGAAGTGATTTGAGAACCACAGTGTCTGCAGCATACATTTCTGCTTAGAAGCAACCATTCCTCTTGGTCACATCTTACACCAGAACTGTGGGAGTTCTACTGTTGCTCTGGGCTGCCGGGAGAGCTGCTGAGGTCCTAGGTCATGCAGATCTGAGCAAGGCATTGACAGTGAAATCTGAACAATCCACTACACTCAGAAGGAACAGGCAAAAGATGAGGGGATGACTTGGTACACCCGCCTGTCTGATGCATAAACCTGCCCACATTTCCACTTCTCTGCTGTCTCCAGACGGATCACATAAGCTAGTCCCTGTACAGGTTTAAATGCCATCCTCAGCTGACACAATTCAAATTTAATTAAAGGGGATAAGGAGGGAGGCACACACCATCTTTCAGACACACCTCTGTGACAAAATTGACTATTTAAAACAAAATTTTTCTTAGGTTTGCAGAGTTTGTTCTTGGAGAGAGCCACCTGTCACCAGAGGAAGTCAGCACACATGAAAAGCAGTATGGCCTTGGGGGTGCCTTCTTGGAAGAGCAGCTCTTCAGCCTGCAGACTGACAGTCTGCCTGCAAGCTGACTTCATTCTGAACAGGAAAGCAAGGAAAAGGCAAAGATCCTCCTCCAGCTGGGTGGGACCCATGCACCTCAGAGAAAAATAAGCCATGCAAGTACGGAAAACCTTGTTTGTGTGTGCGCAAGCCAGCTTTCCTGTGGTGGTATGAAGACTGAAAGCATCATTGCCACATGCCCTGACTGAAGATGATCTTCATGGGAACAGTGGAAAGCTGTTCTTTAGGATAAGTAAACAGGACCTGATGCCTTCCCTTCACCAGGCATTAACTCCCCTCTGGATCCCCTGGAGCTGGCTCAAAGGGCTGCATTATTGTCCCCCAGCCCCACCCCCAGCCTCTATTTCATCAGTAACAATACTTTCTAAGGTGCGGTTCACATGATAGTAGGAAGTGCTGTTGGATTCTGATGCTGGCTCTGGTTATCTCAGGGTCACACATTCTGCAAGCTCCTCAGTCTTTAGTACTACAAAGGCATTGTGGGTCTTCTAAAAGGCAGATGTCATTCACAGGGCTCCTGGCTTACTTAACCACAAACCATTTTTCATGAGACTAATAATCTTTAGAACTCATGCTTGGAAATGCTATTGGTGGAATTTAGGTTTGAAAGTCAGAACAGAAGTGTTGTCAGCAGCCTTGGCAACACTGCAGCCCTGGTGTACCTGGGACTCAGGTGTAAGACATTTTTTCACATGCAGGTTCAGAGCTGTCTTCCCACAGCCTTGGTCTCATGATGTTGGTGCCTCAAGTTTTTTTGTTGTTTTGTTTTTTAAGCAATGCCCAACTAGCTATTTAATAACTGTGATTTAAAAAGAAACATTTCTTAGGATTATATTTAATGTTTTGATAAGATTTTATATGCAGATTAAAAATTATAGTTACTTTTTGTACTTTTTATATATTGAAATTGAAAGTGTGAAATTTCAAGATTTATTTTTTAAAACTGATTATATATGTTTACAATGAATTCTCAAAAGATAGATTTGTGATACTTCTTTTTTTTGAGAGAGAGAGCAAACGTTTGTTTCTTGATCCATGATAAACTTCAGGATGAAATGAGCTACTGACTGTGCTTTGAGCCCAAGGAAAGGAGCAGAAACACAGCTGTAGGAGTTGACTATGACAGACATTCTGTGAACAGGTCACTACTTGATCCTCTGAGAATCAAAATCAGGTTGTTTTTATCTTTTGTAGTGACAACAACAAAAACAAAAAGCATGAGAAAGGACGGGGGACAAGACACAGACTGGGTCACCGTCATCCCCAGAGAGTGATACTGACTTCGGAACTCTCTAGATTCACTCTCAAATGATGCTCTCTTTGGAGCTCAATATCCGTGTTTCTGCCTCTGCTTTTTGACAGACATATATAATATCAGGAATCTTTTTCCTTTCCATAGAAACTTCACTCAGTCCAATCTGTGCCTTTACATGTTGACTTTAAAACGTCAAAGAACGGGGTCTGGAGAGATGGCTCAGTGGTTAAAAAGAGCCTTGCAGAGGATCCAAGTTCAGTCCTCAGCATCCGAGTGGCATGGCAGTTTGCAGCCTTCCATACTCTAGTTCCAGGGAATCTGATACCTTCCTCTGACTTTGAATGCACAAACACACAGGCAAAAACACTTGTGTGTAAATAATGTGCTTCTGTTCATTTTGGCAACTATTTTGCAAAAATAGGAGTTGTAACATTTTGTCACAGCTTAATCTGGTTTCTTTTTCAGTAACTATTTATTGGCAGTGTATTGTAACAGGTCAGTTGTATCAGTGCTTGGTCATAGCCATGTTCACCTCTCACTAGGCAGTTTGTCTAGTATAGAATGTGTTTGTGTGTGACTGACATGTTAATACTCCCTGAGCCACCAGGACAGCCCCAGCCTTCCTGAGCCGGTAGAGACCACACTGTGAAGCTGCAGCTCCCAGCAGCAAGAGAATGTACCCACAGGGGTAATCTTTCAGGATGCTGTTTTTCATGCTTATTTTTAGAAGGAATCATGGATCTGTCAGATTGTTATGTGACAACTGTGAGAAGCTAAACAATTAAAACATTTCTGGTGAAATGTTTGTCGGGCTTGTATCCTTGGGCTCTGAGTCAGTGTGCATGATAATTACCAATCACAGTTCTAATGCCCATCACGCAGTGGACAGTCCTTCCCTTCTGACCTCCCTCTTTCTGAAGTTCTTTAAACTTAATGACCATTCAGCCAATGACTGCCCTTCAGTGGCAGCTATGCTTCACGAAACCTTTGCAGGCGTGCACACAGGCACAGCAGAACCCTGTGTTGTGCCCTTGCTTACAGTGCTCCCAAGGGCATCCTGTTAAAAGCAAGTTGGACTGTTCAACACCAAATATGTGGGTGAGCAGCAGCATAGGTGGTCATACTTACATGGTTTAAAAATCATATCATTCGAATGTTATTTTGAAAGGGTTTTAAAACACAGTTTTACAAGCACAAAGACACTTTGTGGATTAGTTATATAGTTTGCCAATAATACTCAGGGCTGAATTACAGAGGCGTGTCCATGTGACAGGAAAATTTATGTCTTTTTAAAATATCTGGAACTATAAGAGATTACAGATTTGGGAATTTCTGATGGGTTGCATCAGTATATCTGAACATATGCATAGTTTAGGATCCAGAGACGATGTTGATAAATAACCACCCAAATAGGATCTCACATTATCCTCTATTTGGTGATTCCCCACAATTAGATGTGTAAATTTTGGATTGGCTTCTCTGTCTAACCGGAAGTGGAATCCTACACATAGATAACATGGGATGTTGGTTTGATGAAGCCTGCAGCAAGACAGGTGTGTGCAGATGACTCTGTGAGCACTAACCTTCACAGCCTCCCCACTGGGTGACACTGCATGGATAGATGAGGTGCCAGTTTAGCCTCTGACTCATGCCTGACTTTCATTCTCTAGACCTGTCTCCCATTAGCCAATCTGCAGTCTGTTCAGTGTTTCCCAGCTGGCAGAAAATAAAGACACTGAGACGCACATGACCAGCAGATTCTATCTCAAAAGACACATTTACCTGGGTCTGTACTATCAAGTCTCTCACTGAATCCTCAGTTTTACACAGGAGGCCTTATGCCCAAATAAACTGTGACTGACAGAGCTGACACCTCAGTCCAGACAGGCTTCTGGCCCCAGGCCCACATTCTTGACACTAGCACTATGAGGTCTCCAAGCTGCTGTGTTAAATCTGGGTCTACTCTTGAGCCACAATAAGGCAATTAGGGGCCCAGAGCAGATGGGAATCAGGTGAGATGTTCACCTGGGCTGGCTCACATTTTCCCAGATAGCAGCAAGTTGCTTCCTTTTGTAAGCCACAGCTGGCCCTGCATAAGCCATGTGGTTTCCGATTTGAAAAAACCTTTCTTTTACCCCCAAATCCTGCCCTCATACAAGCATCACTTCCCCAGAAGCCCACTGGTTCAGAAGTTCTCCATCAGGGAGTTTTTAAAGCTTTACGTAGACAGTACATGAGTGGTTTAGAGTTTCAGGGGAGCCCATGTCTTGTCTCAGTGCACCGAGGGATGTCTGGACGGGAAATCGCCCTTTCTCTTTCCTGTAATCACCTCTCATAACCATACCTTCACCTTCACAGGGTCACATAACTTGGATCCAAGTGCTCTTGCAGAACTTAGGGAAGTAGAGACCCGGAGACTGCCCATAGGTGATGTCTTGTATGGCAGTTTGCACCACAGGAAGTGGTTTAAAGTTAGACACAGTAAGCACAGTTGAATTGTAAGAGTCACAGGCAGCTCATAACATTCACATTGGGACAGCAAAAGTGGAGAACCGACAATCTTTTCAGGAAGGTGGGGTTTTTTTGTTTGTTTGTTTGTTTTTGTTTTTCGAGACAGGGTTTCTCTGTGTAGCCCCTGGCTGTCCTGGAACTCACTCTCTAGACCAGGCTGGCCTCAAACTCAGAAATCCACCTGCCTCTGCCTCCCAAGTGCTGGGATTAAAGGTGTGTGCCACCACTGCCCGGCTTCAGGAAGTTTTATGGTAAGGCTATTGCTTGGGATGCTGATTTAAGGTTTTAGAGAATGTCTAGAAATCAAGAAAAGAAACACTCATAGGTTTCAGGCACACACAACTCAAGACTGGGCTGTCTATGTCTTGTACCACAATGGAAACCTTCCCTCCCACCAGGATGGGAAGTTGGTAGACAGGGCTCTGGTGTTAGCAAGATTTGAGTCTCTGTCCTGGCTCTGTGACCATGATCCCATAACTTAGGCCCTATTGGCTTCAGAATCCTCACATTTTAAATGAGGAAGGTTATGTATACCAGGTATGGCTTTTTAAAGACAAATGATCTAACCATGGATGAGCTTCCCTTTTTGCAGCTGCTCTACTTAACTGATGTAATCAGAGGCATACTGCTTAGGGTCCCATGAGCAAGCTTCAAAGCCCCGGGAGTGCTAGCCACCTGCCTGCTTCCTGCCACTGTAAAGTCACTAGGATGAAAAAGTAACACTGTCCTATGACTCTGGCTCTTTAGGTGTACTGGCCTTTGGCATGTACTATTACTCTGCTTAAGGCTTTAAGAATAGTCTAGTTATTAGCAACTTGGGTCCACACAGAACTCTAGGGTAACATACTGTTCCTGCAGGCAGAGGGAAACAGGACAAATCATTATGGAGTGATTACCAGACTCAGCTTTGACATCCCCGAGTATTTCCAAGGATCTCAAGAGAGGTTATAAAATTCTCAAATCAAGTTTAATTGGAATTCACTTTAATATTTTTTAAGTGACATATGGCACTGTAAAGACAGGAAGAAAAAGTCACAAAGTCCACAAACTCGTGAAGGTGTCAGCTCAAAAGGCTAGAAATTACTGCGTTGTTGGATCGACGCTCACAGTAAACATTTTGTAACGAAGGCATGTTGAATTTGGTGTCATTCATTGCAGAGCAGAGGGTTTTCTCTTGTTTGGTCACGTGATTTTCATTTAAGAAATATTTAAAAATGGTATTTACTTTTTATTTCAATACATACAGCTTGCATCTCCAAAACCAGCAGCTTTTCAAAGAAATCAACCAGAATTGTAAACACAAGATACAACGCTCTGACTCCTGACAGTCAGTTTCACAATCTATATACTGTACATTCATAGGTGGGGCTCAGCCTGTCTCCCACTTCATTTCTGTAATCATACAAGCATAATAAATACATTTGATTTAAAAGGTCACTTAAAATGAGCCTTGGGGATTGACAATACAGTACCGTTCAAGTGCAAAAGCAACCGTTTGCTTAATTGTTCCCATTATTCCAAGCTGTGTTTTGTGGTGAAGCTAGACATCCAGGTGTAGAATGGTTCCTCCAGATGCAGGGGCAGGCAGAACTGTCACCCAGAAACCTTCACTGTAGAGCTGATCCTGTCTCCTAGGTTAGAGGCTAGGGTGAGCTTCCATTTCCACCCTGTGCATGACCCTCACAGGCATCCCCAGGCTTCTTACAGCCTCAACTCTCCTGAGAGCAAGCTCCGCATGCAGCTGCCCAGCCCTCCTCTGTCTGTGGTGGTGACTGGTACAGTTTGTAGCCCAACCCCAAAGGTTTGCAGTGTATGACTATGGTTTGGGGGAAGAATATGCGAAGATTCATTTCTCAAGGCTTTCGAAAGTCATTCTTATTCCAAGAATCCCCATTCCTGGCTCCCTATTTACTCCACAAACAAAACAGACCTGCTAGGTAAGTTTTAAACATCATGTCCCTCCCCTAGGCACTTAAATCTTATCCTGCTCTTTGTAAATAGTACTCTTTAGCTTAATGCTTAGGAATCCAATGGGTTAGTTTGGTTTTTTTTAAATTCCATTAGCTAATTAGAATCCAGGTCACTGTAAGATACAGCAACAGAGGCTGCTATAGAAGGATCTGCTTAGAAAAGCCTTGTCTGTCATGTCTTAGGATACTGAGTTGGTTGGATTCTTTGAAATATTCTCTCACTTCTGCTCATTCTCACAGCCCAATGCAACAAAGGCATTTTAAAGCTCAACTCAGTATGCAGTAGTCAGTAACAGCTTTGCTTCCCAAAGAACTATGCTCACTATATACTCTATGCATATAAAAATATATTTGCTAGAGATGTGCAAAGTTCAGTGAAATTTTGAACTTTTCTAAATGACACAAAAGCCTATGTTCTACTAACTTCCATCTGGTTCCCTTTTCAATATGTCTTATAATTTTTAAAATGTTTTTCTTCAAGACAAATAAAACTATAGATATACTTTTTTTCTTCTCGCTTTTCGCTAAGAATCCAATATTTAGAATAAATAATCAGAAGAGGGAGATGAAGTCTTTGTTCACCTTGAGGCCCTTTCATTCACCCAGCTTGGTGTAAGTTCTGCTTCTCACCCTTTCACCTTGGTGGAGAAGTTAGGTCAGGCCCAACTAACCAAGAACAGGGGCTCCTCAACATTGTTCTGTGTCTCTACAGGACTGTGGAGGTTTCCGTTTTCCTGCCAACATAATGAGTTTAGATATTTAGAAGCATATGCATTGCGGTGCTCCCCTTGCAGAGGCATGGTCAGGGTTGGTGCCTCGCCCTCTGTCCTGGCTGAGGTGCCTAGTGCCATGCAAGATATGAGATGAGCAGGAGCCCTCAGTGTTCTCCCACAGTGGGCTGAGCCTGCTGCTCTCCACTCTCCTGTCCATGTGGGGTAGCACTGGGGTGAGCAGGGCTGGACTGCATCTGAGATGCTGCTGTGTCAGGGGATGACTGGTTTCTAGGTGAGTCAGAGTGAGTTTCACATGGGCCACACTGGGCTCCTCCAGCTGGAGAGCCTTCTCTATTCTCACTGGTCCCCTGGAAGGAAAAACAGATGTTCCATAGTGTTCGGGAAAAAACAAATCCACCCATTATACATATTTTCACACAGCAAATGTGTGGCGATCTCTTGAAGAGCCCACTTCAGAGACCAGTGCGTAAAGGAACAGGATAGACATCTTACCTTTCATCTCCTTTCCTATGTGCAACTGCCAGAGCCGCATGAAAAACACAAACACTATAAGCAGACATACCTACGCTAAGGGAACATTTTTATCAACACCTCATGGCTATAGCAACAGTTTTATCTGTGTTCTTTTCACTGCTAGGCAAACAACTTTACATTTACATATACATCGCAAATATTTACTGAGTACCCCAGCCATATGGCACATCACTGGGCAGGAGCCATGGGATACCTGGATGCTACTTAGCTATTGGGAAGACCACAATATTCAAGAGCCAGGAGACACTGTACAGTAACCAGTAAACAAGGGCCCTCAGTCTCAAGATATCTAGGCTAAGAATGCCTGTGATAGAGTCCTAATGCACAAGTGGGGCTTCAAAATGAGTACTAATAGTTAAGCAGGACAGAGCAGGGAATGCACACGAGGTTCATGAAGCCAACGGGGAGTGATCTGAGAACACACACCAGTACCATTAGTGAAATGCCACATTGATTTTACAAGTCAGGGAACATGACTTTAGATTTTTTTTTCTTCTGAATTGATGTTCATTTCCATTTCCTGTAGTTGAATTAAAGTTTTTCTTTCATTCCTCTGATTCTTAAATGTAATTACTTCACAACAATACCATACCATACCTGTTAGCTATTACTAATTTTAACTCACACCACAGGGGAAGAAAAGCAAACTTTAATGCTGCACAGGCTACTGGGCATCTGTAAAAATGAGGTTGAATTCACAAAGCACTGAAAGCATTGCCTCTCCTGGGTAGCAGGGCATCATTTTCCTGCATCCCCTTCCTGCTTTAAGCTATAGAAGCCTCTGAGTGCTCCTGTCTCACATCCAGTCCTGGCTTGATGAATGAATAAGGTAGATTATGCACAGAGTGGCATGCACATGGCTCTCAGTGAAGTGTCAGCTCAGTAAAACTATGCAAAGACTTTACCGGTAGTTTATAAAGCCAAGATTAATTAAAGTAGTTTGACGAACTTGCTTGTACTTTTATGAAGCTTGGTTTTGAATTACGTGTGTGTATGCGTGTTGGTGGATGGGTACCTGCACATGAGTGCCATTAGATCCTTTGGAGATCAAGGTGCATGTACCTGTGATGCTGGGTACATCCTGGATGCTGGGAACCAAACTCAGGGCCTCTGTAATAGCAGCAGACAACTGTCGGGCTATCTCTGCAATCACCAGTAGTTTGTCAAATTTAAAAAAAAAGAATTACTCTGTATTTTCCCTCTTATGTTTCCTTTTTGAGAATCACATTTGTTTGTTTGATGTGGGTGTACTGTGCCATGGAGAGGGTAAGGAAGTGTGAGAGCTACTTGTGGGAGTTGGCTTTATCTTTCCACTATCTGGATTCCAGGGATCAAACTCGGGTCATCAAGCTTGGCAACAACAGGTGTATTTACCAACTGAGCCATCTTGCCTGCCTTCCTCTGGCTCCTTTTAAGCTACTGTAAATATAGAGCTGACATTACTTATCAAGAAAATGGAAAGATTAATCTAACAAGGGAGCAGATTTACTGCTTTGACCAAACTGTCCACAGAAAGCACGTTCCTTCTTCAAAGTCAGGGTACAACTTTATTTTATAATTGCTGATTTTATCAGCACCATTTGACCTTTTTCAGAAAAACCCACAGGGTACAACTTTATTTATATAATTGCTGATTTTATCAGCACCATTTGACTCTTTTTAGGAAAACCTTTGGGAACAAAGAAGAACATGCCTTTACCTCCCAAGTGAGGTCTCTCAGAACCACACTTTACTGAGTAGGGTATCAGAGAGAGCCATATGAGACATAGACTAAAGGGATAATTTAGCAGCTGTTTCCTGCATTCTTGGTATGTGTAATGGTCCCCCTGAAATTCTGAGTTATAAAGATTAGTAAGCACAGTTTCTGAAAGCAAGAGCTATTCTGGCTGCAAATTGTATTTTCTACTACTAAACTAAGAGAAGTATGCAAAGCTGGGATAGATTTACTTAAAAAAAAAAAAATAGAACTATAAACGCCCTGGTGAAGCCTTTCTGAGCGCCATAAAGCACATTCTCTTCCTATGCTACCTGGTAAACACTCCTGTGACAGAGTGAACCCAGACCACTGAAATCCTTTGCTTACATGCCTGGTTTCTGTTTCCCATGTGTTTTGATGAACAAGGAAGGAGTAACAGTGTCGCCACACCAGCCCAGTGGAGGGTTACCTGTAAAGGTTGTATCTCAGAAGCACGGCTCTCTCTTGTCAGTCGCATCAGCTCTTTAACTTGGTAGAGCGCATAGACAAAGGTCACCCAAGGAGAAGAACTGACCCCCCAGGCCGGTTTGTTCACATCTTCCTGCTCTTCCTGGTGCTTAGTTTTCTTGGGCGGAAGTCTGGCCTCAATACGTGGCATGACATCTTCTGTCTGTTGCTGTACCAGGTCGATGGTTGCTATAGGAACGGGACTAGAGGGAACAGGAATCCTTTCTGCCAACATTGTCTTGTCTAGAGAGAAAAGTAATGTTAAAATGACTTTTGAGTGTTCTACATGTTTAAAACAAAGGTGAAGGAGAAAATAGTCCTCACATGGTAGTGCACACCTAGGACCTCATACTTCCAGCCAGAGACTGAGAAGAGCCACCACTGGCCTTTGTCCTGTGCTGCTCAGTGACGTTCCTCTGAGGTTCTGTAACAAGCAATGCTCTCTTACTAGAGCACCCTGGGCCCTGAGACCAGGAATACTGGAAGGACTGAGAGTCCAAGATGACCAGCTCTGTGCTGGCACAGAGTGACCAAGAACATGTGCCTTCTATTGGTTGACACTTTTCACCAAAAGCTTTCTATCACCTGACTCATGTCATCTACACATTACATTTGCTATAACCTCCCTCCTTTATTTTATTTTTAATCAGAGCTAGAGAGATGTTTCAGATGTTAAAGGCTAGGCTCACAACTAAGATGTCAAAAAATGTATTATTGATTGATTTATTTATTTAATATGTGTACGGTGTTTGTAGGAGTGACAGAACACATGTGAAGGCCCGAGAGGACTGAATGAAGGCATTGGTTCTCTCCTTTCACCGTGTGGTTCTCTGGGATTGAACTCAGGTTTTCAGGCTTGGCAGCAGGTGCCTCTACATGCTGAGCTGTTTCACTGGCCTGCTTCCCCTTTGCATGACAGTTTAACAAAGGCCATGTCTGTCAGAAGAAGCATCCATAGACATATGTTTAATGAAGGTAAAGGTATACAGTTTAATAACTGCTAGTTATTACCACACAGCTTTATATGTGTTTGCCTTAAATCTGCAATCTCTTAAGAATTCCAGGGAGGTTTGAAACTACCACTTCCATAGCACCTTGCCCTATTACATAAAACAAAACCAAGAAACCGCATTCAGCTCAGCAGCCAGTCTTCTCATTATGGGAGGTGTGTCATCTCTATCATGAGTTCACCAAGACACCACTGAGAACATGGTGCCTGAAGGCCAGTTGTTCACAGTACATCAGGGTTCTTGGGGAGCCACCAAGAAAGAGGCAGGACTACAAACTCAAGGCCAGTCCGGGTTACACATAGAAGCCTGGCCTCAAATCCTTAACCTCCTACGCTCACCCCCAAAGATGAAAGGAAAGGAAATGTTCACCTTCTTCCTCGTCTGGTACTGCCAGCCACTGGATCAGGGCAAAGAGCAGGAGGATCACCAGGCAAGCCATGCCAATCCCTCGGAAGGTTGCAGCAGCCCCTTGAAAATAAGCAGAGCAGGCCAAATGGTAATTCCAGGAAATACAGCATGCTTTCACCTTAAACAGTCTTAACACTGGGGCAAAGGAAGCACAGGTTCACTGGGCAGAATGAGTCAGTGCCCTTTTCTTAGCTGCCTGTATTAGGAGACCCCAGTGCTTGTTCTGCTCAGTGAAGGACTGTCTCTCGGTCATGTCCATCCCAACATGATACTCATGATGCCTATCTAGCAGCTTGTTAAGTAAGGAACCGTGCTGGTCTTCTGCAGTTGGGCAGTAGATCTTAAGTAGTGCTATAAATTCACACAACCCTGTGTGCCTTGCACAGAAGACCAAGCAGTCAAAGCTCCCAGAATGATCTGACTGTCTCAGCCCTTGGATTTCCAAAGAGATGTTGAATGAGGCAGACTGACTGTGATGCAAAGACACAGTGACAAGAACAGTGAATTGGGAGGCCTTTCTGAGTACAGATGATGGATTCTGTTTCTTTCTTATTATACAGCAGGTGTGGGGTATCAGACTCAACTGAAAGCATGTGAGTGTGCTTATTCATTTGTTTGGCTCCTCTGAGGTTTATGTAGCATTTCATCAAGCCATTTGCCAGAAGACTGGGCTATGAACATCTTCACAACCCAATTTCCTGGAATTACCTAAATGTAAAGCCATTTAGGTAACATATTTACAACCTGAGCATGTGCTTTACAATTATGATGACCATGCAGTGTAAAAAGAGGACAGGAATGCTGGTATAGTTGAAAAAAAAATTTTTTCCCCCAAAGAACCAAAAGAAAAACCATTCTTACCAAAATAATTGACTAACACGCCTCCAATCATGGCACCACATCCTCTCCCCAGACCCAGATGAAGGCCTTGCAGGATTCCCTGTGCAGAAGTCCTCAGCTCAGGGGGAACAGCTGCACTGAGGTAAGAGATGCACGCTGCCCAGATGGCTGCGTGTGTGACGCCTACGGAAGAAGATTGGGCAGGTGTGAATGTCTGCTCAGCATTCTTTGGATCACACTTATTTTGTGACATGAATTATTTATTAAACCACTGATGAGCCTTACAGGCTCAAATATATAGTTCCAATCCAATGGCCACACAGATGGCTCTAAGTAATTTCAATAGGTCACAAAACCCAAACCAAAACTTGTGAACCTGGGAAAGGGGCTAATAGAGATGAGGTTTGATAGGAGGAAGTTGAGAGCCACAGGGTGGACGGCATAATCAGGACACATTCTATCGGTGCATGAAACGGTCAAAAACAAAAATTACTATATAAAAATGATTTTCTGTCCTTTTAAAGGCTGAATAATAATAGCCCACTGCACATATATACCACATTTTGTTCCTCTGTGGATTGCATCTGAGTTGCTTATACCTTTTGATTATTATGAATAATATTATTTAAATATTGATATTTCAGTATCTTCAAGTAAGTACTTACACGCTGGTGTTTATGTAGCTAGAAGTGGACTTTCCAGTCACGTGGCACTCATTATATTGAATGTTTGAAAAACAGCAGTTTACTACAGCAGCTGTACCATTTCTCTCTCTCTCTCTCTCTCTCTCTCTCTCTCTCTCTCTCACACACACACACACACACACACACACACACACACACACACACACATCAGAAATCTACAAGTTCTCCTAACCAGAACTTTTAAAAACTTTTTTCTTGCAATCCAAATTGCTGTGTAAAACAGCACCCGCTGTGCTTTGGCTTGCAACCCCGACAGCAGTGCTGAGCACCGTCGGTGCTATTAACTATCTGTATATTTTTGGAGAAATGTTGAGTCCTCTGCTTGGCCCTACTGAAAAACATACCATCCCTGGGATTAGAGGAAAGCATAATAGAGGGGTTTGTGGGGTCTTATGTAATATTTATTGCTCGACTGAACCTGATCTGGCCTCACATAGGCCACCTTAAACGTAAAACCCAGAAGGACTGTACTGTTTCCAACTACCTACCTAGAGCTCAGAAACAAACTTGTATTTACAGGAATACAAACATGTCCAGCACTGGGAAGGTGAATCTTAGTTCAGAGCTATCTGGACTGACTGTGATTAAGGAGGCCCATGAAAGAATAAACCCTATCTTTACCGTGTGCATCAGATTATATACCTTATCATTAACTTAGAAATACTAAATCCATTTTCCTGTTTCTCACATGTGTTTCAGACATCATTTCAAGGAAGTAGGTTTTATGGAGTTTGTTTGCTTTGCTTTGTCTTGGGTAGTGCTGAGATTAAATCCAGCCTTCTTACACACAGGGCAAGTACTACCACTGAGCTACATCCCTGAACCAATCTGGGTTACTTTTTAACTAGAAATATGGACTGAATAGTTATTAATAGCATGTACACACTTAATTAATTTCCACAGATGTCAAATAAACAATTTGCTTTGTCTGGTTAAACAATCACAACCCTGTCAACATTGTCAGTCTTTTCAGAATCGAAGAAGGTCTAGACAGAGTCCTAGTGATGAATGCTGACATAGGAGGATGCAATGAGAATATTTTCATTTATACTATTAAAGATGATATTGGCTTCCTTTTTAGATATCTATATTATTTTTATTAGTAACACTAGAATACAATTCAGAAGTTTACTGAGAAACAAAACTAATTAGACTCAATAGTAGAATTCAAATTGATTCATCTTTAAGAAATTATTTCCAATGACCTAAAACCATATCAAATGGCCACAGGCTAACTTTATTGATGACTCTGTCTAAGCCATCAGTTGCAGGGTTTAGAAGTAGAGGTAGATAGGCATGGCTATGTATGTGTGTGACCACAACATTACATTACATTTGGGGTTGTGATTTTAGATCACGTATAAGCCCTGAATTACTCTGTGTATAAGGGCTTGGCTACACACAAAAGCATTTGGATAATAATGTACGCATAACTCTCTCACTGCCTCTGGCTCCCCTTCCCCTCTTTTCTTCCCTCTTTCTATATCCCCCTCCTTCAAAACTATGCTTTCTAAAATTTTATTTTACAAGGAAATTTAAGCATTTTCCAACAGTATAACTTCAGCTAGATACTGACATTATGTTTAGAATTTGTTGGCTGGTATTGGATGGCAATTGTAAAAGAATCTGTGCAGTTAGATTTCTGTGGTGTTATTACTAGGTAACTGCAAACTATGGTCTTTAAATTAACTAGAGGCATTAACTGAAGGAAAAATCAGTAATACACACAGCAGAGTTCCTACCTAATCCTCACACATGGACTCCACTAGAGCATATGCTCACCATTCTTTGGCTATTTGTCATAAGTGTACTGAGGTTCCTTGGTAGTGATTATCACCAAATCACATAGTAGATGCTTGATAAATATGCTGAGTGACAATGAATGACCCTCACAAATCAGACAGGTATGAAATCTAGTGTCTCAGCTCTCCCTATCTTTACTGGGCTCAGTCAAGATTAGCTTTGAGGGCCCATGGGATGAAATACATTTCTGTACTATTCAGACCGTAGCTGCCTGAGACCATCAGCAGCGTCCTTATGGCAGTGTTCTCTACATAGAATTATGCTATTTTACACAGCCGTCCATTCATTCCTCCAAGCCATAGGATCTACATTTTCCAAAACGAGACTCAGGCACAGAGAGATCAGCCTTGTTCAGAGGGCCGACACAATGGCAGAAGGGATCTGAATCTCAGATGTCTGTGTTCAGAACTGACGTGTGTAAATGGTGTATGTTACAACTTCACAATACTCTTGCGTATTGGCCTAAGTTAAACTTCTTTGTGAAGTTTGCCTGATAGTTTCATACATGACGAGAGATTTATCTTATTTTCTTGTTCCTTCCCTAAGGGACTGTATGTTCCAAAGTTTTCATACGCCCAAGGAATTTTTTACCTTATAATATTGCAAAACATGTATTTCTTTTTTTTTAAATTTATTTATTTATTTTTAATTTTCATATATTATTTACATTTCAAATGTTTCCCCCTTTCCAGATCTCCCCTTTAGAACCTCTCCATTCCCTCCGCCCTCCCCCTGCCTCTATGGGGATATTCTCCAACCCACCTCCCCACCCCACCTCCCACCCACTCTCGTCTTCCCTCCTTGACATTCTCCTATACTGGGGGGATATAACACCCTCAGGCCCAAGGGCCTCTCCTCCCCCTGACGGGTAACAAGACCCTCCTCTGCAGTCTTTGTGGCCAGCACTATGGGTCTCTCCATGTGTATTCTTTAGTTGGTGGATCAGTCTCCAGAAGTATGGGGGGTCAGGCCAGTTGCCAGTGTTGCTACCTCCCTGGGACTTCACACTCCCTCAGCTCCTTCAGTCCTTTCTCCAAGCCCTCCATCTGGGACCTCGTACTACTGTTCCTGCGAAGTGACTCTTGGGTATTTCAAACTTTTAGGCTAATAACCACTTAACAGTGAGTACATTCCATGTTCATTCTTCCGTGACTGCGTTACCTGGCTCAGAATGATGTTTTCAAGATCCATCCATTTGTCTACGAATTTCATGAAGTCATTGTTTTTAATAGCTGAGTAGTATTCCATTGTGTAAATGTACCACATTTTCTGTATCCATTCCTCTGTGGAGGGACATCTGGGTTGTTTCCAGCTTCTGGCTATTATAAATATGGCTGCTATGAACACAGTGGAACATGTGTTTTTATTACATGTTGGAGCATCTTCTGGGTATATGTCCAGGAGTGGAATAGCTGGGTCCTCAGGTAGTATTATGTCCAATTTTCTGAGGGTCCGCCAAACTGATTTCCAGAGAGGTTGTATCAACTTGCATTCCCACCAGCAATGGAGGAGTGTTGCTCTTTCTCCACATCCTCTCCAACATCTGCTGTCACCTGAGTTTTTGATCTTAGCCATTCTGACTGGTGTGAGCTGGAATCTCAGGGTTGTTTTGATTTGCATTTCCCTGATGACTAAGGATGTTGAACATTTCTTTAGGTGCTTCTCGGCCATTCGAGTTTCCTCAGTTGAGAATTCTCTGTTTAGCTCACTTCCCCATTTTTTGATAGGGTTATTTGGATCTCTGGAGTCTAGCTTCTTGAGTTCTTTGTATACATTGGATATTAGCCCTCTATCAGATGTAGGGTTGGTAAAGATCTTTTCCCAATTAATTTTAATCTTTAAATTAATTAAATTTAATAAATTAATTAAATTTAATTAATTTAAAGGACAAATTACAGTGTCCTTTGCCTTACAGAAGCTTTGTAATTTTATGAGGTCCCATCTGTCAATTCTTGACCTTAGAGCACAAGCCATTGGTGTTCTGTTCAAGAACATTTCCCCTGTGCCCAAGTGTTCAAGACTCTTCCCTACTTTCTCTTTTATTAGATTCAGTGTATCTGGTTTTATGTGAAGGTCCATGATCCACTTGGACTTGAGCTTTGTGCAGGGAGATAGGAATGGATCAATTTGCAATCTTCTATATGTAGACCGCCAGTTCATCCAGCACCATTTGTTGAAGATGCTGTCTTTTTTCCACTGTATGGTTTTAGCTCCTTTGTCAAAGATCAAGTGACCATATGTGTGTGGATTCATTTCTGGGTCTTCGATTCTATTCCATTGATCACCCTGCCTGTCACTGTACCAATACCATGCAGTTTGTATCACTACTGATCTGTAGTACAGCTTGAGGTCAGGGAGGCTGATTCCCCCAGAAGACCTTTTATTGTTGAGGATAGTTTTTGCTATCCTGGGTTTTTTGTTATTCCATATGAATTTGAGAATTGCTCTTTCTAGGTCTACAAAGAATTGAGTTGGGATTTTGATGGGGATAGCATTGAATCTGTGTATTGCTTTCGGCAGGATGGCCATTTTAACTATGTTAATCCTGCCGATCCATGAGCATGGGAGATCTTTCCATCTTCTGAGGTCTTCTTCGATTTCTCTCTTCAGAGACTTGAAGTTCTTGTCATACAGATCTTTCACTTGTTTGGTTAGAGTCACACCAAGATATTTTATATTGTTTGTGACTATTGTGAAAGGTGTCATTTTTCTAATTTCTTTCTCAGCCTGTTTATCCTTCGAGTATAGGAAGGCTACTGATTTGCTTGAGTTAATTTTGTCTCCAGCCACTTTGCTGAAATTGTTTATCAGGTATAGGAGTTCTCTGGTGGAATTTTTCAGGTCACTTAAGTATACGATCATATCATCTGCAAATAGTGATATTTTGACTTCTTTCCAGTTTGTATCCCTTTGAGCTCCTTTTGTTGTCTACTTGCTCTGACTAGGAATTCAAGTACTATATTGAATAGGTTGAGAGAGAGGGTAGCCTTGTCTAGTCCCTGATTTTAGTGGGATTGCTTCGAGTTTCTCTCCTCTTAGTTTGATGTTGGCTACTGGTTTGTTGTATATTGCTTTTACTATGTTTAGGTATGGCCCTTGAATTCCTGATCTTTCCAAGACTTGTATCATGAAGGGATGTTGAATTTTGTCAAATGCTTTCTCAGCATCTAACGAGATGACCATGTGGTTTTTTTCTTTGAGTTTGTTTATGTAGTGGATTACATTAATGGATTTCCAGATATTGAACCATCCCTGCATCCCTGAGATGAAGCCCACTTGATCATGGTGAATGATTGTCTTGATGTGTTCTTGGATTCGCTTTGCAAGAATTGTATTGAGTATTTTTGCATCGATATTCATAAGGGAAATTGGTCTGAAGTTTTCTTTTATTGTTGGGTCTTTGTGGGGCTTTGGTATCAGTGTAACTGTAGCCTCATAGAATGAATTGAGTAGTATTCCTTCTGTTTCTATTTTATGGAATAGTTTGAAGAGTATTGGTATTAGGTCTTCTTTGAAGGTCTGATCGAATTCTGCACTGAACCCATCTGGTCCTGAGCTTTTTTTGGTTGGGAGACTTTTAATGACTGCTTCTATTTCTTTAGGAGTTATGGAACAGTTTAGATGGTTTATCTGATCCTGATTTAACTTTGGTAATTGGTATCTGTCTAGAAACTTGTCCATTTCCTCCAGATTTTCCAATTTTGTTGCATATAGGCTTTTGTAGTAGGATCTGATGATTTTTTTAATTTCCTCAGAGTCTGTTGTTATATCTCCGTTTTCATTTCTAATTTTGTTAATTTGGATACTGTCTCTGTGCCCTCTGGTTAGTCTGGCTAAAGGTTTATCTATCTGGTTGATTGTATCAAAGAACCAGCTCTTGGTTTTGTTGATTTTTTGTATAGTTCTTTTAGTTTCCACTTGGTTGATTTCAGCCCTTAATTTGATTATTTCTTGCCTTCTACTCCTCTTGGGTGTATTAGCTTCTTTTTGTTCTAGAACTTTCAGATGTGCTGTAAAGCTGTTAGTGTATGCTCTCTCCAGTTTCTTTTTGGAGGCATTCAGAGATATGAGTTTTCCTCTTAACACTGCTTTCATTGTGTCCCATAGGTTTGGGTAAGTTGTACTTTCATTTTCATTGAATTCTAAGAAGTCTTTAATTTCCTTCTTTATTGTTTCCTTGACCAACTTATCATTAAGCAGTGCATTGTTCAGCTTCCATGTGTATGTGGGCTTTCTGTTGTTGTTGTTGCCATTGAAGATCAACCTTAATCCATAGTGATCTGATAGGAGGCATGGGATTATTTCAATCTTCTTATATCTGTTGAGGTTTGTTTTGTGACCAATTATATGATCAGTTTTGGAGAAGGTACCATGAGGTGCTGAGAAGAAGGTATATTCTTTTGATGCAGAATGAAATGTTCTATAGATATCTGTTAAACCCATTTGGTTCATAGCATCTGTTAGTTTCACTGTGTCTCTGTTTAGTTTATGTTTCCAAGATCTGT
>JADRCH010000143.1:2192129-2203272 GCA_019843965.1 Rhynchomys soricoides | reverse complement strand
GTCTTGGCAGGCACTGTCCAAATCAGTGTCTTGGCAGGCACTGTCCATGGGAAGAAGCAACACTGGCCCAGGCTTCAGAATTTATTTGAAACTTACACATTTTTAAGAGCTATTTCACATGCTAATTAGGGCATTTTGAAGTTAGGAAATAGCAACTACAATACAGGATGCAGAGGATAAGAAACCTGCATCTCTGTATATGCACACTCCTTTGAAGAATTCAAATGGTAAAGGCACTGGTGTTTTTAACCAAGGGGTTACACTATGAAAACAAAACTAGTATTTGGAAACTAGAAAGAAATTAAGTCCTATGTAACTATATAACTGAAATTACAGAAATTCATGTGGCTGAAAATATTCTAGAAAAAGCTAAATGTGGGACACACCAGAGGAGTGTCCCCAGACCAGAAAGTGTTCCAGATGGACAAGGGAGTTCTACTTTGAAGGAAACATTTTAAGAGTCTTTCAGTAATTGTAAAATACTTGACTTTTGTAAGCCAGTTACTAACTGAATTTGTCTATCATAGTTATTCACATAGCAAACTACACGTGCTTCAAGGATTAAGTCAGGCAGAAATTCCAAGATGGGTGCTAACAGTTGGAATCACATCTAGAATAAAATTTCTGCTGTCAGATAAAGCCTTGATGCTAATTGTCTTATAAAGCTTTTCTGTGAGCTTCCAGAATACAATGAGAAGGAAACAGGACTTTGATCTCCTTGACTAGCATACTGCATGAGATAGACTGGTCAGCCTAAGCCCTGTGCTACTGACAGAAAAGCCACCTCTCAGAGAGTCGCAACTCTGCTCCCACTTCTTAGAGACCACAGCTGGCCAATTCTCACTTTTCAGTACTGGAAACATTAGCTCAAGTAACTCAAAAGGACCTCCTCAGGGACTAGGGAGATGGAGATGGCTCAGCACTTAAAAACATTGGCTGTTTTCCTGGAGCACCTGTGATTGGCTCCCAGTACCCACTGGGTGGCTGTCAACCACCTGTAGAACAATTCCAGGGGATCTGATGCTTTCTTCTAGCCATTGTGGGCACATGCATACACGTGATGCACATAAACTCACATATACATATTCACATAAATAAAAATAAATTTTCAAAAGGAGTTCTTCCACCATAGCAGCCCTGTCTGGTTTCATTTTCCTTAGATACATTTTGTTTGTTTGTTTATGTGTGTAGGTGTTTTGCCTGGATGTATATTTGTGCACATGTGCACACCTGATACCCATAGAAGCCAAAAGAAGGCATTGGATCCCCTAGGCCTGGAGTTACAGATGGTTGTGAACTCTCACATGAGTTCTGCAAATCAAACCTGGGTGCTCTGGAAGAACAGACAGTGCTCTTAACTGCTAAGCCTCCATTAAAACAAACAAAACATTTATTTGCTTACTCTATATGTTGGACAGGGTGCATCATGTGACAGTGTGGAAGTCAGATGACAGTTTGCAAGAGTTCTCTCATTCCACACATAGGTCCCTGGAATTGAACTTAGGTCATCAATACACATTAACACCAAGAATAATTGTGATCACATCTGCTGCTGAGTCTTTCTGTGACTTACTACAGGTATTATATAACCCTACTTTGTATATATACTTTTAAACACATTTTCTCTTACCAATGATGCATTATATCAGATCTGAGAAAAGCATCTTTAAAGTGTGCGTATTTCTGAATTACACAATTCAATTACATGACTCTCATGATACATATTCTTTAGTTTAGCATGTTCTTTATTTTCATTGTGAGCAGGGACTATGGTAAATGAGCATGTATTTAATCCAGTCTGCTTAGATGAGTAACTGTGAAGCTGAGTCAGGACAAGACATCATCCTAGCTGAAGTACACTCACATCCTTCAAGTTAGGAATCGATATAGCAACACCTAATAAAGCCAAGGAAAAGACGCAATCACACACTGTTTTGAACAGTGATTTAAGAGCCCAGGTTGTCACAGGGCATCTACTCCAGTATTCTCATCCTGAAGGTCATAATCAATGCCAATCACTACATAGGCTAGCAGAGATTTTAGAATCTAGACAGGGTCATGGACAGCAACATGGCAAGAAGCTTTGAACACAGATCAATGCTTTCAGTACTCTTGATCCACATGCTAAGAGCCTTTCAGATTTATATCTTGGTGGGAAACAGTGCCCTGAAGCAAAAGAAGGAAGTCAAGAGAGCTTGTCTGAGTAAAGACTTAGGTGGTTCATGGAAAAACAGTAACATGATTCTCAAGGTTTCATAATAAATCACCAGATGCAATAATAATAACCTAAGAGATAAAATATTGGAGACATATTTTCTCATATGTACAGCTAATCTAAAAAACTCAGGAGCCCTTGCGCCTTTGGAAGTTACCTTTTATATTTTAAAACCACCTTTGGAGGACTGAGCAGCAGAATTTCTTCTTTCTTTGTTTGAACAAGGGTGCGGCAAAGCATCCAGCTTTGTTTGGCTCAACACAAGACAGCACTCAGAGCAGCGGACCCTCCCTTCCGGGCTAGAACCTGATGCAGAAGGTCAGGGCCCAGGGCCACTGCGGTCACTGCGGGAGCAGCAAAGAGACTGCTCTCTTGCCAGCTGTCAGCTTACCTTGAAGAACTTCCATAGGCAGGACAGTCCAGGCATTTTCCAGGTAGGATATGTAAATATAGCGAGCTGTATTACAGGCCAGGCCGATGTACAAAACCCTGGAAAAGAAAAAAAATCGAGGCAGAGTTGAGAGTAAAGTGGGAAACACAAACTGTGAATATTATTCTGCTTTCCAAACCATTCGTGATTAAACAGTATGTTCCAAACTCAGGAACAGGACAGCTCATGGAAAAGCTGAACTACCAGGGAAGGAGGGGGACGGTCCTTACCTTATCTGCCTGCTGCCTTATGCTTAATGTCAAAGCCAGTATCACCTTTCCTGAAACTTCATTAGTGGCAAAACTGATGCTTTTTCAGATAGTCTGGGCTCTTGGCCAGCTATAATGACATTGCTGGCCCCCTTCCAGGTGCCTGGAGCCTAAACATGGCTGGAATCATAGCCACCTCACAACGATGGGCAGAGAGGTTAAAGTGGATGGGGGAAGTGTAAAAATGGGAGCCTAAGCCTCTATTATATATGCAGGTCACCAAAGAGTTTCATGAAATTCACATCTCTGAAAGCCGACCAAGTATGACAAACAATAAACTGGAAATCAAATATGCTTTCTCAGCAGTTCAACTGAATCACATTTGACATTTTAAAAATTACCTGTGATATCACGTTCTGACAAAACAGACAAATGTACAGCAATCTCTCATATTATTACCGCCAAAAAGATAAGTAAATCAAAATGAGCATAGAATGAGGCTGTGCAGCAAGCCTGGATACAACAGTCGCTGCTCTCAGCACGTGGCCACAGGAGCACCCCCCACCCCTATTTTCTATCTTCTGATAATTTTCTTAACCTTGAGGCTTTTATTTTCTTTCCTTGAGAGACAGACAGACAGACAGACAGACAGACAAGTGTGCACATGCATCCAGGTACACAGAGAATGCAGAAAAGAGCATCATATCCCCTGGACGTGGAGCCACGGGCTGTTGTAAGCTGTCTGTTACAAGTGTTGGGAACCAATCTCAGGTCCTCTAGAAAGTGGTCATAGCCACCGAACCTCCCTTCAGCCTGCTTGCCATGCTCTCTAAGTGGATGAGAACCAGAGTGAACAAGAACACACATGACAATCAGAGTCTGCCCTCACCTTGCACAACTGTATCTTTACATTTCCTAAGCACTGCCTCTAGCTGGAAGTGCTCACAAGTATGGAAGAGAGGGTGGAGAAAAGACAAAGTCAAAGTGGGGAGGTGCAGGGGACAGGGGCACACTACTGGAAGGAGCTTATGAGGTCCTCAAGGAAGCTCTTCCCATAGAGAGAGGTCTGGGCCATCTCGTTCTAAGACAGTATATTCACACTTATGTGGTTTAGTGAATAAAAGCACATATTTCAATCTTGTTTGATAAAACTTACTTTTACTTGCTACTAATCAGTCTCTTTCTGTTACAAAAATGACACAGAAAATTAAGATATAAACGCCTATACGAAACAGGCCTTTCAGCTTTGTTTTTAAGCTGGAAAGCAACTGTTCCAGGCTTCCTTAGCTTAACTTAGAATCAGTATGAGGCCCATGAAATAGACAATTTAGGCTTTCTGTGCTACAGTCTATTGCAAGTGAACTCCACTGTGGCGGTGTGATAGCAGCCACAAATGCTACACAAATAAATAAGTGTGGCCATGCCAACAGTTAGTTAGAAGCACCAGAATTTAAATTTAATATAATTTTCACGAGTAACAAAATGTTATACTTCTTGTGCCTTTTATCAGTCACTTTCAAAATGTAGAAATTTTCTTTAACTCCCAGGCTATACAAAAAAATAGGATGCAGTCCAGATTTGGCCTTCAAGCCACAACCTTGACCACTGGCCTAGGTCATTAATTGCTCGCCTTAGCTATATATCAAACTTACTCTGATAATTTCCAAACACTTGTGACGAGACCCAGCTCAATAAAGAGAGCTCTGGCTAAAGCCAAAGTGTGGTACATTAAAAACCTCCAAAGCTGTTCTGATACTGAGTCAGGCTGGAGAACCACAGGCATGCTTCTCCCAGGCTGTCTCCAGTGATATCCCATAAGCCTGTCCTAAGCAAAATCGCTAATCACCCTCTTAACATTCATACTGCCCATCTTTAACCATGCTTCTGAGCTGTGAAACTTTATTTGATCCAGGGCATAGTTCAACACTCTCAGCTTAAAGTAGTACAATGTAAAGCAGATTGAAGGGTGTGTGACACTGTGACCTCCAGACCTCCACATGTGGAGCTCAGTCACTACAGTTACTGGTGTGTGCCTCCTGGGACTCTTAGGTCTTCACTACAACCAACAAGCTTAGTTGCTATGAATTTAATTTACCATTACTTCATCCCCTTGGTTCCAAAGACACGACAGATAGTGTGCTGGATCAAAAAGAGTCCCATAAAATGAAAAATGAGAATAGTCAGAACAACTTACTCTGTCTCTTTAAAACGGGATTTTCATACATCAAATACTGATAATAACATCGTATTCCACAAATTTGTGGTGATCTCACAACACAAGCACTTGACAAGGGTGGCATTACCATTATTTAAAAAGGGGGAGGGTTCAAGAAAGTTTTTATTCTCTGACAAAAATTTTATTCCAGAATTCCCAAGGGCGCTTCTTAGGTTTGGGATTTCAAATATTCCCCACAGTCTACAGGTGGCAGCTCTGGTCCCCAGATGGGTGTGCTATTGGAATGCAGTAGAAACTCTAAGAAGTCAGTGGAGGTCAAAGCTGGGGGCACTGTTCTGGGAGGTTGTGGGCTTGGCTGGCGGAAGTGAGCTATTCTAGGTCTTTGAAGATTATAGCTGGCCCTGCTTCGAGTCCCACCTTCTGATTCTCAAGTGACCAAGCTGTAAATGAATGAGCCACACCACAAAGCTCCTGCCTCACTGACAAGCCACCACCCTTTCCCCACCATGACAGATTGTACCGCCTAAAACTGTGAGAGTAAAAAGCGAGCCCTCCTCCCCTTAAGTTGCCATATGAAGTATTTTGTCAGAGCAGTGAGAAAACAACTAATACCGGGGCCGTGTACTTGAAGGGGATACTGGGACTGCACCCCTTTCCTTGTTCTCTGCTTCTTGGCCACCACGAGGTGAGAGGCTTTCTTTCGCCATGCCTTCCATACCACAGTGTCCTCCTTTTAAATGTTGTCTCTAGTACTTTGTTATCACCATGGAAATCTGACGAACACTGAAGCTAAGCATTTCACCCCCACCCACCGTTTTGGAGAACAGTCACTTTAAGCAATTAGCGGAGGTTGAATTATGAGCAGGAGGGAAAGTAGTACTTGGATCTATGAAAGGACGTAGACACACTTACCGACTGAAAAGAATCCTTTGAGTGTTTGAACGAATGGGACATTTAAACTGTAATATACCCCTTTATAGACTGAATGTGAATGTATTTGGTGACATCAAATAAGGTCACATGGGTGGGTCTTAATCCAATGTGACAGGTCTGGAAGAGGAGAGAATGAAGGGGCAGACAGTGGACGAAGGCACGCCAAAGAGTGGCCCTCAGAAAAGCTAACCCTAATGGCACTTTTATGTTAGACTTTTAGGCTCAAAAGCTGTCCTGTCAGTAGTATTTTGTTAGGGCAGCTCTGAAGCCAGTGCATTTACTCTGAGCTTGTTAATAAAAAGGAAGTTACTGGGTATTTTACAAGGCCTTCTTCTGGACAGACCAAGTCTTTACACTGAACATAAAGTTTTATGTTCAGCGTCTTAGACTATTCCTTGGTACCAGTGACCTACACTTCTCTGGGGCAAGTGCGGATGGAGACCTATAAACCATTGCTGTGAGGGTAGCAACAACTTTCATCTCTTTCCTATTTTGTAGCAGGAGTTAGTAAGAAAAGCAGACAAGAAAGAGGCATGTTTGGAGCAGATATTTGGTGTAAGTGACATTACCCACTAAGATGTGTAAACATAGCAAAAAGCCAAATAACTTGTCAGATTAACCTAAATTGGAGCAAAATGTGAAAGTCGGAGAAAAGTGCTTCTGAAACTCTAACTTCTTTTTTTGTTTTGTTTTGTTTTTTCGAAACAGGGTTTCTCTGTATAGCCCTGGCTGTCCTGGAACTCACTCTGTAGACCAGGCTGGCCTCGAACTCAGAAATCCGCCTGTCTCTGCCTCCCGAGTGCTGGGATTAAAGGCGTGCGCCACCACTGCCCGGCTCTAACTTCTTATATAACCACAGTTCATGGCAGCAGTAGTTTTGGGGTGACTGGAAGTCACAATAAAGCTGGTATTATTTTTAACAGGTGGTATTGAAGCAAGAAACAGAATTGTGAAGACATTTGGAGTTCCTGATACAGTGTTTGTGAGCAGGATACCAACTGTAATACAGTGGAGTGCCCATTCCCAAGAGCCAGACAAAACCACAGTGAACGTGTGCTTTAATAGTGCACTTACCAAGATATCACTGTGCACTCACTCTGTACACTGCTGGGTTCAAGGAGAATAAAAACAAACAGAAAAATGTTCCTTGTCTTAAAAAAAAAAAAAAAAACAAAACTGACAACCCACTGGGAAGAAAGCAATGTCAATAAACAAGTGAAAACAAGGACTCATGCACAAAGAGGTATGGGAATGCTTGCTACCCATATTGGGTCAGACACACCTGGGTTGAAAACTGACAAAAGCAGAAACAGCATTACACACAGCAGGAGCAGAGGGAACAAAAATTAACCAGAAAGCGAAAGATGGACAGAGACTGTGTTGAAAAGATACAAAAAGAGTAAAACGTATAAGGGCAGAGGGGGATAGGACACCTCTTCATCCAGACTTAGTCTACAAATTATTCCAGAGACAGCATAGGTGGAGACAGGGAGTCTAAGTAGGCTCATCCTGTGATGCTCAACCAATTCTCTGCACAACCAATCTATATCTCCAGGTCCCTGTGTTTTGTGACCTGGGTTTCTGTTTCAGTTTAAAACAGCAGGGACTAGAGGGATGGCTCAGTGGGTAAGAGCACCAGCTGCTTTCCCAGAGGACTCAAGCTCAAGTCCTGGCACCTTTGTTAGGTGATGTAACTGCCTGAAACTCCAGCTCTGGCCAAACTGATGCCCTCTTCTGGCTGCCACAAATACACACCTATGGCGCGCGCACGTGCGTGTGTGTGTGTGTGTGTGTGTGTGTGTGTGCGCGCGCGCGCACGTGCACGCACACACACACACACACAACTAAACAAAAATAATAAAAATAAAATTGAAAAATAACAGGGTCCTAGCTGAGATACTACTGGATGTTGTTTCTATATCTTTAATCTATTGAGAGTCTGGTGTAACTAAACCATATAGTTGCCTAAAGAGTTGAAAACATCATATGAAAGCGTATTTCCACAATCATTTTCTTTCTGAACCAAAAAGGAGGAGGAGGAGAGAGAGGAGGGAAGGGGGGGGAGGAGGAAGAGAAGAAGGTGATCTGTAGAGACAGACTTAAGGCAACTACCTGCTTGCTTAAGCGTCACATATCAGAAAGCATATGGGATGTAGTGGAGACATTCAAATCAAACCAATATTATTTTTAAAACCATTTCTCACACAGCCTACCTAGCCCAGCACTGTGTCCTCTAGCCCATATGCACACTGAAGGAACAACTGGCCTAGCACCACCCCATACCTATGTCTTGATGCTGCTCCTTCAGATCTTACTCAGCTGTATCACACACGAGAGCTGTTCCCTTTTGCAAATGATCACAATGCCATGTGACTCTCTGCATAACACTTGGTAGTGACCATACGTTATAAGATGAGCATGTTGTCAATGGAAGGTGAGGTCTCCAATATTATCATCACTCCATTTTATATTTACTGCCTGATAAAATGAGTACTCAATAAGTATTTATGGACTGGGGGGAATGATGAATACTTGAAATCAAACACTGATTAATAAATGTTTAGTAAGCACATTTACACTATATCCTAGGGGTACAATGGCAAATAAGATATAAATATTCATTATGCATATATTATGTTTATAAGTGTTTATTTTCAGATAGCTGGTTACAGTATAGGTATAAGTGAATAGTTTATGAAGAAATTGATTAACTTCTTAGAAACAGGAAGGTTAAAAAAGATTTGGCAACATTTTTGACAATGTTCATGACTAAGCTTGAAACGTGATTTCTGTGAAGATGTAAACAGTTCAATGCACAGGGGCAAGAAGCGACTTTGGGGGACATTCTGAGACACTGTACAATGGAACCCAGCACATGTGCAGAAGCAGACAACAAGGCTCTGCTCACCATAGGCCTGTCTCACTAAAAGACAGAATTATTAACATGTAAGCCACAAAGCTCCAAGAACCAGTAGTGTTCCCATAGCACAGCTGAAAGGACAACCAAGAACTCCTGGGGGACACCGGGCAGGTATCCTGGGGGACACCAGGCAGGTATCCTGGTCAACTGACCCATCCTTGGAGGACAGGGCCTAAGAACCACTCTGCATCAGAGAAGAAGATGGGAAAGAAGCGATGATCATCTTAGCTGTGTGTGTCTTGTGCAGATACCAATAAAGGTTGAGATGACAATGTCTGAGGTCGCTGCTGGACCAAGTCATTCCATGGTATTGTCAGATCTTTCTCCTCTTAAATTGCTATGAAGCTAATAGGACAATGACAGTTACCATCGGCAAGGTCACTGTAGTGCCAGTCTCTGGTCATATTTACATTTCTTTATTGTTTTTTTTAACCTGTCTATATATGTCCAGGAAGAAAATTAGAATGTTCAAAACTGAACAGGACTGTCATTAATGGGATCCATCTACTTCTGCTCAGCTGTTATGTTTTCCAAATAGGCAAAAGCCAAGTGAACACACACACACACACACACACACACACACACTATTATTTAGTTTTTCCTAGTAGGGCTGAGGTAGCCACATGGTATGAATGCTACCATTTCCAGAGCATAATCGGTGGCATTTGATATATTAGTTATTTTAGGAAAGGCTTCCAAAGTTTAGTTGACTCTAGGTGACATTTGAGAGAACTCAAAAAGTTAATTAAAATTCAAGCTAAAGGAGAATTGTGAACAAGTTCAAAGCTGCTCCTCTTGCTTTTGTGCTTGGAATGGTACACTTGAAGACATGACTTACAAATAAGACAGACAAAAAAAGGGGGGGGATGAAGGGGATGGAGAACCCCAGATAAGATGATGTGGAAGAGTAGCCAAGGGAACCGGAGAAGCGGGCTGCAAGGACACTGAAGCAGGTGGGTACCCCTTCTTTGGAAGAGGGAGTGCAAGGCATACAAGGGTACAATCTGTCCAGCAGAGTATTGTCTGAGGCCTTCCCCAGTTTCCAGCTGGACTTGACCCTGGAGCTGCCTGAGATCTCTAGCATCTGTCTGGATTAGATTGTCCCCAAAGAATTGGTAGAAGGAAGAAACCAGGTTCTGATGACATCATTTGAGACCTACTTAAAAGTACATCTAAGGCCATTGGCTGGGCCTTTCGGTTCTACAATACATCCCCCTCTTCACTAGGGTCTCTCCGAGTAAGGTTTTCTGCCACTTCAACTGTGAGTCCCATGTGTTAGCTGCCTTATGAGCTAGCAAGTTCTACATCACTACAGATGGCCAAACCAAGGCTAGGTAGTGATCTGCCAAGGACTAGAGGCCACAAGGGGATGAGGCCAGTCCTGTGGGTCCATCCCAGTACCTACTACAGAGAACTTGAATGGTTTAGGTAATAGACAGTTACTGTCTTAGGATTCTTGGGGCTTGGAGTTCAGGAAGAGGGTGGCAGTAGTGTTGGTTTCTTCAAAGGCCTTCCACTCTGGTTTGTCAGTGACTGTCTTGTCCTGTGTCATTGTGAAGTATGTCTTCCCTCTGTGCTTGTTTGTGTCCCCATTACTTACATAAGGACAGCAGTCAGGATGGATGGGAGCCCATACACATGTCCTCATGTTAATTTAACCACCTCTATAAACACTCACTCCATACAGTCACTGAGGTACTGGAGGTTGGCACCTCTAGGAATTTGCATAGGTCACAACACAGCCCAGAAAAATGCCTCCTTCCACGCCAGACATTTGCAACTCAAAATGCAGAAAAACTTCATGAAGAATGTTGATCTTCCTCAAGAGTGTGTCACTGCAGCCTCACCATAAATGATAGGTCAGTGCTGGTGTCCCAGGGACTCTGCAGTTAGGTGGAAGGAAGAGGTGGAAGGAAGCCGTGAGCACTGTGTACAGCCTCAGTCAGACATATTTGCTCATTTACTTTAGCTGGGGATTGGCATTTACTTTTTCACTGGTTGATATAAAATCAACCAATGTGTACATTGGCCAATCAATCAAGCAATGTGCACATTGCTAATTAGTGCACATTGCCAGTGCGGAGCACAGTGGGGCATGTGGATTATATTCAGGCAGGCCTACTTGAAGTGGCTTTTCTATAAGGTCACTTCTGAACAGATCAAATAAGCCAGCAAAGAATAAGTGTAGGGCTAGAAAAAACGGCTCAGTCAGGAAAGGTACCTGCCACCAAGCCTGCCAACCTGTGTTCAACCCCCAGAA
>JADRCH010000143.1:2027476-2189737 GCA_019843965.1 Rhynchomys soricoides | reverse complement strand
GGGGAGAGAGGAGGGGAGGGAGGGAACCAACAAGCACATGTCTGATAAGCACTAATCCCATGTGCTCATGACCTCATTGAAGCCTAATTACCTGGAAAGGCTTCCTCCCCAGGCAGCATCCCAATGACAGATCGAGTGTCCACAGGTCAGTTCATGGGAGGACACAGCCCAGCCCTCTGCAGCACAACTGTATCTCAAAGGTGCCTGAGATTTGAAAGTTGCACCTGACATTGTTCAGTCTAAGAAGAAAAGATGACTTAAGGGTAAGAGTGGGTTCCATAAAGGAAGGAACAAAATTCTTGCCATGCTAACTTATAAATTGAGAGTTGAGAGTGGGGCTTTAAAGTCTGATGGTCTTCAGCAGGTCCAACCAATAACCCACCAGGAACCCAGAACCACCAGAATGCCCCAACACAAAGTCGTAAAACCACAGACTTACTAAAAGCTTTACTGAGATTTCTTTTCAACTTTATTTTTATAATTGAATAGTGAAGTTCCCTCAACATAGCTGAAAAGGTGATGCCATAATGTCAGAGGTTGAACACACACATGTGATCAATTTATTAATGAGCTGTGCCGCCATAGGCATTTAACAGTTCCAGCCCTCATCTTTAAATGGACATAGCAACACCTAACACCTGCTGGTAAACACTTTGCTGCTGCAAAACACTTTACATGTAATAAGCTTGCAAATGGCAGTATAGCCACCACTATTCTCATTGTCTTACCCTAAAATTATATTTTACTGCAATGAGAGATTGTTACCATATTTTGATATCTTACTTATGTTCTAGATTATAGGGAAATTCAGAAATCTTGATGCTGTCATAATAGAATGAAATTTTTTCCAACTGAATTAAGAGCACACGAAGTATTGACTTATAGTTCAATAAAAAAGAACAATTCATATTTTCACTGAAATCCAAAGATGTAGTAAAATGGATCTTTCTAGATGTATAGCAACATAAATACTTAATCAAGTAATTTTTATTAAAAAATAAAACAAAAAAAGGGGCTGAAGAGAAGGCTCCATAGGTAAAGTGCCTGCCACAAAAGCATGAATTTGGATTCCCCAGCAACCTTGTAAAGTCCAAGAGTGGTCCTGTGAGCTGTAATCCAGCCCGTGCTGGGTAGAAGCCAGAGAATCCTTGATACTCATTGGCCAACCAGTCAGCCAATCAGTGAGTGGCCCTTGCTCAGCTGATAAGGTGGAGAGTGACAGTGCAAAGCACCAGATGTCAACCTCTGGTCCCCAAATGCATACACACATACATGCACAGACACATTACATACACACCAAAGTGTACACACATATACTATCTTCCCATAAACTTTTCTTTCAAAAAAAGAAAAGACGTTTACTTCATCCCCTGCTCAAATTCCATCCCCCTTAGAAGAGCATTGTCACTGCTCCTGAGATCCTCGAGCCACACAGGACTCCTGCCTGCTTTGCTCACTTAGTGTTCTTTACCACTTAGGCCACAAACACTCCTGTACTTTTTTTGTCCCCCAGATCCTAATGTGCAGGACTGTGAACAACTGACATTTCTTCAAAGAGAGCACACACACACACACACACACACACACACACACACACACAGCCTACCCACACTAAAGTCACTCCCTTGCCTTAGCTGATTTGGGATGTTTCACATATCATGACATTAAAATAATGTTTACTCTTTAGTGCCCACCCCAATAGAGTGTTAGTCCATGGAGCCTATTCATCTGTCATATTATACACTGCATATTTGCCCACATCTACAAAAGTGCCTGCCAAGACCATGTACTTAATAAACATTTGCTCAAGGAGTGAACTTATAACAGTAATGATACTGATAGGAAGTAGACTGACACTGAAGGAATCAAGTAATCACACAGCTGTTCAGACTGAACATTACTTGGCTTTTTCATAGCCTCATGTGAGCTTTAGTACCCTCCCCCCACACACACACTTCTTACTCTACCTCACCCCTGTTCTAGAGATCAAACCCGGGTCCTTGCACATTCTCAACAGCTCCACTACAACCCAATTCCCTGTTATTAAAAAGAACTATAATTTCTACTCAAATTAGGGCTGTTGTCGTTGGGCACAGTAGAACATAAATTCATAATTAGATATATAAGTATGACCAAATCCCATTATTAAAGAAAAGAAAATAGAGCAAGAGGCTATGGTGATAATAAGCACATTTTAAATAATTTATTCTTATGTTATTTAGGGAAAACTTAGTAATAAACATAGTAAGTATAAAGACTACTTAACGTGTACCTGATATATGTGGAAGGAAATGCCTCTTTAAGACACAGCTACAATGACTTACACACATATATCTGGGTCTTTAATAGTAGAATGGCTATACAAGTCCACTATAAGGAGACAAGGCATTCATTTTTTTCCAATAGGAAATACAAACAAAAGAAAATGCAGAGAACACTGAACACCAAGAAGTGGAAGCTTAGGACCCACTTCCCACCTTCCTTGGACAGGATATTGTCATACAGCATGGGCTTCCTGTGCACCGTTTTCCTTACGTCTTGCCAAAAAGAATCCAAGTCTCATAGCAATTAGAATGTACTCTGTGTGTCTCCATTCAGTATTTTCCTAAATATGTTCGTTTATCCATGAAAGTGCTTAACTGTTAATATTTATGTATTGTTAGAACCTAATAAATGTATCAAAGCATATCATTCAGACATTTACCCACTTAGTTTTGTTTTGGAATTTTGAGAGCCTTCTATGCTGACATATTTAGTCTACCTCTTGCATGCAGTTCCTTCTTAGGACTACATCATACTGAATGTCACTGCTCTGCTTTTTGCTGTAGGAAAAGGACAGTGAACATACATAAATGGCCACATGTTTCTTTTGTGTATGTGTAAATGTTCCTTTACCTTATGTAATTCTTAGGTCACTGGGAATGTCAAACTTAAGATTACCGTACAACACTGGATGAGTCTCACTGTGATTGTGTAAACAGGGAACATGTAGGAACAGTCTTCAGGACTGTTCAGTGCACACCTTGGCGTGACGCGTGAACAGGAGCAGGCTACAGTCACAAAGCTATGGAAGTGTACCAAGTCAATCCTGCTCTCTTCAAGCACCTCATAAACCCTGAAGGTGGACGAGAACACAACACTAGCAACTGAGAACTACAGATTTGTTTTCATTCTTGGAACAGCGGCCTTTTGTTGTGAGCAATGAATAGCTGGGTTCCAAGTGGACTCATTAATAAGTCAGCCTGGGGACCAGGATATATTATACAGACATATTTTTGCAAAGATGCTCTTTCAAAGGACATAAGAGTCAAATAACTTCCTTTCAAGTCCTGATCATAAATTCTTCTATTTTTTTCAGACTTTACTTCATACACTTTAGAAATAATATTCCAAACTTGAAATAACTCCAAGAAGATTTTCCGATATGTATCGATTTCTTTGAAGGCAAAATTGGAAAGGAAATGAAAAACAGAAACCAACCCACATAAAAATAATAATAGCTCTAGTTGCAATTATGCTGTATGCGAGCTATCACAGAGATTGAATGCATATATTATATTCCCAAGGCCTTAAGACATGGCACTAAGGGGCTGGGTTGATAGCGTGATTGGTAAAAGGCTTTCCTTGGAAGCATGACCTAACTTTAATCCCCAGAACCCATATAAAAACAACATACTAGGAGTGGCAGCCCCCACTCCAGTTGTAATTCCAGCACTAGGGAGGCAGAGGCAAGCAGATCCTGTGCCACCCCAAAGACTGGCTTACTTGGTGAGTTCCAAGCCCATGAGAGTCTGTCTCAAAAAACTGGACAGCAACTGAGAAAGACCAGCAACAAAAGTTGTCTTCTAATCTACACACACACACACACACACACACACACACACACACACACACCAGAGAGGGGGTAGAGAGGGAGACAGAGACAGAGAGAGAAAGAAATGGCACTAAAGAAAAGATAAACAATTTGTCTTGTATTTTATTTCTTTCCTTTCTGATTCCTATCATTATGGACTGCACTTACAAAATATGGCTTATAGTCTTATATGTCTTCCATGTACAAACTGGACTTGGAGAGACAAAACCAGCTAAGAGTTGCTCTTATTTTAATTTCAAAATGTTCCAATTTGCACAACTAACAAAGAAGATCCACTGGTGATGGACTTGTTCTGACCTAGCTTCTCTTTCTCATCCATCAGCACAGATAAAAACAAATCTAAAAATCTGAAGTCACTAACTTTATTTCCTAATAAGAAAAACTCTACCTGGCTCATTTTATTACCTACTTAATAATTCCATCTCAGACCCCTCCAACTGTACTAATATTTTATACTTTATAAGTAAAAGTACCTATTAACTTTGTAGGTGCCTATAAGTCACAGACAGACAGACACACAGTCACGCACATGAAGTTGGATTGGGGAGTTTTGTTTAGTTCCTTCAGAAACAGGACTAATACAGTATTAACAAGGCCCTCTTGGCAACAGGAGCAAAGATGTATCATCTTCCTTAGTGGCTCACATAGACCAGCAAGGTACTGGGATTCAGCATAGCTTCATCCCCTAAAATTTCTGGCTTGTTAAACCTTAGGCCTTCTAAACTCTGGTTCCTTTAAAACTAGAATGAATGCAGTCTTCTCCTGTGTTGTGTTGTTTAACGCTGAAGCGCACTGTTAGAGACAAGCCATCGCTGCTGAAGAGCCAGGGACACACTTATCCCAGGAATCAAGTGCTGATCCCCTGGTCTCCCCAGTCCCCAGTGCCAGGCTGTGCTGTCCCAGCATCAGTAACTGCTACAGACTGCCTCTCTTTGGTCACTGCGGAATTACTGGTTCGGTCTGTGACCCACGGGATTCTTTTTAGGTAGAATGCATCCCACTACCCTCTCCACTTTGTAAATATCACGACATTGCCAGATTTTCTTTCAAAGTCTGATCCTGGTGAGCTGCCTAGTCAAATTTTATAGTTCATACTCTTTTTATTGGTTAGAACTGTCTTTCTGTTAGCTTTTCAGGAATTAGAGGGAACTGTGACAATTGGAGCTGCAGGATTCCGCACAGTAAGGTACTTCTGGCTATATCTCTGTTGGGTAGAATGCTCTGCCAGGGAGTTAGGAGATCTACAGAGTCCCAACTTGTATCGAGGAAGACTGACACAATCTGGCTTTGTGAAGGTCATCACCAAAAAACAGTCAGACAAGGCATTCAACCCTATCACAGGCCAGGAGAATTCTGAACAACATTTGGTGATGAACACTAGTGTGTGTGTGTGTGTGTGTGTGTGTGTGCGTGTGTGCATATGTGTGCCTTTGCATGTAGGGTTAGCTGAATTTACAAAGACATTTTTTAAAATATTCAAGTTTATGCCCTTTGAGCAAATGTAGAGATAACATATCATTTTTTTTCTGACAATAGTGTCCTTAATACATGCTCTAAATCTCCTGTGAAAAAATTATCTCCCTTCTAAAAGAGAAGACTGTTTTGAAAATAGCAGTTCTGTATGTGGGGCTTAAAGCAAAACTGGTAAAACCACCTTCCTGTAGTCCACACAGTCAGTCAGTGGCAGAAGTCATAAACTCCTTCCCTATGAGTAGCTCTAAAATAATGATCATGAAAACATAATCACTTTTACCCAACTCACTCTGCAAATGCATTTTTTTTCTACTTTATTTACATTTCAAATGTTTTCCCCTTTCCAGATCTCCCCTTTGGAACCTCCCTATTCCCTCGACCTCCCCTGCCTCTATTGGGGTGTTCCCCCTCCCACCCACCCACCCACCCACTCTCCTCTTCCCTCCTTGGCATTCTCCTATACTGGGGAATCTAATACCCTCAGAACTATACAAAGAATCAACAAAACCAGGAGCTGGTTCTTTGAGAAAATCAACAAGATAGATAAACCCTTAGCCAGACTAATCAGAGGGCACAGAGACAGTGTGCAAATTAATAAAATTAGAGATGAATATGGAGATATAACAACAGACTTTGAGGAAATTAAAAATATTATCAGATCCTACTACAAAAGCTTATACCCAACAAAATTGGAAAATCTGGAGGAAATGGACAAGTTTCTAGACAGATACCAATTACCAAAGTTAAATCAGGATCAGATAAACCATCTAAACAGTCCCATAATCCCTAAAGAAATAGAAGCAATCATTAAAAGTCTCCCAACAAAAAAAAGCCCAGGACCAGATGGGTTCAGTGCAGAATTCGATCAGTCCTTCAAAGAAGACCTAATACCAATACTCTTCAAGCTGTTCCATAAAATAGAAATGGAAGGAACACTACCCAATTCATTCTATGAGACCACTGTTACACTGATACCAAAACCCCACAAAGACCCAACAATAAAAGAAAACTTCAGACCAATTTCCCTTATGAATATCGATGCAAAAATACTCAATAAAATTCTTGCAAACCGAATCCAAGAACACATCACAACGATCATTCACCATGATCAAGTAGGCTTCATCCCAGGGATGCAGAGATGGTTCAATACCCGGAAATCCATCAATGTAATCCACTACATAAACAAACTCAAAGAAAAAAAACCACATGGTCATTTCGTTAGATGCTGAAAAAGCATTTGACAAAGTTCAACATCCCTTCATGATAATAGTCTTGGAAAGATCAGGAATTCAAGGAGCATACCTAAACATAGTAAAAGCAATATACAGCAAACCAGTGGCCAACATCAAACTAAATGGAGAGAAACTTGAAGCAATCCCACTAAAACCAGGGACTAGACAAGGCTGCCCTCTCTCTCCCTACCTATTCAATATAGTACTTGAAGTCCTAGCTAGAGCAATCAGACAACAAAAGGAGGTCAAAGGGATACAAATTGGAAAGGAAGAAATCAAAATACCACTATTTGCAGATGATATGATGGTATACTTAAGTGACCCGAAAAACTCCACCAGAGATCTGCTACAGCTGATAAACAACTTCAGCAAAGTGGCTGTATACAAAATTACCTCAAGCAAATCAGTAGCCTTCCTAAACCCGAAGGATAAACAGGGCTGAGAAAGAAATTAGGGAAATGACACCCTTCACAACTGTCACAAACAATATAAAATATCTTGGTGTGACTCTAACTGAACAAGTGAAAGATCTGTATGGCAAATGGATTTTTTTAAGTGAAGATACTGGGATAGGAATATGATTTTACATAGTAAGTCACCACAAGAAATAAACTGTTTTCTCTTTTATGCAGCTAGGATCATGCTAGTCATGACACCAACCTTGGGAGAACTGAGAACTCATTCGTGTGTTCCATGGTGATAGTGAAACATCTCTTTCTCTCTCTCCCTCTTCCTCTCTCTCTTCCCCGTGTGTGTGTGTGTGTGTGTGTGTGTGTGTGTGTGTGTGTGTGTCTGTGTGTCTGTGTGTATTGGCACATGTGTGGAAATCAGAGGACAATCTTGGTACCGGTCCTTGCCTTTCACCTTGAGACATGGTGTCTCATTGCACACACCAGGCTGGGTGGCCGAGGAGCTTCCAGAGATTCCTCCCCTGCCTTTCATCTCCATGGAAATGCCAGGACTACAGGTATGTGCTATCATTCCAGCTTTGTTTGGGATCTGGGGATCTGAACTCAAGACCTTACACTTGCACAGCAAGCACTTAAACCAACGAGATGTGTCCCCATGGTTCTAAGGAGCAGCAGCTAAGAGTACCCCTCCCCCCCGTCTTTAAACATGGTGTAGCGTTAAACATGGTGTAGCGTTAAACATGGTGTAGCGTTAAACATGGTGTAGCGTTAAACATGGTGTAGCATTGTTTCTGTGAAAGGGGTTATCTTAGAAAAAGGCAGCTAGGGCCAGCAAGATGCTCATGCCACCAAACCTGATGGGCACGAAGGAAAGAACGGCCTCCCATAAGCCGACTCCACTCGCCCTCCACCAGATGCTCATGCCACCAAACCTGATGGGCACAAAGGAAAGAACGGCCTCCATAAGCCGACTCCACTCGCCCTCCACACACATGCTGATGTAGTCACACACAGCTCCACACTAAATAAGTAAGCAGGGAGCCTAGAACTAACCGTACTTGAGTCTACTTTCTAGTATGCAAACTCTGATTCATGTATTTTCCTTACGACTCTGATAACTGGAAAATAACTTACTTGGGGGAGCAGATGGTCCAGCAGGCACTTGCTGTGCAAGTGGAGTGACCTGAGTTCTGTTTCCGGGGCCCAAGTAAGAGTGGAAAGAGATAACTGACTGCTGGAGGTTTTCTCTGACACACGCACAAACCCACACACGCACATGTGCATACACACACACACATGCACGCGCGCACACACATACAGTGTATAGCCCATGCAGAAACATCATGTGAACACACACACACACAAAGTAAAATACCTCACACGCCAACATGACAGCTAGTAACAGCAGAGCCTTCTACTTCCCCCATCTTTGCTCTCCACCAGACCTAGACTAAAAAAAAAAAAATCTTGATTTGACCAAAATGCTTGAGGAAGATGTTAGCTATTCCAGAGACCCTGTGTACCTTGACCTGGCAACTTGCTGATCCACACACTATTGATGTTATATTCTTACCTGGGTCATGCAGCTACCAGAAACTTAACTAAACAATTAAACACTAGTTGACCCCTTCAGTGTACCAACACCTGCAATGAGAACCTGCCATGTTCCATCTAGCCTTCATAAACCATTCTCAATGCACTAACACCATGCCCATCAGCAAAGACATAACAGACATGAAAGCTCTCTAACCTGCCAAATACTGTCAAGTGGCAGCTCTGGGTTGAGCTGGACCACCTAGCTCAGCTTGTGCTAACATCTGTTATGAAGCAGCCTTTCATAAACCAGGCCTCCTTCTGAAGCCAGATGGGAAAACAAGCTACACAAAGTTCATAGCACATCCTAAAACACTACGTGCTCTCAGCGTGCAGGTGCGCACTGGAAGCCAGAAGTCATAGACCAATATTTCAACACCATCAGGAATTGGCAATGCTGTCTTGGAAAGAACCGTAATTGATTTTTCACAGCCCACTACCCTTTTTAGCCTGCAAGATTTCCTTAGCAATCCTATCTATGCTTGTGGTTTAAACTGTCCCAAATCTACGTTCCCAAGTTTAGAGTAGTTAACTGTGTGCCTGATAGCTCCCTGTAGAATATTCCAACTTCAAATTATACCCAATGCTAAATCCAGGTCATTATGTTTCCCGTTTTCTTGAACTCTCTTCTTTCTGGATTTCCTATTCCAGACACCACACCCTGCCTGGACACAACACGGTCTGTAACCTCCCACTTACTGATCCAGTCCATCAGCTTCACCTTCCCAAAGTGTGTCTGTCGATTTCTTCTGCAGTTCAGACAGTTACTTCCTCCCACAGGGACTCTTTAAGACTGTTCTCCATAGGCCCCAACTTCAGAGTTGGCTGTAGGCCACACTCGGTAGTATAGTAGCCACCTCATGTGAACAGTGAGGCCTTGCTTGCATTGAACCTTGCTATGATTCCCACCTGCCACCAAAGAAAGATCACATTGCTCATGCCAGCATCAGTTTGACCTTCAATAGCCTTTGTCTTTCCCAGCCCATTTAGCAAACATTCCTTGCATCCAGTTAATCTGAGGTTCTCAAGACCCGGGTAATTATTCAAGTAAATTGCACAATTACCCTGATTATTTTAAATACTACAAAGCAATAATTGATCATTTAGAGCACATAAAACATAATTGCAAATGTAATTATGTCATTTAAAATGTTTTACTGTGATGGAATACTTTAACAAATGTTCACTGTTTATTTGCTTTGTGGGGCAGGGAGGGGAAGTGCACAGGGGTCTATGCGTGTGGAGGGTAGAGGGCAGATAGAAGGAATTGGTTTTCTCCTAAAGCATGTTCTGGTGACCTAAGTTGGGCCATCAAGCTTGGTGGCAGACACCTGCTGAACCATCTGGTCAGCCCAGGAGGAAATGTTTTTTAAAAAGAACTGCTGCTCCTTTAAATTAGAAGGGAAGCAGAGGTTGTTTAAGGTCCACCATTGTCTTGCTTTTTAATCAAGAAGTGAGGTAGCCAGGCAGTCGTGGAGGCACACACCCTTTAGTCCCAGAATTCAGGAAGCAGAAGCAGCAGATGAGTCTGAAGCCAGCCTAGTCTATCCAGAGAGTTCCAGGACAGCTAGGGTGATACAGTGAGACTTTGTATAGGAAGTTGTTGACTTCCATTCTATTTTGTCACAGTGGCCACCACTGTCACCAGAATTCTTCCCAGGCTGTAGGGTGCTGTATGAGTCAGCATCTAATCAGGGAAACAGGCACCAGTCTGTCTTATTCTGAGAGCTTTAAGGGAGAAAAATGGAGAAGCCTGAAACTGTGGTTACTGCAAGCAGCCTCTGCATGGCCAGGTGAAATAAAGGGAGGAAATGTCTACACAGTAGATGAACTCACAGGTTAGACACACATGCTCCAGAGATGGTGCCTGATACAGCACAGAGACATCTGGAGTTGAAAAGACCCCTAGTGCCCAGAGTACAGCAGTGGAATGACCCTGAGTGGAATTTTCCTGAGTACCACAGGTATGTGTAAGAAGTCCTGCAGGCGAGGAAAGGACCACTTAGAAGGATTAAGGAATAGAGTGAAAGGTTATAGGCCGTGGTACATATCCTGGGAAGGCAGAAAATGCCCTGGATCTTTCCAGACTTCCTGTCAGCCATGCATCTCATTAGTCCAGCATTTCTTAACCTTGGCTGCAGAGTGAAACCCTCTAGGGACTTTGGAAAATACACACTGGAGTCTGATATCACTGATCTAGAAGTAGCCTGGGTATGGGGAACTATAAAAGCCCTCTTAGAAGTCTGCTGGTGGAGAACCAATACATTAGCTGAACTCTGAAGAAGACAGGGTAGCAGATCCCAGGAAGCATAGCCTTGGGAATCAGTGTTCTTCAGAGGCATCAGGTCCAGAAGCAGGAGATGAGCAGACACAAAGAGATGGGCAGAAACAAGGAAAAGTATGAGAAGCAAACAAGCAAATCTAGACACATATAGAGATGTCATGTCTCCCTCTTCTAGGCTCAGTGTTCCTCCAATGAGCATAGTGTGCTATGTATTCTTTCCAGAATCCTCAGTCAGGTGCAGCTCTGCACTTCCTACCGTAGGGTCCTGGGTCTTCCTGCAGTCTTTACCTCTGGAAACCTGGAGCTCCTCTTACTGTCTGCATCATCTTTGCTAAACTAACTGGCTAGCCTATGGTACATAGAAACACATAATACATAGAAAACAATGGGTAATATTTTCTTTTCTCTAATACTACATGCCAGGACTGACATTAAATATGAGAATTTTGGGACAAAGTGATTGGGTATATCTTCATATATCCCTTAAATGGAAATAACTAGAATATCATAGGTGGTAGCAAAATACTGAGTACCAATGGCTTATAAATGTACAGTAACTTACTGGGACTTATTTTTGGTCACAACTGATCATCACTCTTCACATGTTTATCAAGGTAAACATGCTCTTCTGCTCTCTTTAGAACTCCAGGAAACCATCCTTACATGACCAGAGTTAGAAATATACTTATAAATATAAAACTCCAGAGTCTTATGATTTCAAATTTAAAAAGGCATTTTTTTTAGTGCAAGCATTAAGAATCATCATATTTACCTGGCAAAGTTATTTTACAAAGAAGGACAAAATCCAAGGCCACAGTCAGAAACTATTTACTCTGTGCCTCAGTATGTTAGACTGTTGAACTTTTACTTAAAACACTGTGTACAACTGTAGAACTATTTAATTACTAAGGGGTTCAAAAGTAGATAAACAGGTTTTTTAAACTATTTTTTCCTGTGAAATTGTCTTCATTATGAAACTATGTAAACAATCTATGAGAACAGAATACTAGTAAGACAGATCAGTCATCATGAAATACTCGCCTTCTAAGCATGAGGACCTATGTTCAATTCCCAGAACCCATGTAAACAACCAGGCACATGCTTGTATTCCAGGAGTGGGGAGACAGACAGACAGATTCCTGTGCTCTCTGGCCTGCCGAACTAATTGGCAAATCCCAGACCAGATATAGATCCTATTTTAAGAAAACCAAGGAGAGCCAGGCATGGTGGCTGGCTCCTTTAATACCATCACTCAGGAGGGAAAGACATGTGGATTTATGTGAGTTTGAGGCCAGCCTGGTCTATATAAAGGCTTCTTAGCCAGCCAGAGCTACCCAGTGAGATCTTACCCCATCCCCCCCCACATCCCCCAAAAGTAAAGAGAAAAATAAAGGAAAAGAAAAACAAGGTGAATGGCACCTAATATAGTCTCCAAGTGTATGCATACACACAAGCATAGCACACACACATGCACATTTTTTTTTATGAAGACATAGTTGCAACTATTCATTTTCAAATTTTTTACATTAGTGTTAACTCCAAAAACTCTCAATAGGAACCAAACAACAACAAAGTGCACATAAATACACCAGGAGATTTATGAATCTATATAAAGTCTAAAATTTTTAGAAAGGTACTTCCCTAAGCTTTTTCATGTACTGATATTTTTCAGATGAAAAGTTGAGTGGTCATCTTTACACATTTCAACTCCCACAGCTCAACAATCACCACCTGCCTGGGCTCTCAAAGTTGATACCAAGAAAAGCAGCCCTCTGTCTCTGAGTACAAGTGTGGGCTTAATCTTATTGTAACTATTAGAATTTTTTAAAGAGTAACATGTTTTGTGTATCTATGTATGATGTGTGTGACTATGTGAATTGTCATGTTTGCCATTGCTGATGCACACATGCTAGGCATGTGTGTGATATCAGAGGACTGTCTTAGGTGGCCATCCTCACCATCTGCCTTGTTTGAGACAGGGTCTCTCTGTTGTTTCCATGCTATGTGACAGACTAGCTGGCCTGTGAGCTCACCCCTCCGGAGTGCTGGAATTTCAGACACACTACCATATCCAGATTACCTGTGGAGTCCAGGAATTCAGACTCAGGTGCTTGTGCTTGGTTGGAAAACATTTTAACCAACTCAGCTATCCCTCAAAAGTCTAATTAATATTTTAATGGACAGAATTTAAAAGCAAAATGGGAGAGTAACCAACCTCACATTGATGGACTCCTCAAAGCTCTCTTAAGAGCATCTATGAAACCACGGGATCCCCCTTCTTGATTACATCACTAAGGAGGAAAAGGGAGCTGGTTTTGGTACATAAAATTAGGCTTATGTGAACTGTAGATTTCTAAGCGGTTACCGATACTGCTTAGAAAGGAAGACTACTAGTGCAAGCTCATTGAATTGCCAAACACAGCAGTGAATTGACTAGGATTTTGTTATGGAAGGTATGTATCTAAGGCCTGGGGAGACAGTTCAGTGGCAGAGTGCTTACCTAGCATGCATGAGACCCTGGGCTTAATCACCAGTACTAGAAAATAAATAAATAAAAAACCATAAAAAGAAAACATATATTTCATAAAGCCAGAAGGTAAGTGTCTTTTTCTAGATGTAAGGAGGGCCTATTTGAAAACGTACATATGTTTTATACTGTTTTCAACTGTGTTGTTGGTTGATTACATTACTCTGTTTGGGAATTTCTCTCATTGTTGACAGCTAACTGGACATGTCCTTTGAAATAAAATACTGATTTAAAAGCTACTTTGAGCAGTGAGGCCCACTCCCACATGCAGGGTGCAGAGAACAGCCTCATCAAGAACATTGCACTAGGCATGGCTTGCACAAGATTGAAAGGCGCTCTCAAGAATCCTAAATATTTAAGTCCCCTTCCTGAGTGGTGCAGGTACTTAAGCCACAGGGGCTCAAAATCTGGGAACTAGCCATATACTTCCTGGCTTCTAGTGACAGCATGTGGTCAAAGAGCAAAAAAAGAAACAGGGCACAACCTCACGAAGAAAACCCAACAAGAAAAGCTCTTCACAATGACTTAGGGGAAAGTGTGATTCTCCCTGAAACTTTAAATTAGAAAACATTCTTTTTACCTTAAAATGAATAAACATCACTGTTTTCCAAGCTTTCCCACTGTTGACACCTGTAAAATTTCATATGGCAAAGCAGATCTGAAGCGTATCACAGACATACACCACACAGGTGTTTAGTAGTGTATGGACAGATCTGTTGCACTTTTCTAGAGCATAAGTGTAGCTCACTCCCCATTTTAGAGCAGGGAAGACTATATAGACAGGCACTTTTCGATCTGCTTTATACAGATGCTAATGGTAAAAGACTATACCACAGAAAAGGTAGGCAGTTGTCTATTTTATTTTAACTAAAAGGATAACATAAGAAACTTCAGGTCATCAAGGCATATAAAACTTCAAAAACTAAGCTAATTCAAGAAAAATGTGATATGAAAATCCCTTCCGTTTAGAATCATGGATTAGAGGACTATGGTGTGTTATATCACACGTTTATTGAATTTAACAGTTATTTTTTTTTCTCCCTTTCTTTCTTTTTTATTTTCCTGGTAGTTCTGGGGATCAAAACTCAAATTCACAAGGACTCTGTCACTGAGCTACATGTCCAGCCCCTGGCATTCTTTATATGCCATAGTCCCTAGCTCTATATTATTTATAGATATCTGAGACTAAATAAAAGCTGGAGAAGGAGACAGTCATTGTCCACTAAAACCATCCTTCATACGTGCCCTTATGAAGCCCTTGAGCTTCAGGGAATAACGAAGTTCATGATGTTGATACATGGAAATATTGCTTGTCAAGAGTCCCTTAATACACAACCTCATACTTATATGTATTTTGGGGGTGGGGGTTATTATAGCCTCCTGTTTGTTTTTCTTAGATAATCCAGCTAAACCTGTGTCTTGCTTCCTTTTATTTCTGTTTGAAGGAGGAAGAGCAGCAGAAAGCTCCACCCCAATGTAGCCCCACCCAAAACATAACACTCTTATGAAGCTATGCAATGGAAAGTTTAATTGTTGACAAGAGTAAGCTTTCTCTTACCTGATATGGCCAATCAACTCAATAAGCTTGTGGCTGAAGAAGTAGGCAGTCAACTCGGACACATGACTCAGGACTGAACAGACCCCAAAGAGGGTTGTCGTTCCATTTAGGTCTTCCAGATGCCAGTAGAGAAAGGTGAACACAAAGCCGTATCCGAAACCCATGAACCAGGCCACAAACAGCACTGAGCCATACTGCACACTGCACAGCAGCTTGATCAAGTCCCAGAAGCTGAAGGCCTGTGAGTGAGTCGCAGCAGTTGGAGTCTCTTCGGAGGACTCTGTGGAGTTGTCCCTTTCCACCTGCGGGATCTCCACCTCTTTCCCTTTACCATCACTATTGTTGAAGTGGTTGTAGCGGAACCGGAACTGAGTGGCAACGATCAGGGCCATGGTCATGAGAACTCCAAAGACGATGAAGACAATCTGGTAGTTCCGGTACTCGGGGGGCTTACAGCCCTTCCCATCAATGAGCACATCTATATGAGTGTAGTCAATCCCAATGCCCACAGACAGCATGGCCAGGCCCCAGCCCAGGGAGCCCCACATGCGCTGTAGCCCATAGCGGTCTCGGTGTTTTCCCAAGTACTGCAGGGTTACAGTGTCGACAATCGTGACAGAAGAGGCACTGAAAAATTCTCCTATTATGACAACCACCAAGATAACCAAGAATATCGCCTCAACTTCCTGTTGGTCATACACAAGGGTGACTTGATCAGATGGTAAAGATTTGGTGGTGGTGACCACAGCAATGGTTGTCTCCCTGGTGACATTTCCTGTGGGGGGCAGAGTCACTGTGCTTGTGTTCAAAATCAAGTCTGTAACAGGGTGGGTAATTCTCTCTGTCTGGGGCCGTAGTGTGGGTTCACTGGTCAAGGTCAACGCTGTTGACAAGAGATCTATGTCTGAGATATTGGGCTCTGTTTCAGACAGCAATAGCACGCTCCTTTTCTCCAGGGATTTTAGTGGTGTGGTAAAGAAAGCGACAGTGGAAGAGTTCATTGGCTGAATGGTTACTGGGGGACTTACATTGGTGGGGTGAGCTGTTGGGGGGATCTTTGGTATACATCTCAAGGTAGCAGGTTTGACAAATCCAATGCCCAGGTTGAACAAAACCCAACACAAAAGTGAAAAGAGAAGGACAATTTTGCCCTTTTTGAAACGATCTGCAACTACACCCCAGAAGGGGGCACTGCAGAATTCAATGAAGTATCGAATGCCCACCAACAGTCCACTCTGGCTAGGTGACATTCCCAGCTGTTTGTAATACACAGGTAGGAGAGGGTAAAGAGAGCCATAGGCGGAGTAAAAGAAAAAATAAAACACCTTGGAGATGAGAAGGTCATTGTTGATCTTCACACAGTGTTTCTCTATCCAGTCTATTTCCTCCTCCGGAATGGCGGAAGTCTCTGTGGAAGACGGGGTTTCGTTAGAAGATGGTTCTGGTTCCCTGCAGATGCCGTTGAAGGGATCAGCAAGCACGTATTTTCTCTTCTGCTCCTCTTCATCATCAGTTAGGATAGCAACTTTATCATCAGCAGCCATGGCTTACAACCACCACCAGGGTCAGTGACCTTCAAAATCCTGAACGGTGATCTGTAAAATGAAGTGTAAAAGACACTTAGCAATGTCAGTCAGAACCTCGGTCTGCAGAGACATGTGGAGTTTCAAGCTGCAGAGAACATCACAGCTGGGGAGAGAATTCTTATCACAGCCACAAGGTCCTGGCCAAGGAAAACAGTCTTAAAAATTTAAACACAAGGATGGAAAAATAGCTCATGGTTAAAATCACTTTCTGTTCTTCTAGAACCCAAGATCAGTTCTCAGCACCCACATCCTGAAGCTCACAGCTCTTCCAACTCCCACTCCAGGGCTCTAATGATCTCTTCTGGTCTCCATAGACAAAGGCACATACACATGTTTACATACACACACATACATACACATACTGGAAGGACACATACATATACATAAATAAAAATAAAATAAAATCTCTTTTGAAAATTAAGTACTCTTCTGACCATTGATTGGAGCTGGGGTCAAGACCCACAGGTTGAGGATCATTGCTCTAAATAGTCACTTAGGGATTGTGTCTAAATGATTAGAACCAAAAACAGGTACTATCTTTAGAGCACTACTATATAGCTCCATGGTAGAGCATTTGACTACTGGATGTGAGACCTTGGGTTTGGTCTCTAGCAAGACACACATGTAGAGACAGATGTGGATTCAATCTCCTAGTTGAGAGTATACAAAAGAAAAGGAAAACACTTATTGAGTTCTTAATACAACAAGCAATACTTAAAGACTTTTACATGTATTAATTCACATTAATCACAACATGCCTACTATTCTGTCCACATTACACATAAGAAAAGTGAGGCATAACAAGCTTAACTAAAAGGTGGCAGGGCCTGGATTTGAACCCTGCTTTATGGCTTCAGTACACATAATCTGATGCAGTACTCAGCTTATACAGCCTGCAGCTTATGGGCTATTCTTGGATAGCTATGAATGTAGTTGAACATATTTGTAGATAACAAGAGTCATGCTGCAGTATCAAGAATTGGATATTTCTATCACCTAGATGTCAAATGCCATATATTATGAAATAAACTGAAAGGGGGGTTTTCTGTATGGAAGATTAGCCATGCATCAATAGTATAACTTTATAGGAGCCATGCCAAATTCCATAATTCTCTCTTACTTTTATTACAGAAGTGATTAAAGAGTCAAAAGGTTGTGCTTGCATCAAACTTTGTCCTCTCTACTTGCAGTAGAAACATTCTGATGCTAAGAGACTTGCTCATTACATCCATTTCAAATCCTTTATTTTCTCTAGCATAGAGAAACGTCAACTCTACTTGCCACCCCAGGCCATGGGCTTAATTTCTTTCCCTATATAAATTGACACCCACAGAATGCAGAATCATGTAAGTTTTTACAAGACTCCTAGACAAACGATAGAAACTTTTTTTTTTTTTTTGAGCCAACATCTTACTATGTAGAACTTGCTCTGTAGACCAGGCTGGACCTCTGGATTAAATGCATGCACTGTCATGTACAGCTAAAACACAATTTAATAGGGACTGTGTAGTAAACTGATTAATCTTCTAGCCCCCAAAATGATGTAGCACACAGCCACTAGCTTCTAACTTCAGAATATTTAGGTTAAAAACGGTTTATAAATTAAGGTAAAATTCATTTGAGTAATTTTTAAGTAAATAAGCCACTGGCACTTTATTAGATAACTTCCCCCTTTGCTTCATTTCCAATTTTTTAAATATGAAAATGTATTACCACGACATTTCCCTCACAAAGTGCCTGATCATAATCTTTCCTTCTTGCCTTTCTTCAGAGCCATATGAGATGCACAGGCTACTTAATGACCTTAAACTGGATTCCAGGAATATCACCAACTATATGACCTTTTGACCAAGTCAAGCAACCAGAAAGTTATTGCTTTCTCAGTGATGTATAAGCGGCCATCACTGGGCACCAAAGCTCTGATTTTCTTGCTGTTCTTGATCAGCTGGACCCTGCTACACTTCCTAATAGCTGCTCTTAACTCCAAACCCTGCCTTTCCTGGCACAGTTCCCTTTGCTTTAAGAAACACTTCCAAAATAGTTGTCCTTCAGAGCTCTGCCCAGCTAGGCATCTTGGATTGTTTATTAAGCCATACCTGGTCCCATCAGTGACTATGGAGCTTCCTAGCATTAAGACGATGTGTACATTTGCCTGTCCTGCGGGCTTCACAAGCTTGAGCATAAGAACTAATTTCTTGGTCTCATTTTCCCATTTTTTTCCTGTTTTTTCCCTTTTGTGGAGCTGGGGTAGAATCTGGGTCCTTGAGCATGCTCAGTAAGCATTCTACCACCAGGTACCATTCCCAGCCCAAACCTTATTTATCTTAGTAGCAAGAGAAAATACATTGCTTTTTTTCCCAGACAAAAAGCTCCTACTGCCAGATTATGACAGACTTTCTACAATATGCTGTTCTTATTTTTCTGAGGTTATTAAAATCTTCTTCTGTTTAACTCAGCATTTCAACTGGCAACTCTGCCAGCCAGAGGATGTTAGGACATTAGTCAAACACCAGTACATCTCACCAGGTCCTGGGAGGAACTGGAGCTAACTCAGGAAGAGCCTGGGCTGAGCTGGTGCGAAGAACAGAGAAAACAAAGGTTGTACAGGGCAGGGAAGACAATCATAATTCACTATGTGTCCCCATGGTGACCAGTCACACTGACAAAGACAGCGAAAGAATAGCTCTGCTAGGGAGCAAGAAGGTACAGACAGCAAGGCAGCTCCACACCTCCTGCAGCTGGAGACATGCTCAAAAGTCCATAAACCAGAGTATCCAAAGAATCACCTAAAACACAGAAAGAAAGGGAAAAACAAGCAAGTCAAGAAGTTTTGTTGTTGTTGTCTGCTTTAAAAATAAAACGAGTGATCTTGTAAGTGTTTACTTTAAAAACTGTACATATACAGCTTTTATTTAAAAGATAAAAATCCAGGGATCTTCCATTCAGAAAATCCAAAGACAGTATATCAAATGTTTTTACGATGAAGGAATGATAAATATTTGAAAAGATAGAAATCGTTACAAACTATCCAAGGCATAGGAAAGCACTTCAGAGTTGGTTTACTAGCTATAATTTCAAAAGTAGAGGAAACAAGAAGAGATGGCTGGAAATCCATCAGAGGATCTGCCCAGCAGAGCAGCTGCTCTTCGCTCTGTCTGCCTACAGAACCTCATGGACTGTGCTGGTTTGAAGGAAAATGGCCCCATAGTTCATATATTTGAATACTTATTCCCTGGTGGGTGAGCCTATTTGGGCAGGATGAGGAGGTGTCACATTGTTGGAGATGCAGCATGGAGGCAGGCTTAAGGGTTTTGTATCATTCCCACTGTGTTCTGGGCCTCTTGCTTGTGGCTCCAGATGTGAGCGCTCAGTTGTTCCCACCTCCATACCTTCACTCTCCCGTCTCTAACCCTCTGGAACCATAAACCCAATTAAATGTTTTATTTTATATAAAAAACTAACAAATATGCACACCTGCCAAAATATAATCCAACCCTTAGGTTTATATTACTATGGATCAGTTGAAAATAACATTATTTTTTTAAGTGGAATCATGTGATTTTAGACTTTTCAAGTGGTAAATAAACCACCTCTGTCACTGACCAAAGATATTTCTTTAGACTTGTATAAATTATTTGACTGCTTGACTTCTAACAGATGTTAACTGTCCTCCACAAAGACTGATGAGACTTTAGCAAGTAAGTCAGAGGAGGGCACCGAGTCCTCTTGAGAGAGACAAGAAGGACCTGATGCCCAGGTACAACTCTGACGTCGGGATGCAGACTTCAGTCCTGAGGAGTGACTCCCAAACCAATCTTTCCTCTTGATTCCAGTAACTTTTATTACAGTTCTCTAAGTTTCCCCACTGGTTCCCAAGCATTAACAAATGGGCAAGGTATCAACAAATGCAAGTAACTCAGGGACTTTTCTGTAACTACAGAACACTCCCTTTTGTCTACATGGAGGACACACTCGGAAATGTCAATCTAAAAATATAAGCAATAAACTACTTTAGTTTAAATTCAGGATATTAGTTTTTGTTTGGTTGGTTTGGTTTTTGAGACATGGTCTCACAGTATAACCCTGAGAGTCCTAGAACTCACTGTGTAGACCAAGCTAGCCTCAAACTCAGAGATCTGCCTGACTCTATCTTCAAAGTGCTGGGGTTGAAGACATGCAGCACTAGGCTGGCCCGGGACATTGATTTTTAAACAATATCTTCATGTCCTAAGGAAACAGAACCCAACCATGAAACCCAACTGCTATAACAATGATGAAGCAAGGTAGAACTGAAGCCACATCTGCCACCTCAAGACCAAGGGAAAGAAACAAGCTAGAAATAATGCCTGCATTTTAATAAAATTAAAATTTATTAGAGCCAATGTACCTTTGTTGAATTTGATTATTTCTATTACAAATGTAGACCAGACAAACATGCAGACTGTTAGCAATGCCTGAGGTTTAGTGTGCTCAGAGTGAGGGGCAACTCTGTTATTCAGAGACTGAGACTTGCAGCTGTTTGCATCTCCCTGCCAAGTGCCCAAGTTGAAGCCATAGGCACCACTGTGATGTCTCTAGACAAAGGTTCTGAGAGAAGGACCTTTGAGATAGGATTAGATCCCTAGCAAACAAGACACGTTTTTCTTTGCCCAAACACACCTGCTGAGAAAAGGCCCTGTAAGAATACAGTGAGAGGCAGCTGACTTGAAGGCAGGAAGCAGTCCTCATTGGGCACTATGACCTGTGAGTTCCCTGTCTCTGGAACCATGAGAAATTAACCTCCGGTGCCAGTACACACATGGAGCTTTGTTACAGCAGCTTGTGAATACTGGGACAGTGGTCAGCCAACATAGACCCTTCTAGCACATCTGAGTCAACGCTTCTGTTCTTACTGCTTCCTTAGATGTTGTGCACAGAAATGTCTAAGCTTCTCTAGGACAGGTCTACAACTAGTTTTAACTGGGTAAGAATGGTCTTTTGTTTATTTTATAGAAAGCTAAACATTTTGTTACCTGGTAGATTCTAATGTCAACAATCAACACGGCCCTAAAAGGCCTCCTACCAGTACCTACATCAAGTCATTCCTACAGCAGGAATTTCTAAATTATTGATCTGAGACTGTGAAATCATCCTTGCTAAAATAGATAGCTTTTTCATTTGATTTTTAGCATGGCTTAAATGTACACTATCCACAAATATATGCTAAGAGGATGGAAAGAAGTGGGAAAACTCTGAGAGGAAATCAGCTTCAGATCTGAGGCATTATTTGGCCTAATTGCAAATGAACATGATGACCGAGTGTGTCTTGGTGTAGCAGTGGCACAGCTATCAAAGGAGAGCGTAAATAATCTCTGGTTAGCACAGGAGCAAAGTATTCCCTGTGCCACTGACACAATAACCCCATGTTGCCCAGAAACCTGGCTGCAGGTGTGAAACAGAGACATCTAGTTCCTGAATTGTGAAGCCAGCTCTGACTTGTGAACTGTCACTGATCATTCAGAATGTCCGTAAGTAATGTGAATTCTAAAGCAGAACTTGGGTACTGACTGCTGCAATTTATTGCTAGCAGAGACCAGGGGAACCGGGTACAAGCCAGACTCCGTGTCCTGGCATTTACATACTACACTCTCCAGCAGTCAGTTCAACCCTAGCGTTTTCCACGAGAGCTGTGTTCAGAAGCACACATGCAGTGTCAATCCAGCATATCTTTTAAGATCAGGATTGCTTTATACCTGCTACCCACTCAGCCAGTGTCATGAAAAACATATACAAACGTGGCTGTGTAGCAGCCCACAGTGAAAAGGCACTGACGAACATCCCAGGGAATGACTGGATTTGGAATCTTCTTTTTCCTTCTGAGGCTTTGTGGTGACATTGAGGGCTGAGACACAATGGTCATCCTCACCCTGTTAATCCAGTTTCCAGCTAGGTTCTCCAGGTCCTCAGCACTATGCCCAGATCTGTAGAGCTGCCCCACAGCCTTGCACAGCAATTGAGCCGCCTCTCAGAACTTACCACCTTGGACGCCCTTCCCAGATCCCTGACAAAACTTGTCTGTAAGATGACAAAGAGGTCCATAATTTGTGGTTGCATATTTATGTTAATTAACTTGTAGTGGTGTATTTACATGTTAATTAGAAGCACAGTGGCTTTGTCACCATTATTACTACTAACCTGCCATGGCTTCATAAGGATTAACTCAATCTTCACAATAGTTGAAAACACAGGACCACTTTCCTACTGTACAGATGATGAAACCAAGGCCCAGCAGAGAGCTAGCCCCAGCTCATACCCAGAGTACACTGAAGAAATGGGATTCAATTTCTGATAGTCTGTGCTATATAATAGTGGGTGCTATTTCTAGATGTACTATGTAGCTATTAAATAAGATGTCAAACGCATGCTCTTTTGCCTCACAGTCATGCTTCATAGTAGGTAAAATCATCCTTAAACTCAAAGAAACATTAAATGATGTGAAAATATTAAGTGGCAATAGAGACCAGTAATGAAATAGAAGCCACATCGCACTGCATAATAAACTAACAATAACAAATTACAGACAGTAGGCTTCTGAGTAAAGAGTTCACAACTTGTGAGAAGATTAGGGACTTGCAGGGTACTTGTACTTGCAAACCGTATGATTCCCTACATCAGCAACCCTAAAGACATCACCAGAAGACAAAATCAGCAACTGAAACTCGGCAGATTTCCTACATATCAATAAATATCACACATACACACGCATATGGAGAAAGATGCCAAGGCATTGCAAGATGGCTCAGTGAGCAAGCGTATTTGCTTACAAGACTGGTGACTTAAGTCTGATCCCTGAAACCCCTGTAAAGAAAGAAGTTACTCCGAAGAGTCACCCTCTGACCTCCATTTGTATGTAGTGGTATGCTTGCCCCATATCATGCAAGTGTTTACACAAGAACACACACAGGTTTTTTAAATTTTAAATATTTTTGAGATTTTATTTATTTGTATGTTATGAGGGTTTGCCTGAACATATGCACATGTGTGCAGTGCCCATGGAGGTCAGAAGAGGGAATCAGATCCCCCAAAGGGAAAAGAGTTACAGATGGTTGTGGGCAGTTATGTTGGAGATGGAAATTGAACCCTGGTCCCCTGGAAGTGCTCTTGATTGCTAAGCCATCACTCCTGCCCCACAAACAAATGTTTTATGAATTAAAAGAAAGAAACCTAGAAATTGCTTTTTTAAAAAAATTACAATTGCTTTTTTAAAAAAAAAAATCTTAGAATAAATCTAATTAGAGAAATTAAAGACTTCTTCAATGAAAAGTTTAAAACACTGGGAAAAAGAACAAGTTTATGACATAGAAGACAGAAAGACCTCCCATGATAATGAGTTGAAGGAATTTACACCGTAGAGGAGACTGTGCTACTCAAGGCAATGTAGATATCCACAATGTAGATATCCACAATGAAATTCCCACAAAAATCCCAGGCCATTCTTCACAGAAACCAGAAAAATATTTAAGAATATTTTAAAATATTTAAAATATTTTAAGAATATTTCATATCCTTAAAATGAATATGAAAGCACAGAAGAGCGCAGAAACTAAAGCAATCCTGGACAAAAAGAATAATGCTGGAGGCTTCACCTTACCTACTTTCACATTACATTGCAGAGCTACAGAATTAAAAATAGTACGGTATTGGCTAGCATGTGTACACACAGACACATACAGACACACAGACACACATGCACCACCACCAACAACAACAACAAAACCCAGACACACAGATCAATGGAATGTAGCACAGGATTCAGATATAACCCAACAGCTACAGCCACCTGAGTTTTGACAAACACACCAACATAGTGCTGAGAAAGCTAAACATCCACACTCAGAAGAATCAAACCGGATCTCAAGCTCACCCTAAAGAAGAACTAAGTGCGTGTGGAGCATAGACCTTATGTAGGACCTGAACTCTGAATTCCTGGAGGAAAAATCAGGGAGGATACCTCAAGATACAAGTACCAAAAAAGAGCTTCCTGAATGGGATCAGAGCTACTTCATAAACAGTTCCACCAGTTAACAGATGGATTCTGGTGAAATTAAGAAGCATCTGCACAACAGAACAAATAATAGGGTGTGAAAAAACAACCTCTAGAGTGGAGGTGTCTTCTCTAACCACAATCTGACAGGCTGGAACTTGGACACACACACAACTCAAAATCCTAAACAAGATACAACCTAGTCAATAAATGGGCTGATGAAGAGAACAGACAAAAGATGAAGTACAAATGATCAATAAATAATAAAAAATATGTAGTGATCAGGGATCATGTAAATTAAAACCACATTGATAGTCCATCTTACCCTAGCCAACATGGCAGTCATTAAGAAAACAACAAGAGTTGAGGCATGATGGCACTAAAACACTTAATCCCAGCAGTGGAGGCAGATGTTGGTGGACTTCCATGAGTTCAAGGCCAGCCTGCTCTGCATAGTGAGTTTCAGGGCACCCACAACTTAATAGAGAGACCCTGTCTCAAACAAACAAAAAATAAACAAACAAACAAACAAACAAACAGCAAATGCAGGGATGGATATGGGCAAAAGGAAACCCTTATATACTGCTGGTGGGAATATAAACTAGTCTAGCTACAAAGGAAATCAGTGTAGAGTTTCTCATAAAACTATAGGTAGATTTACCATATGACCTAACGCTACCATTCCCAAAGGACTCAAGGCAAGCATTACAGAGACACTTGCGCATCAATGTCTATCACACCACATTTCATAATAGCTAAGCTGTGGAACCAAAGGAGTTTCCATCCGAGAGGAATGGATGAAGAACGTGTGGGGTAAATACACAGGAAAAAGTTCTCAGCAAGAAGAAAGGATGAAGTCGTGCCATTGTCAGGAAAATGGGCTCAGCAGAGATAATCAAATTAAGTAAATTAATTAAGTCAGTCTGAGAGATAAATACCACGTTTACTCTTTGTGGCTCCTACATTTTATATAGACACATAAAATTGTGTGTGTCCAAATGACATAGACTATTGTCAAGGGGAAGAGAGTAGTCCGTGGGAGGGGGAAGAGGTGAGCAGGGAAGGTACGGAGGTTAGCAGGCATGGTCAGAGTATGTTGTACATAATATTTAAACAAAATGTCCTATGTAATCCAGTCTCATGAACAATACACACACACACACACACACACACACACACACACACAAAACAAAGGAGCAGATCAGATGAAGAAAAAGAAAGAAAATAAGGAACTTGAGTGACAGGATTTATCTAAGCAAAAGTGAGAGAGAAAACTCTTCCAGGATGGGAAATGAAAAGATCCTTAAAAGAATTTCTAGCAGGACCATGGAGCATGTGAAGTTGCCAGATAGAACAGATCACAAAATACTTGAATACCAGGCTAAAGGACAAACAACACAAAACACGATACGAAAGACTAAAAATACAGACATCCGTTTTCTTTTTAATCTAACAGGTGTAACCTCACTGCCAACCGTTAGATGGACAGGCACTTTGCGGCCCATGGGTCACACAGTGAAAATCAGATAGTCTGTGATTTCTGTAAGAGACAACAGAGGTTCTTTGAGTCCAATACATTGCTTCTAATGTTAAAGTAGGTGCAAGCACAGGAGAGGAAGTCCCTGTGAGGGAGCTGAAAGAGATGCAGAGTCATTGAGGAGAGAGGAAGAACTCTGATCTGGGGCCTGAGACTGGCAGGGACTGGAACCACAGCTGTCAAAACTCTGGGAACGTTTCAACTTCTCAGTCTTAGTCTCCTTGGCTGCAAAAAAGCAGGGGGCATTGTGCTGTGGTAGCTGTGAGAGGGAGATAGTGCATACTGGGTCTTAGCACAGCTCGAGGTGTGTATAGGAACTCATGGGCATTATTTATGCTGAGACCAACAGCGAGACTCTGTGGGGAGGAAGCAGGGAATAGAATGCCACGTTTGGAGTTTACAAACACCCCACGGTCTGAACTTACATACTTTAGTGTAGGGGCTTTTCACAGAGTATGATATAAAAGGTGTGACAGTGTGTTTCAGGACAAAGGGCACTTTGTAAACTGTATCTGATGCAGCCATTGTAAACGTCTGGACCCTGATTCATCTTGTAACACTGTGTGTCTCTCCTCCCTCCACTTCCACTTCACACACTGTCCTCACACCTGACTTGTAGGATTTATTACAGGACTTACAGGTAATCCTGTGTTCGATCTCCTCACAGATCTCTCCTCCCTACCCACAAGATTACAGACAGCTGAGAGAGGATCACACACTCCTCATATTGTTCTTTACTCTGTCACTTAGCAATTCACAATAGAAATGTATGTCTTAAATTTATACGATAAATTTATAAAATTTAATATGATCAGAGATTAATTTTAGAAAAGAGCACAGTGGAGTCCTAAATGCCTCTTAACCCTCCTTGTCCTCTCAGTAAAAGAAGAAAAAAAATATCAATCCCAAGGGGGCCAGACAGTGGTGGCACATGCTTTTAATCCCAGCACTTAGGAGGCAGAGGCAGGTAGATCTCTGTGAGTTCAAGGCCAGCCTTGTCTACAAAAATCTCTAAGACAGCCAGGGCTACAGAGAGAAACCTTGTCTTGAAAAACCAAACCCAAACCAAACAAAACAAACAAACAAAAATACAAAAAAACAAACCCAACCATCCAAACCCAACCAAACAACCCCAGCCAACCACCTCCAGAGGATTTTACCACTTCAGTGAAAGAATGCATGGAAAGTATCAATTATTTTCATTCAAAAGCAATATATGAACTTTTAGCATTGGTAGAGTGGCAGCTGCAATTTTATTCTATAATACTCTACTTTTTGGTAATTATTCTAAGAGTATTCTTCCCAACTAAATGTTTGTCTAGAACTGTTTGTCATCCCCCACTGGACTAGGCTGGTATTTTATCCATGATGCTCACAGGTTATTTTGTGTCAGCATCCCAGGCCACCTCTCAGAAGAGGATGAGAGTGGGGCTCTGGCTCTCAGAAAACACCTTTGAATCACAAACTAGAGCAGTAAGGATTATCTCTAGGCCAAAATGGCTGCTTATGTTAAAAGAAACACCTACATGTTTGCAAATAACATCACAAATCTGAAAGAAAGGGATTAAAATCTTTAATGTGTCTCTCCAGTCTGTTAACAGGAACAAATTAATATCATTTCTTTAAAATAGAGAAATAGCTCTAGCCTTAACAAAGAACCAGGTAGGTGGTTCAGTATTTTTGCTTTATGCAGAGAAACAAACATCAATTAAAAAGAAGTTACAGTTCAGGCCTTAAGACTGTATCAGTCATAGATTCCTGCCTGTGTGGTTTAGACCACTGACTTAGTCTATGGGTAGGTGTCTAAGAATAATTTAGAATATAAGTTTGAAGCTAGTTCCAGAATCTCATTATCTTCTTCAAATAAACAACCCATCTTTAAAAATGCCCAGTGGGAAGGACAAGAAAAAGCTTTTAAAGAAAACATATTTATATCTTTCCCATTTTTCCAATAAAAATTTTTCATATATGCTCAAGAGAATTAAATGTGCCCCCAAACCTGTGTATTCATTCATGCATTCAGAAGAAATACAACGTAGGGACTTAAAGGGGTTCCGGGAGCTTCTGTGAAATGGAAGCAAATTTTATTGATCTCTTCCTCAACCACAATCCCTAGCCAGATGGCAATGACACTATCTGTGTAGGAATAGGCAGAGGTGGCAATACCCACTGTACTTTACTGCTGAAGCTCAGAAACCATTTCCTCAAGGAAACAACATTACAAATAGGAGTGCCCACATCACTCAGAGAACTAAGGACCAAAGATTTTAGAATATGCAATCTTTAAGGGAAAATCCTTCCTACCTTATAACCCAGGATGCCAGCAACATATCTCGCTGGCATCCCCACAGACTCAGGATTCTACTCATCTCCTCAGCAGGAGCTTGCAACTCTACCACTTGCTTCCTCCAGGACACAGTATTATGGTCAGGTGTCTCTGAAAGCCTTAAACAAATGTGTCCCACACTGGTCGTCATGGGGTCAGTGGGGTCCCTTTCTTCACAGCAACAGTAAGAGGGGAGGAGAAGACAAGGAGGATGAAGTCTAACCACCATGGTCAGTAGTGACTAAGTGACCATTTGAAAGCTGTCTCCAATAGAGTCACACCTCTGTTCCAATGACCATAAATGTGGCTGTTGGTAAACTGACAATAAAATGATTTTTAAAATCTTTTTATAGAAATAAAAGAAAGGACTTTTAAGAGTTGACATTGAAAACAATTATTTGTTTAAGGTTTTATAGAAGACTTTCCTTCAATAAAAAATTGTTACACCATTGAGGTAATTTATATAAAGTGAAAATCAGTTTTTAAAAAGACAAAGTACTGTCCAATTTGAGTGGCTGAGAGGTTGTTTTTGAAAGCTTGCTAAATGAATTCTTTTAACAAGACTTACACAGAGTTCCCATCTAGGAAAGGAATGAATTTAGTCAATATATGGTTAAAAAAAAAAAATGGGGCCAAGAAAACACACACACACACACACACACACACACAAAACCTAGGAACATTGAAAAGTAAAAGCATAACTTCAGGTATAGTAGTATAACCATTCATAGCTCTATGGTAGGTATAGATTAATGGTATATTTAGAATGGACCCCTAATAAATGACTCTTCAATAGAAGACTGATTCGTATCATATGACTATGCTGAAAACTGACACAAAGAAGTGAAAGGGTTAAAGAAAGCTCACCTCTCACAGAAAGCACTGGTGTTTTCTTTAACACCTTTTGTTACATCTATAATTTAGATATCAGGATTTAAACTCCATTTTTCTATAGCCATGAACTTATTACCAATATTTTAGCTGGTTTCACTAAATACAGTATAATCTTTAAAAAATAAAAAGAACAGTTTGTATACTTTTAGCACATGTCATTAAAAATTGCTTAGCTGTTTCTTGCGCTGTTAAGGTTCTGATGATTGAGAATTATCACATGCTATCAATTACAATGACATAATTGCCTTCAGGAAAAGTTCATCACTTAACATGTTAAAGGAAGAAGTTTGAATATATAATCTCAACAGTACCTTGTAAAATGTTGGTGAAGGTGACAAGCACTGTCATTCACTGAAAACAGGACTATAGACTTTCTAAAAAGCAAGGATTTAGGTGTAGACAATGCGATTGTTTTCATAGTTAGCAATGGAAAGCAGGAATAATACAGACAGTTAAATAAAGTATGATATATCCTAATAAAAGAAAAATTAGCATCATATATCCATGATGGGAAAACATAACTTAAAACATAAGCAAACAGAACAAACATCTGTATATGTCAGTTTCTATCTGTAAATTTGTGATCTTCACATGAAAGATATTTTAGAATAAGATTTGAAGAAATAAGACCAAATTGTTATAAGGATTTATCTGTGGATAATGAAATTAGGACCAGAAAGGTAATTTTTTCCCCTTATAGGTGGCTAGATTTTTCTTTGACAAACATTTATCACTCTTTGAATACACTCTTCTAATAATAAAGCTTTGCTTTAAATTCAAGTCATCTGAGTGATGTTTGCAGCACTCCTAACTCTGGAGATCATGGATGATCACAGGGAATTACCACACTGATCTGGTGTCTATCATTCAGAAGTGGCTCTACTCACCCACAGAAACCATCAAAGAACCTGTCACAGCACTCACTCTGGACAAGACTTTACACTTTTAATAGGGAGCCTCATTATAAAGAAAATAGTAAAATGTACAGCTTTTTTTTTTCCAAGTATGAAAATAAAGTCTTGTGATTAAATTTCCTTAACAATGGTGGCTTTCAGGCACAGTTGTCTGCTAACATGGTATGACATCATTGTGAAAAGAATGAAGAAGGAGCTTTACAGTAGGAGTCTTCAGGATCAAACATGTTCACCAAGAACAGTGAACATTTTAAGTGTCATAGAAAGTATATTCATATATTCATATATTCACTCTGGCCTTCTGTGCTTAGTATAGGGAAGTTGTATCTGGCTTTGTGTGAGCAGCCTTTATTTGTCTTGGGCCCTATCAAGGGTGCTCAGCTGAACATGTGGAGCATAAACAATGCTGAGCTGAGGAGGGAAAGCTTCCCACACCAGAGGGAACAACCGACCAGTCCAGACTTGTCACTCACTTTCCCTTGGCATGGTTAACCCACAAATCAGGCTGGTCCAGGCAGCAACAGTTCCTCTTTCTAGTTCCCATTTGTCTGCCCCTCAAAGCCACAGTAGGCCTCCCTCTAGCCACAGCTGACTCATGGGATTGCCAGCCGTCCCAGACTGAGAGAGACTCCCTCTCAGTCTCCAGCTTGCTCTGCATCTCAGATGGAAATACTTCCATGCATTTCTTCAGTCATTCAAGGTTGGACCTGTTTTCTGACTACAGATGTTTCCTGGATTATTCTCTCTTCTCAAACAAACTAAGAACAATGGCCAGAATCATGCCACCTAATTTACTCCTTTTCACATCTCGCGAATATGACTTTTCTAATAGACTGAATTTCTTCCATCTCTGCTCTGTTATTTCATTCTATCCCACCTCATCCTAACTGCAGCAGAGCCACCTGTGAAGGCAACATTTCAATCCCATTCATGCTGCCAAACTTGGGTGTGCCCTCAACTCTGCCATTAGTTTAACTGTGGCTCAGCCACTCCTGAGCTTTACTGATTCAAAGCATACAGCTATGTGGACAACAAACAACAGGCTCTGCAGGCTTAGTTCCTGTTGGACTTATACAGATACACACACACACACACACACACACACACACACCACCGGTATACACTGTTTGAAGATACAAAGTAGCAACTAGGAGTGTAACATCTATAGTGAACACAACCTCAGGGCTTGGGTTCCACATTTTAAATATTTATTTTGGTTTTCTCCTGTTTGCCTTTGTACCAACAAACCAAGCATCATTTGTCATGGCAAAGGACACAGGTAGTTTCCAAAAGTTGCCCAATGAATTAAGACTATGCTGTTTTATACAATAATAAACATCCTTCAAATATAGAGACTGAAGCAGCTGCAAAGAAATGGTAGTGAATCATTTAGTCTAAATACTGGGTAACATGCTTTTCAGGAGTCAGGAAATCAGGCAAGAAAACCAAAAGCTGTATTCATACACTGGAGGCCAGAACAGTGATCACAACTAACTCTGGGGAGCTAAACATGAAGGATTGCAAAAAAGCCCAGAGGCAATGTCCTAGGTGGAGGCACTAAGGTGTGTTTACTGTCCCAAATTCACATCGAAACCTAAAACTACTGTGTCCTAGGAAATGCCATGGGAATTCTACCTGCAGGAAGAAACTTCTACCCAAACTGTCCTTAGCCAGGGTCGTTCTTTGCACTTGATCATCCCCAAACCAGGCCGATTTCCATCTGCCTGAAATAGAGTGAAAACCTTAAACGAAATGTTGCATGATGCCTAAAACTGTCAGAAAACCCCCTCTACAAATGAACTTTACAAGGAGCTCTTCTGCCAGATTGCATTATAATAACACTCATTCTAATGCTCAAGACAATTTAGATGCTCTTCACATACGAAGTGGTGTGTTTTCTTGTAGCTAAAGTCTGAATGTATTTTTCTTTGGATTTCTAATTCTGAGCAGCAAAAATGTATGACTTTTAAAAATCCTACACATTTGTTTTGGTTACATTTACCCAGAAGTAGGAAGACTCGTGGAACTCGAGTAGGAAGAGTGTTACTAAATACGTACGCACGTCAGACTAAACCTGGTGATAATGTGCTCTCCTGAAATGACACTACGTAAACCTGACGTCATCTATAATGCCATATTTTCCTGAAATGACACAGCAAGTAAGCTGACTCCTCCTATCAACTGACTCTACCAAGAAATAAAAGTGCCTCCCTGTTTGCAGTTGCAAGCAAGACTAGACAAAAAGAAAAAAAGAAATTCTGGCATCCCAGCCTAGACTTAGTGGATAGCTTGTGCACCAAAGTATTCTTGTAGGAAAGTCAGCAAGTTGTAGATTATACCACAGCTATGGCTGGGAAAGGGAACAGTTGGTCATCTGAGACTCCTGACTCTGCCCTTACCCCTGACTCCCTCTTACTTTCCAAACCAAAAACAACAACAAAAATAAAACAACAACAAAAATAAAACCCTGTATGTTGTAGTTAGGTGCACTCAGTTTTCTCTTCAGTGAATTGCTTCCTTTCTTCGTTTCCCTTTTTAGTTTATATAATAAAAGAACATACACTTTTCCAATTTTTTTTAACCTAAATCTAATTTTCTAAGGTCAAAAGAAAAGTCACCCCTGTATCTTTACCCCTCCCACTTTTTCAGGGTAACTATAGTCAACAGAGGGCAAGTAACTACACATGTGTCCACAGTGGTATTTAAGTAAATGTATATGAGTCTGGCCTGCAGCCTGCCTTTTCACTTAATGTGCAGTGAGTTTTCTTAAGCCAACACACCAGTGCAGCTAACAGACACAGGTATTGCACTTCACTATTTCTCTGCAATGAAAACTTTAAAGGTTTATTCAACTTTACTTAACTTTAAAGGTTTACTCAAGACCAGAAGTAATTATAAGAACCTATTGATCTAATACCTAATACTCAATTCATATTTGGCACTTAGTTTTACATTTCCTGTAAGTTTAAAAAATGGTAAGAATAAATGGATTAAAATATTATACATTCACTAATTTATATACATTATCAATGTGTAGATCATTCTGCATAGGTAAATGCTACTATGTGTAATACATATGTGTTGAAACAAAGTTAATTTTCCAAGGCAAGAAATAAAGGAAAAGCTTCCGTGTATGTGGAGAGATGGCATAGGTCCCTATCTGGGAGGAACACCCTCAGGAAGTTTCCTGTGCTTTGTTTGGGGCCAGAGGGATGAGTCAATTCTAACTCTACCTCTTACTGAGTATGTGGTTGGTCTAAGTTGCATAATTTCTCTGAGCTTCTTTTTCACGGTGCATAAAATTAGACATTATTGGTACAAAGATTTGGAAACTAACTCTAGAATGGTGCCTTTAAAAACATAAGAATTCCAAAAGTGCCATATTACTATAAGATAATGTAGAAGTTATATATAATATATTCTATATACGTACATATTTGTATACATATATGCATATGTATGTATATATGATGAATAGAATTGGTGATTCAATACCCAGACCACCAAACATGTGCTGTTTTGTTGCTGTCTTAGTCTGCCTTCTTGTTTTATATTTGCCTTGATAGAGAGACAGCCTGGGAAACAAGTTACTGTAAAATATTTAATAGTTTTAATTCATTCTTGGAATTAGACCTTTTTTCCTTTCCAGGTGTGTCTTGCACTCAGCTCACTAACACTGTTTCAACCTTTTCCTCAGCAATTTTTTTTAATTTTGTGAATTTTTTACTCACAACCTGTGAAAAGGCCCATTCACCCTTATTCATCACCAATTAAATGAAAATATCTTCCACATATGCTAATGACAAGTATTGGGTGTCAGAGTCAAGCTTCCCAATGCAAACGATTCTATCCTCCTCCTTTTCTTCATAAGACCATCAATAATGCATACACCTTTAGCTGGTCTGGACCAGCTAGTGCCTGGTCTCGAGGAAGCAATGCTCCGTGCAGAACTCGGACCTACCAAATGTTGTTCTCTTTTCCGGTGCTGCTGGTAACACATAAACTGTATGCTGCCTACTTTCAACTACACCTAATATCACACAATCTCGTGAACTTTCAGAAAGGTTAAAGGAGATTTGACTAGAACACTATCCGTCCATCTGTTTTCTATGTGTGAGAAAACTGCAGCTTGGGATGATGTAACAACAACCCAAGGACACAAAACTATTTAGACATCGGTGGGGAGTTGAAACTTCAACTCCACACGGTTATTTCTTCGATGGATTGACAGGTATTATATGTCCCAGTGGGTGTAGGAGTGCTTATTAAATGTTTTTTGATGAAAGGGAATGTTTGTGGTTTCACAGGCGTGTGGGAGAAGCAAAACGCACAGCATGCCAGACTTAAGGGTGACAATCCACCGGCAAGACCACGCGGGGAGGGGCAAAGAGAAGAGGAGGGGCTACATCTAATTCTTCTTGTACCTGGTAGTCTGCCTGAAGCAAGGGACCCATGCCTGAATTGAAGCTCAGTGCTCAGCGCACGCACGCCTTGGGGCATTTCTCCTAAGGAGGTAGCAGCCCGGGGAAGAGGTGTACCACTCCCTTTATTTGTTTCGGTGGGAGGCAGACAATGTCATTTTCCTCCAGCTACACAGGGAGCCAGGTCCCTGTCACCGGCCGTGGGTACTACCTCGCCTCCCCCTCTCTCCCGGGGATGTTTACCTCCAAGGCGAAGGTGGGACCGGACTCTGACGAGCTTGGGCCCGCGGGGCCCACCCGGGCCCCCCACCTTCTGCTGCAGCTGCGGGCGGTGGCCGAGGGCTCCCGGGCAGCGCCTTTGTTTTCCCGACTCCAATTACGTTTGCGGAAGTGCTGCGGGCGCGGGGGACGCCGCTGCCCTGCACCCCGAGATGACAGGCGACACCCGGGAGGGCGCGATAGGCGCGGAGGCTCCCGGCCAGGGCGGCGCCCACCCTGCGGCAGGTGCACAGAGGAGGATCCGGGGCCCCGGGCGGCGCCGACCCACTCACCTGGCGGCGCTCAGCTGCGCGGGGCGCGGGGAGCCCTGTCCCCGGGGTGCGGGGCGGCCGCTCGGGGCGCCGGGGCGGCGGCGGGAGGGCCAGAGAGCGGCATGTTGGTTGGGTCGCTAGCTCCTCTCCCGGGGTGCGGCGGGCGCGACGGCTGGATGCAGGCCGGGTGGGGCGAGTGACGGCGGTGGCCCGGCGCAGTCGCTGCGCAACCTTCCGTCTGCTCCTCCTCACGGCTTTGGTCCCAGGCCTGGCCTCGCTGCCGCCGCCTTCGCTCCTGACCGGCTGGACCCGTTTCAGTGCTGAGCTGGAGGACCAGGCGCCAGGTGCAGCGCTCCGCCTCCTGCGGCGGCGGATGCGTCCGCCGCCTCCTCTCGGCCTCCCGCCCTCTGAGGCCGCCCGGGGGAACCCAGGATCCAGCCGGCTGGGGTGGCATGTCCTGAAGAGTGAAGAGGTGGGCGATGTCCCATCCTAGTTCCACCACACCCCATTGCGCTTCGGCTGAGCGGTGCTTTACTCCTTAATCACTGCAGGCCTGAGATAGACCTGAGGGTGTTGGAGGGAACTTGAGGCCCAAAGTAAATGGCAACCTGGTCTAGGAGTGGTGACAGCCCTCAGGTCTCCAGCTCTTAATAGGTGCCACTCTAAAAGCTAACACTGCTGATGAGATGAATGATGTCTGGTTCAAGGTACAACCTTGGTAAACTGTCCTTGGATGGTACCGCAGACAAGAGCTAGGAGACAGACAATGTTCACTCCAGGAGCTTCTGGAGCCCAGGCAGCATCTGAACATGGCACCTTGCTGAAAAGGTGGCCTGAGCACAGGTGTTACGCTAGCGTTAAGCTGTATTATTTGTTAAATACAGAAAGCAATTGGATTGTATATAGGTTTGGTTTGGCAAGGGTATGTGCGTGCCTGTGATGGGGAACAGACTCCAGAGCCTGTTCTCACAAGCCAGTAGTAATGACAGCTATCATTTAGAAACATTTATTTCTTATATGGGAAGCATTGTTCATATACCATAGAATCCTATAGATGTAAACAATGTTAATCTGTTGTTAAAGCAACAAAACGAGACTGAAAGTTAACTAGATTCAAAACTACTAACAAGATGGAGAAAATCCAAGCTCCGAGTTGTGAGACATTACTAAAGAGAATTTTATAGTCCCTGACGCTTCAAAATGTGAAGCCCTTCTTTACGAAAAAGTATAAATCCACAGTCGCTGGATGCTCAGCCCCAGTTTCCAGGGACAGTTCCTACAGTCCATAGGCCAGCCTTATGACAAGCCACTCGAAATATTGAGATGTAGAAGTTAAAGATGGTGTGTCTGCTTAGAGTTTCGGAGGGAAATTATAAACGTGATTTGTCCTAAGGATGGAGACAGCTGGATCCCTCTGCATCATGTGAACTTAGCATTCTCCTGATCTGTCCAGCCCTTAAGGAAAGAGAGAGGAGAGAGAGAGAGAGAGAGAGAGAGAGAGAGAGAGAGAGAGAGAGAAGAAAGCAAGCAACGTGGCTGAAGATCTGACTGTATCAGGTCTGAGAACAGAGGGTGTGTAGGAAAAAGGAGCTGGGGGAGGGGGCTAGTGTCTGACCTACAACAGCAGATCCGTATCAAGAAGTAAAGCCAATTCATTTCTAGTTGAATGTGACAGTCGTAAGGTTTTCAAAGTCTACCGAAAACAAGTAACATTAAACGTGTGATTTATGAGATTAGGTTATGTGTGCTATTTTGATTGAAGTCAACTTTCCTTTGTCATTTCAAAGGAGAAAAAAATGAATGGCCTATAAAACTGTAAGAGTTGATCTGTCAGAAATAATTCCCAATTGCATGATGTTTTTATAAAGTGATTTCATTTATTTTAATCATATTTATAATGTGAAAGTATAAGATGATGATGAAGTTTTAGTGTAGAAAATAGCATTTTAATTATTATAGAAATGTCTACAAGTAATTTCATAATTTATTAATTCTGTATTTAATTTTGACATGTTTCTCATAATTCACCATTGAATATAATACTGTGATAGATAGCCCACAGTACATACATATTTTTGTCAACATAAATTCCTAGAAATAAGTTTACTAGATAAAATTTTATGCACAATTTATACTTTGGTACTTGTTGGTAAACTGTTCATTAGAAGTACTGTATTGATTTGTACTGTTATATGGAACATTTCTCTAAAATTTTTTAACAATTAAATTTTATTGTAAAATGGGGAAAAAAAAAAAGCCATCCTGAAAAGAAAGCTGGCATTTGTGTCAAATGGGAAGAATCTATAGGACCCACCAAAAGAGAAAGTTCTGGTTAACTGCCCTTGTAAGAGCAGGGATTCTCCACCCCACCCCCACAACCATAATGCTTTTAACTTATCAGTTTTTACAGCACCTCCTGGGTCCTATTTAAATTTCTTATAATTTTTAAAATAATATGAAAAGTTCTTCAAAAAACATAAATATGCATGGAGCAAACATGATCTGCCACTCAACACCATTGTCACAGATACTTTTTTACCTCCTGTAGGGTAACCAGTCTGTGAGATATGGCAAATTAGCCTCCAAATACAGGACCAGTTAGGCTGTCCCAAAGACCATTCCCCAGAAAGACTTTAAAAGATAGATGTTGAAATAACCTGGCAAGAAGCTGGGGGGGGGGGGGCTGAGCTAACACTTGTAGGATAGTTAAAACAGGTAGAGAGTTTCATGAGAGACTCGCAGTTGCCCAGTCTCAGCTGTTCCATTCTTCCCAGCTGCCACAAACCAGAGGTGGGGTTGCAGAAGAGGGACTGGTAACACAATAGATGGGAACCAGATAGAGCATGTGCTTGCTCTATGGTGCACAGAGGAGCACATCCCTGGTTACAATTGAAGCATACACAATGGTGTGATGAGTAGCTGTGGATTTTATCTGCATTTCTCAGACAGAGAATGCAGCCTTCATACATGTTACCAGTGCTTGATAATCAGAAGACTCTTGAAAGTTGCTGCCTTGTGAATATTTAGTCATCAAAATATCTTGTGCCCACGTGGTCTTTCAAACGGTCCTTTGTATTCAGCCCATGTGTGCTCCATTTGCTCTATCTCATAAACTAATTTCTTCTATTTTAATTTCCTTTGTCTTCCTTCTATTCCTTGTTTCTGTTATTTCCTTTAGAAGAATTGTTTGTCCTTAAGTAGCAAGATAAATACATTGTAACAAGTAGAAATGCATGTTAAAAAGTCCCTCACACCCAGGATTTACTGCTTGCCTGGCTCAATGTGCGTTGTTTTATTTATTCACATAATTGCCACAGCAGTCACATGCAGACAGGGTTGCCATTGTCCCATTTTACAAACAGGGAGATTTGTGCACACCACAAGTGAAAGACAGGCTCTTCACTGAACCTACACAGACTGGCGTACAAGCTTGGCTCTTAATCAGTTTGTCTTGCTCATTTAAATACTCATAAACATGTATGCTTATACATGGAGGTATGAGGATTTTATTCTTGTAAAGGTAGTCCCTGCAACTGTGCTCCTCCCTCAAGGCCTAAGATTTGGGTTTCCTCTTACTCGCTGGCCATATGCCTTTGCATACCTTATTTGTGTTTTAATTTTCCTTGGACTTTGTAGGCCTGCCCACCCTTGTTGTGTTCTCTTACAAGTTATCATTCTATTTTGCAGCAACAACAAAAAAAATATTTTAAAACATTTGCTCTTCAGGGTTGCATGTGTTCCCATGAGGTTTTGATTCTCTTTAAACCCATCAGTGACCTTCTTCACTGTAACAAATGGCTGTGAAATGGGTTAGTCAAATGGGCTTGCATAGTTTTCTCCTATAATGTAGCTGCCCCCACTCCTACCTCCTAATCCCCACAACAAACACAAAGTTTCCATCTCTGACCCAAGATGACAGCTTTGGCATCACATTGTAATCAGACTTTAGCCCCCATGCCTTAGTGGGAAACCTTTCGATGTGCTCCGTCCTGTCCATTCTTTTCCCACTGGCTGGGACTCAGCCACATCTTGGCACTAAAGAGGGAAACAGACTGGGTGCCTAGGTAAATTCTATTTAGACTGAAGAAAGGGAGAATGAATTTTGTGAATCAGCCAGAAGTCTCCAACAAAGGAAAAGCAAACAAACTGGAAACACACAGGAGCAAATGGAGAGATGTAATTTAGATTAGAGAGACAAGAAAGCCTTCATGAGGAAGTGGCTATAAGCCCGAGAGCTGAAGCATAAGTAGGAGATGATTAGGCGGCGTTCTGCAAAAAAACAGCCGGGAAGTGAGAAAGAGCTGGGGTCATGTGCCTAACAGACTATAGAAATGAGATTGAAGAGATACTGCAGAAAGTGGGTTGGGCAGACATCAGAAACTGAGCATCAGAAATGTTTGAATTCAAAGCAGCCCAGTGAAAGGTGCTTAAGAGAGAACTATTTTTGTGCTATTAAAGGAGATTACAGTGGATGCTGCTTGAAGAGTGACAGGCAGAGGGCTAGCTGGCAGGGAAGCAACTTACAAAGTATCCAGTGGTGAGGAGAGGGGTTGGTGGATTCCTGGTTCCCAGTGGCGGCAGAGGGACAGGAGAAGAGGTTGGCTCAGACCTAGTGTCTCAGGAGCCCATGGACAGACTTGGTGGTAAATTTGCATGGGGTGGCCATGAGAAAGGAGGCATTCCATGTGACTCAGTTTCTGACTGAAACAACTGAGTAGATTATAACCTTTACTGTGGGAGGAGCAGGTTGGAGAAAAAGAAAAAAAATTTTACAACTGACACTCGCAGTTTGAAATGCAGGTGGAAAAGGGAAATAGGCAATTAACTATGAGTCCAAAGCTCAAAAGAGAGGGCTAGACTTGGCAGTCATTGGTGCTGAGACGCATTCACAACTATGAAAAGAAGCGTTTAGAGAGACTGGATTAAGAGAATTTGAGGAAGAGCAGCATTCACCGCAGCATTCACCAGTTGGCACAGGAGGAGAAAACAGAAATAATCAGCCATGAAGTAGGAGAACACTGGGAGAATATTGTCATGGGAGCCTGGAGAATAACCCTAAGAGCTAGTGCTTGCACTCTACCTGCCTCTGATTTATCTGATTCCAGACAAAACCCTCTACTCCTTTTTTCTAATGAATTACTTCGTCATTGTCTTGAGTCTCTAGAAAGATGGTTGCATCAAAGTACAAGTAATAGCTCATTGGGCCTTCTCAACACTTGCATCTATTTTAGGAAGTCTTATTAAATAAAGAAAGAGCATAGTAAACATCTGTGACTGTCAGCATTTGACACGTGTACATTATTGGGACTGCTCTATTTTTTAACCACTGACTATAAGACTGTCGTGCTTTGCTTTGACATTGCTTTGCTTTGACATAGCTCTTTCTCATTAGACTAATAAAATATCTTATGTATGTGTTTAATAGGAGATTTTTAAATAAATACAGGTTGTTAGTATAAATATTTTTCTCATTTACTTTTAATCTAGTTTCATATCATATGTTATTTATTATTTTATAGCCATAGTCTTAAATTATAATTAATCTACTGTAACAGAGGAGGGGACTAAACCATGGAGACAAAAGGAAATAGAAAATCTATTGATAGGCTTACCATTTTCTGCTAGGACATGAGCATCACTAAGTCAACTCTAACTAATATGGCATAAGGGAGTATACATTGTGAGCAGTACACACATTCACTTCTCAAAGCAGCCCGTCCACTGTTTTCCTTCCCTCTGTCCTTCCTAAGAAAAGCTATTGTAGCCTATCCTTGTGACCTAAAGCATAAAATATAAAATCTTTAACCATAGTTAGGGTTTTCTCTTGCTCATTCGTGCACACCGAGATGCGCATCCATCTGACCCCAGACCCAGTGTGACTATCTTTATAATGGCTGCTCTGTCCCCACCCTTAGATTCATTCAATGCAAACAAGGATACACAAAGTAGATCTTTTTTAAAAAAAGAAGGGGCGTGCTGAATAGAGGCTTTAGCCAGTGGGTTGCCAGTCACCAGGATGAGAACCTGAATTGAACCCATATAAAATGCTGGACGTGATGTCACACAACTGTAACCCAGTGCTAGGGGAGACAGTGACAGAGGATCACTGAAGCTCATTAACCAGCCAGCCTAGGTAAGTCCGCTAAGTCAGTGAGGTTCAGGTTCAGTGAGAGACACTGTCAAAACATTATGGTGTAGTGATTGAAGAAAGATACTTGAAATTGGCATTGGGTTTCTAAGTGCAAGCATGTACTCTCACTCAGATGCACACAACAACAAAACTAAAGACCACCCACAAATATTTCAGTTATATGTTTTTTATATATTACACATTTATTTTCTCTATTATATATAGATATATTGTCATATATTCATGTCATATTTAATAATATGTATTGGGTATTTATTCCTTTATAATTTCATTAGAATGTAGCAAGCATTCAGAAAAGTACATTTAAGAGTACAATTCAAGGAACTATAATAAAAACTACATATTTTCCACAATAGCGAAATATGTAATTTTGTTAGCATTCATAACCACCCCTTTGGAGACATTCCAAGTTAACCATCCTGATTTCTAAGCTCACAGATGTGTCTTGGCTGTTTGAGGTCACTGTATAAATGGAATCAAATAATATTCAATCTTTTGGCTCTTTGAGTTGTTTATTCAAAAACACATTGTTCTCTGTCTCTCTGTCTCTCTCTCTCTAAGTGTGTGTGTGTGTGTGTGTGTGTGTGTGTGTGTGTGTTCATTTAGTTCCCAATACACAAGATTGCACACTGTCAGTTTTCTAGTGATAACTGCTTGGATTATTTTCATTCTTTACCAATCACAAATAATACTGCTGTGAACCCTCGTTTGCATCTTTTGTACCCATGTATAAATTTGTATCAATTATATCTATAAGTATAATTACTATGTTTTCATCATTTTCATCATTATTAGTAAACACCAAGCCCTCTCCAGGGTGTCTTAATTAGCACAACCCTAAGACAGACCCTGTAAATTGCACAAGTCTCTCCACCACCCTGCTTCCACATAGCACTTCCAAGGCTTTAGTCCCCAGTCTCCCAGTCTGTAGCAACCCCTACACCTTCCTGTATTTTTGTAAACTTGGTGTTTATAAAGCACACTGAACAGGCAGCTTGTAGTATGATCCTTAGTTTAAATTAAATGCTATTTTCTCATTAGTAAATTGAGGCCATATATTTGGAAGGAATATCACAAATTAGGTGTGCTATTATCAGGGACACACACTTCATGTTTCCTTTTATTTTCAATGTCATTCTTGATCTCCAGATTAAGCTTCTGTGAGCGACATTTGTCCACTGTAGTCACCACTGTGATTTGAATGTTTGTGTCCCTTCCCAAATTTCATGTTGAAACAATCCTCAATGCAACAGCATTGAAAGGAGGAATTTCTGGGCAGTGACTAAGGAAGCTGGGGGCTCCTCCCTCTTGAATGAGACTGGATCCTACAAACGGGCTCCACCCACCCCACCACTTTTACTTTTATGCTGTGAGAAGGCAACTTCAGGGCCCTTCAGAGTGTACAACCAAAGCATTCTCTTGGAGGAAGGAATTCTTACCATTCCCCCTTCCCTGGCAATCACCTGCAGCATTTAGTTATGGTAGTTCACCATTTCCAGAAAGACACATAAATGGAATCATGCAATATGACCTCCTTCACTTAGCAATATCAGTTTATGATCGTTGGTGTAGCTATATGAATTGTCATGTGACAATATTATATGAATCAGCACTTCGTTCCTGTTGATTGGCTGTAGTTTTCTTTTGTGTAAATAGAGTCCAGTTTTTCATCCATTCATTTGTCAAAGGCATCAGAAGTGTTTCCTTATCAATTAAACTTCTGGAATCATTTGCAATTGAAAAAAGAAAGTTTTCAGTTCACTTGAGTAAATGTCTAAGAACAGGATTGCTGAAGCAGAAGGTAGGTATTCATCTCTGTTTAACTTTGGAGGAAAGAACTGAAATGCTTTCAAAATGTCTGTGGGATTTTATCTTTCCAGGATAAAAATCTATGGCAGTTATTGAGAAGTCAGCTCAGGAACTTTGGAAAATTCCACCAGGCCCCGGAGCACATGGGCACCCCTCCCCTCCTGGAAGAAACAGGTTAGAGAGCAGGTAGGCTGGAAGGGAGGGGCTGATTAAGCCCCTGCTACCTCATTCCCTAAAGACCAATCAGTTTAAAAGTCACACTGTTCTGCCAATCACATTGTGCTTAATGGCTGCTGCTCTAAAAGCTGTAAAAGCTGGCTGAAAGGGCTGTGCCGGGTTGTTCTCCCCCTCCTTAGTGTGCAGGATGACCCCAGCATGCTGGATCAATAAATTCCTCTTGCATTTTGTGTTGATCCCCAACTCCATGTGTTCACTCAGGGGGTCTCCAGGAAGTTAAGGCTCCCCAGAGTCTTATATTACAATTCCCACTTATACACTGTGATCTGGCTCTGGCTCTTAGAATAGACAGAGTAGCTTGTCCTTGTGGCTTTAATTGCTTTTCCCTAAGGACTAAAAATATTGAGCACCTTTATGCTTGTTATTTGACACATGTTTCTTAGATAAAGAGTCTGGTTAAATCTTTCATTAATTTTTATGGGGTGTAGCTGCTTGCATTCTAACACTAATTGTGTCCCCCAAAACTATTTGTAGGAAAGGGTCTGACCTGGCTTCTGGGAACCTGCCCCCAATTAATTCTGATTGGTAAATAAAATGCCAACAGTCAATAGCTGGGGAGAAGAGAAAGAGGTGGGGTTTTAGGTTTCCCCGGGCTTGGGACCACAAGGAGAGGAAGGAAGGGGAGAGAGATCATGCCTGAGGACTGTGCAGGACAGAGAAGCAGAGCTGCCCTATAAGGGGCTGGGAGAGCAAGGCCCAGAGAGCTGCTCAATTGGGTCAGGAGCAGTCAAGATGGAACATAGATATTAGTAAATAGTAACTCAGAATTATTGGTGAGAGGTAGATTCTAGCAACATGGAGGCTAGGCAGCTGTCCAGCTATTGTGCTACATGAGGCATATTAAAATATAAAGGTTGTGTGTGTGTGTGTGTGTGTGTGTGTGTGTGTGTGTGACAGAGAGAGAGAGAGAGAGAGAGAGAGAGAGAGAGAGAGAGAGAGAGAGAGAGATTTGGGAACATAAACCCTGGGATTTAAAAAATTAATACTATAATGGGGTTGTTTGTGTTTTTATTGTTGAGCTTTGAGAGGTCTTTGTGCATACTACATGTGATTCTTCTACTAGGCCAGTAATTTTCCACTACCACTCCAAGTTCATGGCTTGTCCCTATCCTTCCCACATTGCCTATGCTGTTAAGGCTGGCCTCAAATTCACAATTGTCCTGCCTCAACCATTCGGGTATCTGGGAGTACAGACCCACAGTGCACCCAGCATTTTTCTTCCCATAAAGGAGGCTTTTTTAAAACAGAGAAATGTTGTTTAATTTAAAAATTTTTAATTTTATTAATATAGGTGCTTTGCCTAACATGTATGCCTGTGAACCACATGCAAGCCTGGCAGCTACAGAGACCAAAAGAGGAAGTCAGATCCTGTAGGGCTAGAGTTATAGACAATTGTGAGGTACCATGTGGGTGTTCAGAATTGAATACAGGTCCTCTGGAAGAGCAGCCAGTGCTTTTAACTGTGGAGCCATCTCTCCAGCCCAAGCTGTTTAATTTTTATAAAGTCCATCCAAACCTTTAAAAAGTATATGGATTATGCTTTTGATATCACATAATCTTTGCCAAGTCAATAGAGTTAGAGGCTATATCTTGAAAATATTAATAGCACTGACAAACTTCTACTCAGATCAGATAGGAAATAGGGAAGGCACACACAATCAATGCAGGGGGAGGGAAATTTGTGAAGATCCCCTCAAGAGAACATTAAGACAGCTATGAATAATTTTTTTGAAACTAAATTTACAAAACTAGATTCAAAGGTGCACATTCTCTGAGAGATGTAAACCACTAGGGAAAGCCATCTTAACAACACAGGCCATCAAGAAAGCAGATATGTATCTTCATGAGATTGTGTTTGCATAAATCTGTGCTTTCTGGAACACTGAGCCCACATGCTTCCATTTGCAAGGTCTACTAAATATTCAACTACAAAATTATACCACATCCTGAAACTTGAAAAAGAAGAAACACTTCCCAACTTAGATCTTGCTTCCAGGATCATTATCCCAAATGCATGGAGCTATCCTAAGACAATATTTACAATATAGGTTACAAATTATACCATTTTTTAAAGAAAATATAATTCAATAATGCATTAAAAAGCACACTTCATGACCTTCTGTGTTTGTGCAATAAGTGCAAGTTAACATAATATTAAAAATTAGCTGGACATAGTGATATATATCATCTATATCTATATCTAGCTATATCTAAGTGTGTGTGTGTGTGTGTGTGTGTGTGTGTGTGTGTGTGTGTGTGTGCATACTTGTAATCTGAGCACTTGGGGTGCAGAAACAGGAGAACTATAAAAGCTGGGGTATGGATGGGGTATGGCAGCACGTGCCTTTAATCCCATCACTCAGGAGACAGAAGTAGACATAGATCTATGAGTTAGACAATATAGTGAATTCTAGATCATACAAAGCTATTTGGTGAAGAGAAAAGACACAGAGAGAAAGTCAATATAATTCACTATATTAACAGAATTAAAAGGAAGTACATAATATTCTCAACGGATACAGAATAAGCATTTGACAAAAACCAATCACCATTTAAGATGGTGCTAGAGAATCCATCTATCAAATAAACCAAGAAAAGGAAACGTTTGGAGAGCACAGGAAAGGATAACTACCTCCTCTACTCCTAGGTGGCATTGTCTATGTAGACCGTGGGCAATGTTCTTGTGCCTAATGAAAGTAGTAAAGGAGAAGGTTCCTTTTAAAACATAAAAATACATTTAAAACTAAATTGCAGGGAGGTGGTTCAGTCAGTAGACAGATTGCCATTCAAGATTTAGGACCCGAGTTCAATTCCCCCAGCATACTAATGAAAAAGCAAGGTTTGGGGCTGGAGAGATGTCTTGGCAGTTAAGAGTACTTGTCTTGCAGAGGACCGGGTTTGATTCTCAACATGCACATGGTAGTTCACAGCTATTCATAACTCTACTTCCAGGGGATCTAGAGCTCTTTTCTGACTCTGTGGGCACCAGGCACACTCACAGTGCACAAATACATATGAAAGCAAAACATTCACACACATAAAAAATAAAATAAATGTTTTGTCTTAAAGTCCAGTGTACCTGTTATCTTTGGTCTAGGGAGGCAATGGCAGGGATTCCTGCAGCAGGATTGCCAATCACCCTATCAACAATAGATTCCAGGCCAGGTGAAAGACCCGGTCTCACAAAAATATAAGGTACATGATACCTGAGGAAATTATATCCAAGGTTGACCACTGGCCTCCACATGTGTGTCACATATACACACACATACATACAAATCAATGGCATCTACCTAAATAATAGACAATGAATGTCAGGCAATGCAAATTTATAAATATCATTTACATGGTATTAAAACATGAAATATTTATGGCTTGTGCATGTGAAAAACTATAAAAGATTGTTGGTGTTAGGATTTTTCAGCAAAAATACACAAAGAGATCTTTGATCTAATGTAAGAGGGTTATTGAGAGAGGGGAAGTGGAAGCAACTCGGAGTGGGGACATGAGAGAGGGATAGAAACAGAGAAATGGAAGTCAGATCACACACAGAGAGAGGAGAGAGAGAGACAGAGAGAGAGAGACCCATGCCAATGTTGGGAGGGACCTTTAAAAGGGTGATGTGTAGCATAGGAAAATGCACAAATAGTGGTAACATTGGAAATGTACAGAACCTAGTGGTGGTGGATGAGGATGTGTCTGTTATCTGCTGGTGCTGAGCAGCTGAGGGCCTACTGGAGGAAAGCCTGCTTTACAACAATTGAATTTAATGTAAACCAAATAAATAGAAGTGACCTATTATGTCAGTACATTGAAGTCTAAGATATTAAAATTTCATTTCTCTCCAAACTTAGACTAAACATAAGACCAACCAGAGTCTAAGCAATTTTTTTTGTAGGAATTGACAAACTGATTTTAAAATTTATGAAGTAATTGAAAGTCTAGAATATCCAAGGTAACTTACCAGTGTTAGAGAACTTATACTACTTGATTTCAATATGTATTATAACCTTTGAGTTAATGCACAGTAGTATTGCTAGAGACACAGCCATGGAGCTCAAAAAGCATGAATAGGGGTCTAGAAATACCCTCACATACTCGCAAAATCAAATGAGTTTTAAATAAAGCTAATTTCATCATCTATTTTCTGTTGCTAAATCTAAATGCTTGTGGCTGGGTACTTTATATAAAGGAAATTTATCAAACTGACCAATTTACAGCTAGAAGTGTAAACAGTATGGTGCTGGTTCTGGTAAAGCCATTTACCATGACAGAGTGGGTGTGGTGAGATTACATGGAAAGACAGGAAGTTAGACAAGGGGAACTGACTGATATTGATCTTTTATTACAGTCCACAGTCATGGGAACTAACTAATTTTCTATGAGAACAGCATTCAATACCCTTGGTGTCTTAGTTGGACAACATTTAACTGGGGCTGGCTTACAGGTTCAGAGGTTGGGTCCATTATCATCAAGGAGGGAGCATGGCAGCGTCCAGGCAGACATGGAGCTGGAGGAGTGAGAGTTCTACTTCTTGTTTGGAAGACAGCTAGGAGAAGAATGGCTTCCAGGCAGCTAGGACAAGGGTCTTAAAACCCACACCCACAGTGACACACCTACTCTAACAAGGCCATACCTCCAAATAATGCCACTCCCTGGGCCAAGCATATTCAAACCACCACACTTGGTGACTGTTGCCTTGCATTAAAGGTCCCACTACCCCCAACATTTACACACTGGGAACCAATCACCTAATATGCAAACCCATCTAGAACACACTAAAGCCAGAATAGTCACTAAGCCGATTCCATAGAGAAAGGAAAAACTTTTCAATGTAGGTGCTAGAGTGATGGACAGCTATACTTAAAGATGTACTTAGATCCTGCAAAAGAAAAGCCAACAGAGAAAATATGATTCACCTTAAAAGCTAGGTGTGATGAATGGAGCCTGAGAAAAGCCGTCTAGGTTTCCCCTCTCTATGACTGCTAGATTGATGAGGCTAGAAGGCAATTCTTTCCTTAGCTGAGTATCTCAAATCCCATGGCAGCTTCTTGAATTGAGTTCAAACTTGCTTCTCCATAATTTTTGCAAGTGATACTACCATATAGGCATTTAAAGTTTTATCTGTTCTGCATAATAAGATAGTACAAGCCAAAAAATACATGGGTCTCCCTCCTTATAAATAACAGAGGAGAGTATCAGTAGTGTGTGACTCATCCCAAAGAACAATCAAATGTGACCCTGAGCTGGCCTTTCTTTGCCATAGATGTACATGTGTGATGTCAAGTGTTGGTGTGGTCCTGTGTACTGCCTCTCTGCAGAGTGTCTGGATATTGCCAATACACCAGCAGGGCAACATTAGGGTCAGGGAGTCAGCAGCCTGTCCCCTTCCCTCTGGGGTGTCAGCTGTGAAGGGGAGCCTGGGATAGATAGGTTCCATAGGGTTCCAGTCAGGCAGGGAATACCACGAGTGTTACAGATCTTAAAAGAAGAATAAAGAGGTTTGGGCAGCCTGGCTGAGGCAGGTAGCCAGGATCCTAGGTCCCACAACAGCTGCAACATCAGCTGCTGCCACTCTGATGTGAGCCTCTGTGGACAAGGAGAGCTCTGCCACCCAGGAGGCCCAAGATCCAACAATGAGTACTTCAGAAGAGAGGTCTTCCCCAAGTGTTACAGCTCAATAAAGACAATTCTCAGATGATTCTCGGTGAAATAACTTATGTGCTTTATTACTCCATGTGGTCAGGGACTATGTAAACCTTGGGGAGTAGGATGGGATGGGGAGGTAAATGTTTTCTATTGACTATGGTTAACATGTTTGTGATGCTCTATTTGCATGGGGAAGGACTCCAGGTGTGTTGCACTTTGTGACTGACTGCACATGGTCCTCAAGGTGGGTGTCATGGTTACAGGTTCACAGAGACAGGGAGAAGCTCCACTCTTGCTGCTCTCAGATCTCTGAGATTCCCAGGGTTTGAGCACACTCAGCCTCACCAGTCCTTATCTCAGTTTGGTAGCACAGCTCACTTGCCCTACAGGTTGGCATGGACTCAGGGAAAAAGGGTTATTAGTTCCCATCGTCCCTTGGTGATGTCACTTAGGACACCTTCTCTGCTACTCCTCAAACACATTCATTAGCATATGCTTTTTCCTTAATTTGCAGGGCTAAAGGTTGCATCTATGCCAGGTGATCGCCCCATCCTGAACTATATCCTTGTTACCCCTCCACCCCTTTAATGTTTTATTTTGAGATGAAATCTTATTAAGTTGCCCAGAGTGGCTTTGATCTAGCAATTTTTCTGCCCTTTGCCTCCCAAGAAGCTGAGATGACAGTTCCAGAACATGAGGCTTGGCTTTGTTAGAACATTTTAAATTGAGATAAAACCTATTTATGTAAAATACATAAAATATAAATGCATGCACTTCATTTTATTAAGAATTTACATTTGCCACTGGGGTAGAGGGGGAAAGCTACTGGTGCCCAGACACCTCCTTGATGTTAACACTACTCTGACTTTGCAGCCTGGGCTCTTAGGGATGCTGACTAAAATTACTATGCAGCTGAACCAGTGCTTGTGAAGAAATGAGAAGTAGGAAAAAGAAGGAAGACAGGGAGAGATCCTGACTGATCAGGAGGTGTAATCCCATATCTTGAACTGGTTCTATAGGGAACTCTGGCAATCTCGAGTGGAGAGTGAGAGTGGTAATTCTTAGCACCAGGATAGTAGTGCAAAACTGGGCCTGCTTGCTTTCTTCAGCTAAGAATACCTGCATTCCTGGAGCCAGAGAGATGGCTTGGATGTTAAGGGCACTGGCTACTCTTCTAGAGGACCCGAGTTCATTTCCCAGCACCCACATGGCAGTGTACAACCCTCTTTAACTCCAGCCCCAGTTTTGTACTGTGTGTACTTGTGCATGTTGCTTTCATTTAACATTATGAAATTATCAGTCATCCATGTTGTTTCATTCCATTTCAGCATACCAAAATGCATCTACTCACACTGCTGCAGATGTTGGCTGGTGTGAATAGGGACACGCTAGGGATTCTAGTACACATCTTTTGGCATATATGCTATATATTAAAATGTATATATTACATGCTATATATTAAAAAATTCTAGAATATGCATATATTCAACTTTATTAAATACTGATGAGAATTTTTCTAAAGTAATTGCATAAATCTATACATCTACCATCAGTGTAAATAAACTTTATTTTACTTATTTAGTCTGTAAGACAAGCTCCACTTAAAACTATGTGACAATGTTGGCTTAGCACTCACTGTCTAGCCTAGGCTAGACTGGAACTCACAGGAATTCTTTTGCCTCTGCCTCTTCTATGCTAATGTTGGACTAGATGCTAGGTCTATCTTTTACCTTATAGATTACCAAATTGTCAGCTCCCTTGCTGGCAGGTCCAGGCGAGAGGAGAGAACCCTATCCAGCCAAGTCTGTCTGGCGCTGAGCAGGATGGCGAGTGTCAACCACCCAAAAGGAACACGCCAGGCCGGGAGTCTTGTTGGAGCAGGAACTCACTTTATTAAACTAGGCACTTGCTTATACAGAGAAGGCAAGGAGGTGGGCACTTAGGTGTGGGAAGAGATGATGTAGGAGGCAGGGAAGGGTGACAGAGAGTAAGGGGTAACTGACAGGGCCAATGGCAAAGCTTCACATCAGAAATAGAGGGGCAGAGGCACGGCCAAACAGGTCTTGCTGAGTCACCCCAATACAGACGTGACTGAGACAGGTCTTAAAATTTGAGCCAGGCTTAGGCTTTCCCAAAAGACTGCAAAAACTCGAGCAAGGCTTAGGTTTGTCCTCAAGGCCCAAACCAGGGCCCAAATGGGACCCAACATCTCCCCCGTTTGTTTTTGTAATGAGCAGGTTATATGGCTCCTGTCTTAGGTTGTCTCCCACATGGAGATCTTACCCGTCTCTGGATACCATGTGTCACTCTGGCTCAAGGGGGTGGGGGGGGGTGCTCCACGACTTGTCTTAGGTTGTCTCAGCACATCTGAGATCTTACCCGTCATTGGTCAGGTGGAGAGCTGAGGAGGGGTGCTCATAGGCAGAGGGATATGTAGAGCCTGGCTTGGAAGAGACAAGTCTTTGGTAGTGGACCTCAACTTGGTGAAGCTGGACCGCCTCTAGCCTCTGATGAATAAATTGAGTGAGCTCATTGAGCACATATGGCCTGACAGTCAAGGAGAAGGAGAAGAAAAGGGCCAAGAAGAGGGAGGAAATTGGGTAATAGGCCATGAAGTTCAGTCCACAATGTGCTGACCTGGAACTCTCTTCATCTCCTTTACAGTCACAGGGACGGCTCCCAACTGATTTTGAGGCTCTCTCGTACTCCTTGGAGGTCACAGAATCCTCCCTCAGTCAGGACGGGGAGCAGCATCCATGTCAGCAGCAGGGTTGTTTTCTTAATCATCTTGGTCTCCTGAGGGAGAAGCATAGGGGGGTTTCTCAGGGCAGGTGGACTCCCTGGAAAGGTTATTGTCAGCCTCCCCTTGTTGAGGCATATACTTTATGTCTCTGGTGGGTATCCAGATTGGTCTTTTTTCATTTTGTGGAAATATGTAACCAAATCCCCTTCTGGCTGTTAGGAGTGGGCCTGGTCCTCTCCAGGCTCTCGTCAGTGGGTCCCACCATCTAACTCATATTAAGCTATAAGAGATGGAGGAGGTCCAATGTCTTTGAAACGAGGACAACTGAGGATTTTCTTTGAAAATTTTAAAATATTTAAAGTGAATAATGCCTTTTTAGCTGATCGTGTAGGGGTAAAACTCCCCTTTTGTTTTTATAACTTTTGTTTTTATAACTTTAAAGCTTGATTTTTGTCTTTCAACAATTGCTTGTCCTCTCAGGTTGTAAGGGATGCCATAGTGTGGGAGATCTTCCACATCTGGAGAAACTCTGAAAAAGGGTTGCTTGTAAAACACGGGTCATTATCTGTTTTAATTTGATCTGGAAGTCCGAAAATGGCAAAACATTGAAGCATATGGCTAATAGCAGGTTTAGATTTTTCTCTGGCATGGGCCAATGCCCAGCATGCATGGAAAAAGGTATCAACAGTCACAAATATATATTTTAGCTTTCCAAATGGGGAATAGTAAGTAACATCAAGCTGCCAAAGATTATTAGGGCAGAGCCCCTAGGAATTACTTCCCGTTGTTTGGAGGGGAGGCACCCGTAGAAAAGGCTGGCAAGATTTACAAGTATGCACTATGTTTTTAAGGTCTTTAATCACAACATGTGGGTCAATGTTGAGGAACAAAGTTGAGGTGGGTCAATGAGTGGAACTGTGTGGCCTCAGAGACAGTATGACACTGTAATGTAGAGGCTAGTTGGTCAGCCAAGCTATTCCCCTGGAATAAAAATCCAGGGAGGTTTTGGTGGCCAACATCCAAGATGTTGGATATAGATAGGACTTTGTCTCTGTGTAAGCAAGGTGCAGGCCTGTATCATCAGAGGGTGACAGGATTAGAATCTAGCTTAATATGAGCCTCAATCAAGTTGGGCAGCAAATTTACCACATAAAGGCTATCAGAAAACAGTATGAAAGGCTCAAGCACAGAATCCAGTGCCATCACTACCAAAAACAGTTTTTTAAACTGTGCAGATCCCTCAACAACATGAACATCTGATTTTATGGGGGTAGGCAGGTGGCCCTGTCTAAAGGGGGGATACACAACAATGGAGGATTCCAGGCGCCCACCATCAGTAAAGATGGTGGGATAATTTGGATTGGGGCTAGAAAGAAAAAGTCTAGGGGGCCTCCACTCAAGTCTGGAGAAGGAACTCATCCACTTATGTGGTCCAAAGTGGCAATCGATTTTACCAGGAAGGCCCTCTAAGGCCAGGGCAGCCCAGCTATTGGTTCTCTGTAACCAAAGGAAATCTGTATTTTTAAATGGGGCAATAAGGTGGAAGGCTCTGCCCCAAAGAGCCTAATGGAAAGATCTCTCCCATAACAATGCATCGGCCAGCTGATTAGCCATAGAATAAACTCAAGAGAGAGGAGGAGGAAGGCAAGATGGAAGTAGAAAGGAATCAGTGTGGCTTTTACTAGTCATTAAAGGTTGGAGTATGGGGATATTTGTCTAATTGAGGTGGGCAGCTTTTATCATTATCAATTGGTTCTGAAATTATTGTGCTGACATCTTATGTATTGAGAATTTATTGATATATAAATCTGATTGGTTAACTATAAACATTAAGAATCTTGTTTTTACCGGGTAAATGGGTGTTGAGATGGCTGACTGTGGGGTGCTTGGGGCATTGCATGGTAGCGAGAGGAACTTGGACCCCCCCCCCCCCTCGGCTGGAGAGTTGGCAGGCCAAGGAACCACAAAAGCTCCTTACCTGGCAGGAGCTCTGTGGCCCTCTGGATGCTGACAGGGAACATGCTGCTTCTCTTTTTTAATATTTCCCATAACACTAGGGACACAGGTGCAGGCTACCATGACTGATTTGTAAGAGGATTTTAGTTTTTTAAGTTTTCATGGTACTTGATAATACTGAATTTTAGCCACTCTAGTGAATGGTACAATTTCTACGTGGGTTTGGTGCATTTTCCTGCTAACTAGTGATGCTGGTTGCCTTTCATATACTTACTGGTTATTTAAATATTTTCTTTTACAAGGATTTAGAGACCCTTTTCACTTGACCTTCTACATCGTGAAAGGTCTTTATTGCTTGTGCATACCAGTCCTTAGTCAGTATATCCTGCAAATGCCCCCTCTACTCTGTGGCTTTGCAGCAGGAGAGAACCCCACAAATTAACTCCATGTTATGCAGTAGCCAAATCTGGGTATTGGAGTTTCTTTTTTTGCTTCTCCATAGTTTCCAGATCTTAAAGGAGTTCTAATGAATGTTTTAAAACACGGTAAAAGATGTGAGTTGTTTAAGGAAAGTAGTTTGTTTAAAACACAGTGAGGAGTTGCTTAAGGAAGGTGACAGAGTTATGAAGTGATCAATTGGAAGAGGTTAGCAGAGACAGGGACTTCACCACAGTTGGTCTTTAAGCTACATCTGCCTGCACAGAAACGTTGGTGCCCCCTGGTGGGTAATGTGAGCTTTACAGTAAATGCTGAAACACCATTAAGTTTTCCTATAACTAAAAAGAACTTACAGTTGAAGCAAACCTAAGCTCCCCTGAGGCTTGGGTTTGGGCCTGACTACCAACTAGAAAATAATTACAACATCTAGTAAGGTTGTAAGTGGAAAGCTGACTTCTCAGACCTAAATAAATGCTGCTGTAGGGACAGTACAGGGAGAAATGGGTTGGAGGTGAGGGTCACTCCAAAAGCAGGGATAGGTGTCATTAAAGTACAAATGTAAAGCCATTTCCTTTTCTTCTGGAGTATATTTAACCTTATTTGGGTTAAAGAATAAATAACTATTAGCCACTCATCTATATATTGAATTAACACCTGTTTTCAATGCAGATGTATTTAACTCATATGTGAAACAGTCAAAATCCCTCATTTTTTATTCTTTTGAGATAAGGTCTTCCTATAAAAACCAGTCTGGCCTTGAACTCACAGAGGTGTGCCTGCCTGTGTATCCCAAGTGCTGAGATTAAAGATATGTGTAACCATGCCTAGCTCTTCTTAACTCAACTTTCATAGCTCATACTGTGTATTTCACCATTGCTAGACCACCACAAACAATGCAGGATACTAATCCAATGGATTTATTTCACTGCTAACTGACCACACATTCTATCACTTTTCTCTATGTTTGGGCTTACCAGTGAGCAAGCACTATCAAGAAGAGGAACTGAATGGCCCTGTATTCCATGCCACCCTTTCCAGCATCAGTGATTAGCCAACACAGGAAAATAATACAAATCAGACCGGCTGTGGTAAGCCTGCCTCCTTGCCCATCTTTCCTACAGTGCCATTTGCCTTCTTCATGCATGCCGTGAAACCTCTGGTCCTTGAGAGCTGGCCATGATGCTTAGTCATAAATATACACTTGTCAAGTGCTGGCTTTTGAATCTCAGTGACCCTGACATCTTAGTTCCCCTGAAATACTGTATCATGGATGCTGTGACACTGTGAATGGAACAGTTAGGAGATGAGACACATACACACACACACATGCACACACACACATGCGCACACACACATGCACACGCACACACACATACATACACACACGCACACACACTGTATAGCTCTACTACTTCATATGGCTATAGAAAGAAGATAAGCAAAGTATAATTTTGTAAGTCAGAGAAAATTTTCTTTTTCAGTGTTCAAAGAGCATGTAAACAATGAGTAAAAGTCTCCCTTGAGATGGGCAGGACAGGAGCCACACTGTGGCTTTTCATTCTGTCTGGCATCCAGTGACCAAAGTCAGCTTGCTCTACCACAACACAAGCAACCTCTGCAGGTGTGGGGCAAAGTTCCATGACACTAGGAAAGGTCAGATGGTAGCAACTAAGGATGTGTCAGCTGGCTTCAGAGAGTGGCTTGCGAAGGCCCTTAGGGCAACCTCACACAACTCAAGCTCTGTCAGTGGCTCTGGATGTGTCTGGGGTTTGAATGGGTTTTGGAATCTAGTGGTCAAGGCCACTAATTCACATCTGTATTCTGTCGATGTGCAATGTCACACTGTCATGGAACACTACCTAGACCTTTGTTTTCATCACAGCAAAATATGTCACCATGCAGTGTTAGGAATCACTTAAAAACTACTTAACCCTCTATCATGCATATGGTCTTCTCTGAAGGTAAACTTTTGGAGAAGTTCAACATGTCAATCACAGAGCAGTAAAGCAAGCTTAGTGCCCTGAGAAGGGAACCTTATGAAACCTGCATAGGTCTCAGAGCCAGTCCAGGGTGGTCGGCTTATTAAACATTTTTTTTTTAAAAAAAAAAGAAAAGGAAAAAGATAAAATTCTTAATGATGTAGACTTATCTAACTCAGTAACTTATTTAGGACCAGAGTATTGTAAATATAATCTAGAGCTGGACAGTGGTAGTGCACACCTTTAGTGACAGAAGAAAGAGATCCCTGAGTTCGAGACCAGCCTGGTCTACAGAGTGAGTTCCAGTATAGCTAGAGCTACACAGGGAAACCCTGTCCAAAAAAAAGCAAACCAAACAAAACCACAAAAGCAAATATAATCTAGAGAAAAGAAAAACATCATTTAGAATTACAGAGCTTTTAGTAGAACCAGAATTCTGGCTAGCTTGAGAATGAGCAGAAAAAAAACAAGCAAATAAAACCTTTAGAGTGCTGGTGGTCGGAGCCCTGACACTAGGATGTTATTACACAGGAAATATTTTTTTAAGTAAATTTGAAAATAAGACCAAAAAACCCTGCACTCAAATGAAAAACAAAAAGGTGTGTGTGTGTGTGTGTGTGTGTGTGTGTGTCAAAACCATGAGCATCCTGGCTCAGCCTCTTTGGGACCAAACTATTGCTTTTTTAATTATTGCGTTTTAGTGACTAACCCAAATGAAGCTATAGGATCTAGGATGCTTGAGCCCAAAGGTTCTGAAAAACCAGTTCTTAGTTGCTCTTAGGCTTTCTGTGGGAAGAGACCATAACACCATTTTATCTTCATCTATCTGCCTTGGCCAACCCCATACAGAAGAGCCAGCTCTACTCACCAAACTCTGGAGCTGGGGCTGAATCCTAGAAGGTGCATAAAAACCTGCAGCCATTGTTTTTTGACTCTATCTTGACTTGTGAAAAGCCAGGGCAGTGTCACGTATTACTTACACTAAAGGAGATGATGTTTAAAAAGGAAAAGATAAGAAAGAAGAACAAACAAAAGATAAAAGGGAAGGAAGGAAGGAAGGAAGAGAATGACAGCTACTTTACCAGACTGTTTTCAAAGCTGTTTGCTGCATGCTTTGAATCCACCTAGGAAAGCATGTATTGTGGCTTAGGCTTCCTTTGGATGGGTTTTTCACCCTATCAACCCAGACTTAAGAGCTACTATTAATTATGGATAGCAAAGGTTACACTTCCCTCCCCTTCCCTCCCTCCCTTCCTCCCCCTCTCTCCTTCCTCCCTTCTTCCTTCTTTTCTCTTCTTCTTTCTTTCTTTTCTTCCTTCCTCTTTCTTTCTTTTTTGTCTTTTTCTCTTTTTTCTTTAAGAACACATCTAGACAAAATTGAGGATAAGAAACAATGAAGGACATATTTGGGGGCAACAGCAAATGTGTGTGTCTGGAGTTTATATTTTTCCTGCCATACACTAAGTGGTGCTTTGAGGGGGCAGGGCTCTGTGTAAAGCTATTTTGGGGAGTTTGCTCCAGCCTGTGGGTAGAGAATGCAGAGCTCAGACCACCTGCAGTGAATGGGGCCAAGAAGCCAGGATCCTTAAATAACATAATTCAGCAGAGTCCCTTAATCAGAGAGGGAGTTTGCTTTCTGAGCAGAGAACACACCTCAGAAGTGTAGCTTAATAGGAGGAAACAGAAGGCCTCCAAGAGAATCGTCAAGAATAATAGGTATAGAAGAGAGCGAAGATTCCCAACTTAAAGGTCCAGTAAATATCTTCAGCAAAATTATAGAAGAAAACTTTCCTAAACTAGAGAAAGAGATGCCCATGAACACACAAGAAGCCTATAGAACTCCAAATAGACTGGAGCAGAAAAGAAACTCCTCTTGTCACATAATAATCAAAACACCAAATGTACTAAACAAAGAAAGAATATTAAAAGCAGTAAGGGAAAAAGGTCAAGTAATATATAAAGGCAGACCTACCAGAATTACACCAAACTTCTCACCAGAGACTATGAAAGCTAGAAGATCCTGGGCAGATGTCATACAGACCCTAAGAGAACACAAGTGCCTGTCCAGGCTGCTATACCCAGCGAAACTCTCAATTACCATAGACAGAGAAAACAAGATATTCATGACAAAAGCAAATTTACACAATATCTTTCCACAAATCCAGCCCTACAAAGGATAATAGATGGAAACACAAACACAAGGAGAGAAACTACACCCTGGAAAAAGCAAGAAAGTAATCTTTCAACAAACCCAAAAGAAGATAGCCACACAAACATAATTCTACCTCTAACAACAAAAATAACAGGAAGTAACAATCACTTTTCCTTAATATCTATTAACATCAATGAACTCAATTCCCAATAAAAAGCCATAGACTAACAGATTGGATATGTAAACAGGACCCAGCATTTTGCCGCATACAGGAAATGCACCTCAGTGGTAAAGACAGACACTACCTCAGAGTAAAAAGTTGGAAAACAATTTTCCAAGCAAATGGTTCCAAGAAACAAGCTGGAGTAGCCATTTTAATACTGAATAAAATCAACTTTCAACCAAAATTTATCAAAAAAGATAAGGAAGGATACTTCATACTGGTCAAAGGAAAAATCTACCAAGATGAACTATAGCAGCCAGAAGCTGGAATGAACTCAGATGTCCTTCAACAGATACAGATACAGATACAGATACAGATACAGAAAATGTGGTACATTTACACAATGGAGTACTACTCATCTATTAAAAAAGATGAATTCATGAAATTCTTAGGCAAATGGATGGAACTAGAAAATATAATCCTGAGTGGGGTAACCCAATAACAAAAGAACACAGATTGAATGTACTCACTGATAAGTGGATATTAGCCCAAAAGCTCTGAATACTAAAGATACAATTCACAGACCACATGAAGCTCAAGAAGGAAGACCGAAGTATGGGTGCTTCAGTACTTCTTAGAAAGGGGAACAAAGTATTCACTGGAGCAAATATGGAGACAAAGTGTAGAGCAGAGACTGAAGGAAAGGCCATCCAGAGACTGTCCCACCTGGGGATTCATCCCATATACAGTAACCAAACCCTGACACTATTGTAGATGCCAAGAAATGCTCGCTGAAAGGAGCCTGATATAGCTGTCTCCTGAGAGGCCCCACCAGAGCCTAACAAATACAGAGGCAGATGCTCACAGCCAACAATTGGCCTGAGTGCAGGATCCCCAATGGAGGAGTTAGAGAAAGGACTGAAGGAGCTGAAGGGGTTTGCAACACCATAGGAAGAACAACAATATCAACCGACCAGACCTCCTAGAGCTCTCAAGGACTAAGCCACCAACCAAGGAGTACACATGGCTTCAGCTGCATATGTAGCAGAGGATGGCCTTGTCAGGCATCAATGGGAGGAGAGGTCCATGGTCATACGAAGGGTGGATAGATGCCCCAGAGTATGGGGAATTGAAGGCGGGGAGGTGGGAGTGGGTGGGTGGTTGGGGGAACACCCTCTTAGAAGCAGGGGGAGGAGGGGTGGGATAGGGGATCAGGGAGGGAGGTAAACTGGGAAAGGGAATAATATTTGAAATGTAAATAAAGAAAAAATATATTTTAAAGGCAGAAGGAGGAGGAGGAGGAGGAGGAGGAGGAGGAGGAGGAGGAGGAGGAGGAGAATTAATCCTGGATCTTCTGGAAGAGCACCCAGTGCTCTTAACCACTTAGCTGACCTTGGCCTCCAATTTTATTGCATTAGAGATCTTTGAGTCATATGACTTTGTGTGCATGTGCATGCGTGTGTGTGTGTGTGTGTGTGTGTGTGTGTGTGTGTGTGTGTGTGTTCTGACAGATGGCATGGTTCATATTATTGAAGAGACTGGGTTCCTAAGATCAACTTGTGTGGTGGTAAGTAGAGAGTTTTTTCTGCTGCTTACTATTTCCCTAGTACCAAGGTGTACAAAGGTACAGTTTTTCAAGTATTATTTGGAGTTCATGTTGGCCAATCGAAGCACAGTAGTTTAAGAGTCACGGTTGTAAATGCTTCTATGAGATTTTAGGTCAGTTAGTGAATATGTAATTGGGTATGCTTTATTGTTCCTAAGTGCTGATTGCATTTATTAGTAAACCAGGTGCTTCCATTTTAGTAGTCAGCATTGCAGATTAGACAATCATACTTTAAAATTGAAATTTTAAATTGAAAACTATTATCTCATGAGGTATGGAGATGACTAACAGTGGAATTTAATACTGGGCAATCAATGCTCAGAGGAAGCTGTTAATTGGATGTTAACTGTGTCACGTTGCTAGGAAACAGCTTTTCTCATGCTTGTTTCCTTCCTTTGTCATTTGCTCCCTTGTTCTGTAATTTTCTTCTTAGTCTCTGGCTTTGTACTCCTGCTAGCTTGACTTTAAGCCAGCAAGGACTCTTTAGAGGTGCATGGGCATTCAAAGTTCTTAGTTCTTTTGTAGTGAATTCTTACTTGTGGGGAGCAAGTACATTCTGGAATGAATGTGTTTTGTTGACAAGGGTACAGCCATGTCAAGGACACCAATGTTTCAGCCCACAGAAGTGGCAAAACCTTCTTCAGGTTAGGCTCACATGATGTCATAGTCTTCCTTGGGTCCAAGTGTTCAGAACGTTGACACTGTGTGCAGAAAATGTCCGCCATAGCTTTCTTCCAGAATGTTTACAGCCTGAAGACTGTTTCCTACAGAGACTGCTCCTACAGAAATTAGTTAAGCTTGTCTCCCATATAATAACCAGTTCTCCTGTGTATCTGTATGCAATAGCCCCACTTAACTGTTCAAAATGTATATAATAAACACATTGAACTGGGGAGAGGAGAATGATCTGTGGTTTCTCCATTCAAGACCCCAGCCACCTGACCCTCCCAGTGTGTGTGTGTGTGTGCACGCGTGCACGCATGCAAACATGTGTGAGTATATGTGTCTATGTGCATACATGTGTGTATGGCTGCACATGCGTGTAGCCATTGTACATGATACTGGATCACACAAGAGATATATCTTTATCTATATCTATCTATATGTGCTTTGAGATATCACGTTATGTATCCTAATTCCACTCATCTCCCAATCCCTTCATATCTGCCCTCTGTTGTTGCAACACCCCTCAAAAAGAAAATAAAAATTAAACTAAAACAAATACTAAGATTTTCATACTTAGTATTTTGCCCACTAAGCCACCATCTGCCCAGTGATTACTAGTCAATTTTAAGAACAGATTTAGGATAATTTTTGATAGTATTGATTATTTGGTACCCATAAAATTATAATTCTAGGAATATATGTACATAAATTATCAGAAATGCTCACAAAATATTCAGTTATCATGAACTTTGTTCTCAGAGAAAGAACTATTTCTGCTCCCCCCAGCCTAATATATCACTTTAATTTTTGCTTCCATGCTCAAATATTACATAATTCTACACATCTTCAACACTAACTAGTGACTGCTTTCTACATTGCTGCTTAATAAAACTATTAACCAATTTGTAAATTCATCATTTATAGCAACTTTATTTACAATGACAGGAATAAAAGAAACAATGAAAGGACAAATAAAAATGGTAGAACACATGCCATGGAATAGCATTCAGCCCTATAAAATGAGGGAATACACACAGATATTGGAACACAGATGAACATCTAAGATAATATCTTAAGTGAAACTAACTACTCACAAAATAGACCCAAAGGAGATTTGATTCCATTTAACTGAGGTGTCACTTAACTGAAGTAGCCCAGTTCAAAGAGCTGTGGAATAGAATGGTGTTTGCTAAGGTCTGGGGGAGGGGAAGAGTGAGTTTTACTATGGAGAGTTCAAGCATCACTCCAAGATCCACCCCCAACCCCCAGGAATCATGAGCAGCTAGCTACACAATAGAAGAACCCTCCTGTACCACAGTCTCCGTGTTCTCTCTCCCACAAGGTCTAAGAGCCTGAGGCAAGGCAGCTTGTCCAGTCTGAGATATAGGCATTCCCATCTTAATGCATTGCACTACAGTCTTAGAGACATTCTTCTTTCAAGTCTACAGAAACATATCCAGCACTGGTTCTATTTCTAGTTAAAACAAATAGGTAATCTCTGACCCTTAGTAGTGTAATTCATCAATTTGGAATAATTTTTACTCTGACCATGGAAATCCTAACATCTGAGTATTATTAGAGGTCATAAGTACTTCTGGCCTTGACCATATAGATGGATGTAGCAAAGGTGAGTCAGGTGCATATGCCCAGCACAGCTTCCCTGTTGCTATTGTCAGGGCACTCAGCATCATTCTTTGTCAGGGCACTCAGCATCATTCTTTGTCAGGTCACAGTCAGCATCATTCTTTGTCCCAGCATCAGCATGTCTCACCAATCACTCTGGCAGTCACAGGGATCATTCAGCATCCTGCAGAAAAAAAAAACAAAAAAAAACCCCAAAAAACCAAAACATGCCCTTTTGCCCATATTAACACCAGATCAGAACCATGCCATATGCCAGTAAGGGGATCCTTCCATTTCACCTGGGCATAAGAATGCTGAGTTTAGGATGCCATAGATACTCAGCAGCAGAGAGTTCCTTGGCATCCAAGGTAAAAAGAATTTAAATAAAATTTTGTGGTGAAGGAGTATACAATTCCCTCCTTTTTATTTTTTGTAACTGATTTTTTAAAGTTCAATGGACTCATTCCATAATTCCTTGTCCTTGAGGACATATGAAATTATGTATTTTATAAAAATTCTAACTCATATTTTATAAATTTAACTAATATTTCATTCATATTTTAAAATATACAATTCATAGTTTAACATATATAATTTATATTTTAACATATGTAATTTTAATTTAAGGTATATAATTAATATTTAATGCATATGGTTTATATTTACTGTATATAATATATAAATGTATATAAATCCTATTCAATGTATATCATTTATATTTAACTTGTATAATTTATATTTAATTTGGATAATTTATATATATGCAAGCATGTGAGAATATGTATGTTGTTATCAAGGATGGGTCATTTGATGACATGTGGATAAAATATATATTTTATATACTTGTTTTAATGTATATAATTTCTAATTTGTATGATGTATGTTAGTTTATATAATTTAAATTTGGGGCTACCTGTATAAAAACCAGGAATCCTAACTCTTACCTGTTGGATTGGATTGTAACTCACCTGTGCCAGAGCTTTAGAGTCTTTGGCACTGTCTTCCGTGTAGACAGAGACAAGCTCTGTCTGCTTGCCGCTCAGGACTTGGCTTCCTGCTCTCCACCGACTTCTCCACCTGTGTGTCATGTCATTCCCCTCCTTGCATCCTGCCACAGCTGTCTCTACCTCTCCAAGGGTGGGTGGACACTACAGCAGGCAGGGAATAGAGCCGAAGGGAGTGCTACCTTCCCCTGGCTGGTGACTGATCACCACCAGGTACACCTCCGCCATGGCCCAGATGCACCTCCACCATGGTGGTGTGCAGCAACTGACTCCAGAATGGCTTAGTTTCATTTAATCTCTTTTTCGAGGAAACTCACTTCTCTCTCCTATCCCCAATCAGGGTCCAAAAACTAAAAGTATCTACAGGCACTTTACCTAGTCCATGCACATCATTATAATTTTGAAGTCTTTCTCCAACTTTCTTCCAGGTTGCTAAATTTATTGTACCTTCCTCAGGAAGCCAAGGAAACCTCTACAAAATCTAAAAAACTATGTAATTGCTGTTGCCCTACTTGAGTGAAGCAAATTCTGAAGAATTTGCACAAAAAGCATATGACCATTTCCATTTCCCTTTTTTTCTTGTTTCTCCTCTTAATTATTCCTGAGAGTTGTTCACCGCTGCCAACACTTTCTCTTTTCCCAAGTGCTCCACTTTCAGCTGTGTCCTTCACTGAGTCCACGTAGTCAAGCCCCACCTTAGGCACCACCTGCCAGAGCCTGTTCAACTGGAAAACCATGACTGGGGAAGCATGGGTTGGAATAAGAGTCAGAGAGATTAGAAATCGAGAAGGCTAACAGTAAATACTGTGCACCGAGTATATTCTCTCAGTGTAAAAGACAAGTAACACAAAGCACGACCAATTCCAGAAAGTTAAGCAATAACCATAAATGCTTGCATGGCGAGTTTATGGTGCACAATATCTGTTTGACCAAGGCCATTTCCTTTAGACTTGGACAGTCTCTCAAGGACATATGTGTAAGCCGAGGAACTTGGCAGAATATAACACACATCTTAAGTAAAAACAAAGACAGATGTCGGCCTACTCATTCATTATTAATCACAAGCATGAAATTAGCCAAAGTTAACTTTGGATGTGCTTCCCACAACAGTTGCTGTACTCAGACACAGCAGAAGAAGGGTTCAGATCCCATTACAGATGGTTGTGAGCCACCATGTGGTTGCTGGGAATTGAACTTAGGAACTCTGGAAGAGCAGTCAGTGCTCTTAACTGTGGAGCCATCTCTCCAGCCCATCCATATTCAGTTCATATAAAGGCCTTAAAATAAAATGTTCTGGAGGGAAAGTGCAAACTAACACTTCCTAGGACCAAAGACAGTTTAGCAAAGGTAGTCTCTCTGAGATTTTCTCCAAAGAACAGATTGAGCTTGCCACTTGGCAGAGGTCAGAGATCCAGTAAAGAACTTAAGCCTGGGCAAACCATGGGAGGGGGATCTTAGGCCAGAGCCAAGTGCACCTCAGGCCCAGGGAAATTTCAAAGCACTGGCCAAGGAGGGAGGAGTTAAACAGGGGATAACAAAGGAAGCCCCTGCTATTTGCATAGGAAAGGTTACTTAGTAAATCTGTAGCTTTTCTGGCCACTGCCTGGGGCATAAAAGCCTTGGGAAACTGACTGAACTGTTCTCTCAGGCCAGAAGCCTACCTTTGTGGGGAACAACCAGCTCACTAGACTGACCAAAGGGGCTCCTCCTGGTCTGATGGGGTTGAGGGAAGCTAACACTTTTAACCCTACAACTTCCCAGAGTGGGTGAGGAATTGGGATCAGGTAAGGTATTCCAAGTTACAGGTAAAAGGCAGAAACACACCTCTTTGTTAGCTGAAAGAACTAGGCAGAAGTGCTGATAGTGAAGAAGCAGAAACCAAGCTCAAACAAAAACAGACTTCCCAATCAGGTAAAATTGTTTACAAGTCATAATTTGTGCTAAAACCAAAAGGAACAAAATATAAAACATCATAGTTAGATATACATTGAAATTGATGACTTCAAAGAAATCAAACATATAAAGATGGAAAACAGAGTAAAGATCTTTAGAGCGCTGTGCTATTCTGTTCTAAATGGTTCAAGGGACGGAAGATACGGAGAGAATGAAAACATGGCCCTTTAGAGCTACTGCATTATTAAGTTTCACTGTTATCCTAATACGCATTTTAGTTTGCTATGTCTTTTTGAAAAACAGGGTCTTAGGAAAAAAGTGATGGGGCTTAGAGGAGAGTTTGCTAAAATTGGTAGATCGGAGTAAAGAAGACATTAAGAGATCACAGAGATGCAAAATAAAGAAAAAGTAAAACATAGAAACAAAATATAGAACAGCAGGTACAAAGTTTTGTAGCTCAGGTTGAACAATATGCTAGGACAAGAGCGATATAAACACAAGAAAAATATGAATGCAGACCTTAAAAGAGTTTAAAATAGTAATAAAGAAAAAATTCAAGTAGAGAAAGGGGATAAAGAAAGCAAGCCAACCGAATGTTGCGTGTCACGTCCAGCTCAAGGCTGGAAAGACAGAGTCCAGATACTGTTTGATCTCAAGGTTATTCACTACAAGCACCAGTCCATAGAAGGGATACCTGACTCAGAAGCAAGTAGCAGAGAGGCTCCCCGGCAAGGTTCACAATCTGTCGCTTGGCTTGTCTCCACATTACTCTGGAAGGGGTCCAAAGGCTTTTCTTCTTTCCTGTTAACACAAATATAGAGCCTCTCTCCCAAAATAGCATGTCCTTAGTCCAGCAACTCAATTGATTGATTCAATTTAGCAGCCCCTTCCTTCTCTAGGCCTACTTTGACTTCTCTCACAGGATTTGCAATACCATGAATACCACTGAACTTCTAACCACCTTCATTTTGATAAGTAAAACACTTCGAAACAATTGAAACAACTTAAAACATTATTATTTATTGAGGTAGGGTTCTCTCTATCTGTGTCTGTCCTTTAGCTTCCTCCACACTGAGACCAAAGACCTGGATTTACTCATTCATCCATGCATACTTCAAACACTTAAAGCAATTACCATTCTTTTCTCCCTTCTCCCCTTAGAAACAATTAAGGAAATTTTCATTTATTCATCCCTTATATAGAGATTAATATCTCTGTGGATATATAATTATATCCCCTTTCCTTTTATATACCTTGAATTAATTAATAGCCTTTCCTATATGTTTAACTTCAATTTAATTCCCTTCTATTTACTGTATAAGCCTATTCTCAGGCCAACTTGTGTCATATGCCACACTAAGTGATCCCAGAATGCCGGCAGAGTCCAGGTTCAAAGAACCCAGGTGCTTATGATAGTATTGACTTCTTAAATTTCCACTAATTTTTCTTTTCTTATCTTGATTATGCCTGTTCTCTGCTCTCTGAGTAGCCTGTTATCATTTCCCAGCATGGGCTCCCAGCATCCATGTCTTAAGCACTGCCACCCAGCATTCTGCCCAGGTCAGCCTGGGGGACACAGCTTACACCATGAACTTCAGAATTATGCGCAACAACTCAGCACATTTGCTCTGGTCTGGAACTCGTGCGACTGGGGAAAACCCATGCAGTTAAGAGACCAGTTCTCCTTAGCACGCATTTTGTCCTAGTCCTGAACTCTCAAACACAGTTTGGGGGCACACTGTGCATTCCCCACTTCCTAATCTTAAAGGAATGACATGTGTTTTCCATTCGGGAATCTCAAATTAATTTTTAAAAAGTGTGTTTTTGCCCAAAGTTAAGGTGTCAAATGTAGTAAAAAACATTAAAAATCCCAGCAAAGGGTTTCTACCCACCTTAGACCATTTATGTTCCCGGATGAAAGACACACACAGCCTTGATATTTTAAAATATGCCTTCCATGCTGTTAGAATCAACCTTCCAACTCAAAGTTATTACTTACTATGCTTCATCTGGGCTGCTCTTAGTTCCAATTGGCCAGCCCACATGGCCGCGTTTTTAGGACTCAGCTAACCCATGGCAGCTCTCCTTCTTCCTCCTGCACATCCTTCTTCTATTCCATGGTGGCTTCTCCTTCTCCTTCAGCAAGCCCATAAAACCTCAATGCTACCTATGTCTCTTCTGCCTGGCTATTAGCTGTTGGCATGTTTATTCACCAATCAAAATTAACTTTGGGGGCAGGGTCCCAGGATCTACATGCAGATTCCAGGTCTTGGGGGCCTGCACTTAGCATAACAATAGACAGTAAAAGACAAAACCTCAATATCCAAGGAGCAAGGCTTTTGCAGGCTCATCATCAGAGCTTTGCATAGATCATATTGATAATGGCTGCCTTTGTTTATATAGGCTGCAAACATGGAGGCTATGCAATGAATTGGCTTTCTAACCGGTTCCTTATATAGTGGGTATCTAGTCATTGCCAAGTGGAAACAAACATGGTGTACTATACAAATTAAGTCTTCCTCTAGTGGCCCCTGGAGGTGCATTATGGTTAATGGGGATATACAATTAAGTATAATCTGGGGAAGTTCCAAATATGAACACATGCAATCTTCTAAACAAGACTTTTAATGGCTCCATAGTTTTATAGAAACAATTAACAAAAAATTATCTGGCTAAGGAGGAGTTTCCCAGGTGAGGTTGATGTCCTGAGTGCATCCTCCAGTTCTTTCTATTAGAAGTTCTTGCTTATTGAAGGCATGTTTAGAAAGAAGCAAATTTATTCTTATGGTTACCACAAAAAGAATGCAAAATATCACAAACCAAAATACTTCTTTCAACCAATGAATCCAATTATATACAGACGAATCCAATATAGAATGAATCCAATTTTATATATATATATATATATATATATATACACACACACACACACACACCATCAAAATAAACAATTCTAGCTAATTGGTTCCATATGCCACACTTTTTTTTCTATTCCTGTTCCAGTCCTTATGAATGTAGTTGTTTGCTCTGAGTAGGCCTACCATATTGTATAATTCCGCTGTCTTATGCACCATTATTTTTCCTTGGTTCAATAGTGCTTGATGTATGCTCTTTAAAAGTTTCTCATTGTGCTCTGCTATCTCAGCAATTTCTCTAATAGTTTAACAAATTTATCCATGTGATCTTTCTGTAATTCAAAATCAAATTGTGCATCAGATGAGAAATATATTTTTGTTGGCAGTTTTCTATGGTTATTCCCATCCGACTGCATACTTCCGTCTGTGAACAACTGTACACTAGATAGCTTCCTCTAGTTCTCCTTTCTACATGATGATCACGCATGGCTGCTTCATTTAAAGAATCGCACCCAGCTATAGTTTCATTATTGATACATACCAAATTCTTGAATGTATAGTTACCCAGGATTTGTACAGTCTGAGGGATAGTGGAATATGCTAATGCTGTTTCTTCCATCTTTCTTAGGGTATGTGTGGATGTAAATATGTGTCGGGTCCTAGTCTGCAAGTTTGTCCCATGGGGAGGTGTGCTGTGTGGTAACATTTATCCATGTGAAGCTGTCAACTGGTGTTACCCAGGTTTCCTCCTGTGTATATGTCATTTTATACAATTTATAAGGTTGTGGTATATTTTTACCCTTGTATCCATTCTGAGCATTATCTAAAACTATTCGTACTAAGTTTAATTCACATATGCCTTTAGCACAGTAAGACATTCTTTCAGTGTCCAGAATAGTTTGAAATTCTGGGGTTCATCTGCCCATTCTTGTTGTAAACAATATGTCTCATTCTCTAGTTATATTTCCTACATTAGATTTATAAATTTGGCACATAATCAGGTTATGACTAATGGTAATGAGATTTAATGTCCTTTTGTATTCCTGACTGTATGTTTCCTGCAATACCTGTATCTCTGTTTCCATGGTATTTACTATCATATGTAATGCATCAATTGATTGTGATACTGCATGTAATGCTTTGGCTGTGTCTGCATTAATTTTTTTCTATATGATAGAGTTCTGCTTTAATAGGTTGAATAATGGCTGCTTCTACTCCTCTGCCCATAATACCTCCAAAGATTGCTCCAGGTACAAAAGCTCCTACTGCTAGTGCTTGTAGGGTTTCTTCCAAATTTATTTGATGAGGAACATTGTAGCTCATAAGAAAATCCATCTGGGCAATATGTTTTGGGTGATTGTAATACCATTAAATAAATTTTTAACTGGATGGGTCTAATCTTGGCAAGAGAATGACTTGTGCTGGTAATGTTGTTTCTAGTTCAATAATTGGAGCTGTTACTAGTTTTGCCTTACCCAGTGGTGGTATAATCCACCCTCTAGGATGGTGGGCTGTTTGAAATTTAATCTGCATAGTACCATTATATTTTATGTTATCTCTATCTACTATACATGGTGTTTTTAAGTGTTCTGAATTGTGTCATAATTTCCTAGTCATGGGCAAATAACAAATTATATCCCATGATTCCCCAATCATATTTTGCACATTATTTGCTTTAGGTTTGTGGGCTATTCAATCTGACATCTCCCATTCTTTATATTGTGGATTGGGAATTAAATAATAAATATAATATGTTAAGCTATTATGTCTAATTTTTAAATGTCTTTCATATCTAAAATTCCAAGTTTTCCACCACTGTACTGTCTGATTCTGAATTGCTGGGATGGAATACAATATTCTATAATCCTTTAGTTCTTGTGGTGTGCCTACCATTTGTATATTTTGTAGGATAATATGTGGTTTAATACATTTCACCTGTGTCCACCCAGAAAAATTCAAGGTTGATATTTTCTGTATCTCTAAATATAGTAAAACTTTGGCTGGTATTGCTTTCATAGTGTCATTTCCTTTAATGTCCCATGGTATTGGGAAATCCAACCTTTGAAGTGTCCAGTACTGTATCACAGATTGATCTCAACTGACTGTAGGACTTCATTCGTGTCCCAAAAGGTCTCATTACCTTGGTGATTATCAGCAAGCATGAGGACAATGTAACTGCCTTTTAAGTCGTCATTTAGAAAGGTAATGTTTTTCCAGGGTCCTGTTATTTTGCTAGTCTCGATGTGTCAATTTGAATGGTACTCATTGGTTATCCAAATAGTACGGAGATATTCAATTTACTAATATATGACATCACTGGTACCCTTATTTTGATCATAATGTACCAGCCAACTTTTCTGTGTTCATGATTTTAAAGGTTGAAGAGATATGGCTCAAATTTTTGTAAAGTGGGTCCATAACATTCTGACCTACAAAACTGGTTGCTGCATTTGGTATTGCTGTTTTGCTCAGACAATTAGAAGCTATATTGGAGGTCTATGTCCTTGCAATGCTGCCTTCGACTCCTACCGGATAGCATATATGTGTTATAGTGTCATATGTGCAAGATTGTGGTTTTCTCCCTGGTGTCACCGTTGTCCATGACTGTGGAATGGAGTCAGTAAATACTAACCACTGTCTGTAATGTTTATGCCAAATGCCATTGTTTTCCACTGTTGTTTTAGGTCTGGGAATTTTTTAGTTCTAATACCATAGTCCCAGGATGGTTGCTGTACCATGGTAAATTAGGGAATTCGGACAATTTTTTTGTATTCCATTCCTGTCTTAAGGTTTTATCTAGTTTTGCTTTCAAGGAATTGGGGCATCTGTTCCCATATGGCTTGGTCAAAGATGGCATCTCTGATCATAGGGGCCAGGGTTGAACAGGTATACTCGGGCAGTGTGTCCAATTCATTGGTTTGCATGGATTAATCATGGTTGTGGGTTGTGTGGTTGACTCTATATCACCAGCATCCTCCTCATCTACCTCCTCTTCATAATCATACTCATAAATCTGTACTACCAGAACTAGAATTGTATGATTATATTGATAACCAGTTTCCTCCAGGCCATCTTTGGTTATGGGTGCAAAGCACAACTTTAAGAATGTGGAACTGATGGCCGCATCACAGTCAAAGGTTGCTTCTGCTTCTGTGCCTATAAAAGTGTTTGTATAACCTGTTGATGTTTTCTAGGTGTTATATCTTAGATGTGAGGGTTTTCTCCAATGGTTATTGAATATAACTCTAGCATTGGATGTATTGGTGTACCATTCATGAAAATGACATTTTAGTGGACTTTGCTCATGAATGTTAGTATTATTTCCATCTGCAGTGTCTAACATATAGGTCTTAAAGGGATGTGCTGATATGGTTGCTGCTCTGAATTGAGCACATCTTTTAACCATCCATAATTATACAATAAGCATATTTCTTCCAAAAGGAGTGAGTACTACCAATGGACCATGTCCAGTATCTCTCATCTGTCCAATAACCTGATAAGTTTTAATCTGGCCCTGCAGTAGTGGGGTAGCTGGTGGCATTAAAATTTCTGGGGGGGGGGGGTCCCAATGTTTGGTACTGTGGTGGTTCATTTTACTGAGAGAGTTCTAGCACTACTGGTTTCTGTGGCTCCTGTGCTGACCACTGTGCCTGAACTTGTGGTGCCCTAGGTATGGTGCTGGTGGCTCCTGTATTCGTTGGTGCAATGATTGTGGTGTTCCCAGTTGTATTTTTGTCTGATGTTCCCTGACATAATCCGGAAACAATAAGAGCCATAAGCATAATGGTGCTAATATGCGTGTGGCTGTAACTACCTGCAGGGCAGCCATAGTAATTATGGTTATTCCTGCTATTGCTCCCGGGTAATTCCAGCATATTGCATTCCTGCTATATGCTATGCATATATAGCATAGGCATGTTGAGATGTTTCTACATTGAGGCCTTTATTAGTATTGTTGTTATCCAATATGATGCTCATGAAGCCAGGATACCTTAACTTGTATGATAATGTAAGAACACAGTCCAGCAAATAGTCCAATTGCTTAATTTTATTATTCCTGCCAACTTCATGTGGTTTGTCACTTGACTTGTTATTTGGTGTATTTGAACCAGTGTATTACAAAATTCACCACAGGCACTACAACATTAATAACTATAATTATTGCTAGGCATGTATGGCCTGTATAATAAAATCTTTTGCATAAAAGTTCTAGTAAGACACATGTGTCATGCAATATCTTCCAGTCTGGATAGTTTTAGGTCAGCTTTACTTTGTGTAATCCAATCCTTGGGTCACCACTTGTGTTGATTCAAGTGTCTGATCCTTCTTATTCTTATGAATCCATCTATAGTCCCTAATTAGTATTTTATCCTGTCCCATTGGGTATTCTATATCTATGTTATATTTTATTGCCTCTTGTATCTGCGATTCTCTATTCAATCTTGGTCTAATGTTTAGTTCATGTATGTATTTCAGTTCTTGTGCCAGGGAGCTACTCTTATCTCTACCTGCTAGCTTAGGTTTGAGCAGGTCATTAAACCTTTCAATGGCTCCTGCTACTGTTGGCTGATAATCCATGAGAAATATTCCTATTGTATATTGATAATCTTATAAAAATTTTAACCTTGCTCCCTGTGAAATACATTTCTTGATCAGATTATATAATATTTGGGGTCCCAACATGGGAAAGCCAATCCTATAATGTAAGTATGGTTAAAGATTGGTTTGGGTGTAGTCTACTCTTGGTGGATCCTAATCCGGTGCATATGTCTACCAAGGTGCAAGCATATGCTCCTTTCCATTGACTTAATGTTCCTATAAAGTCTATGGTAAGGTATGATTGAAACTCAGCCTATGTCCTGTTTCTCTTATAATTGTGTGTGAATCTAGTTTTATCTCTTGGGCAACGTTTGCACTGGTCTATTGTATCCTTAATCTTTTTTCATGTCACCTTTAAATTTCTACTTGAAAACAAATGAAACATGGCACGTATCCTGCATCTCCAGTGTCTCATGTATTTTGAATATTTCTTCAGTCTGTCTCTAAGGCTCCAGTTGGTATTGGCTTCCATTCTGCTCTAAACCTTAATTTGTTGGAGTCTATCTGTTCTGCCTTCCAATTTTGTTTTGATCTAATTGCTAGGCTGGCAAATTTATCCACTGTACCATTATGTCTATATTGGTCGCCTTCTTTATTAGTATGGGCACCCACATGGCATACATATACCTTAAATTCTTTGACTATATTATATAATTCCATCAAAAATTCTTTGGACCATATATCTTCATCATTAATTTCCCAATAGTTCATTTTCCATTTTCCTGACCATACAGCGATACCATTGGCTACATACCATGAATTGGTGAACAAATGTAGTACATTTTGTTTTTCTTCGAGGCTTTGCCTTGCTGCTGGTGTGGCTGCTACTACTTCTGCATGTTGTGCAGAAGCTGTTCCTTGTTTTGTGATCACCATTCCTCTGGTATGTAGGGGGCTGCCTTCCACAAGACCACGTTCTGTTTACTGCTGCAGAGCCATCTGTAAACCAGGCATTAACCAAGGAAGGCTGGTACTCTCCTATCCCCTAATGTCCTAGTGGTACCTGTTTCTGGAAAGGGGTGGCATTTGGGATGACTGATAATCCCTGTGGAGTCATAGGACGGCCTCTCCACTTCTCTACTCTCTACTCTCTCCCACTCTCTGCCTTTTTCTGTCTCTACTACCCTCTTAACTTCCCTTCCCATGCCCTAAATAAACTCTGTTCCATACTATACCTTCACGTGTAGCTGGTCCCTCAGGGAAAAGGGATGTCTGCTGGAAGGAAGGCTTGGGTCTGCTGAGGTACACCCTTCCCCCACACCTTCCTCCCCTACACCCATACAATATATATGCCTTTATCCTTTTTTATAAACACATCAGACCGGCCCATGCTTCCTCTGTGCCTTGATCCAATCTAGGACCAGGATGATGATTCTGAGTATTACTTGGTTGTTCTGCAGCATGCTGTGGCAAGGTTTTAAGGCCTCATAAGTTGTTCAAATTATTTTCTCAAATAGAGAGAATGTTTTCCGACCATGGGAAGCATTTACAATAGAAGCCTACTGGCCATTATCTACCATTTCTTTTGGCAAAGATTCCAGTTTCCATACTATTTTAGGAATATACTATATCATATTGTTGAATGTACTGTACTTTGGAATATTCCTTTATATATTCTAGCACTGTTTTCACACCTTGTTCTTGGGGTTTATCCCAAATGAAATTATTTGCTTTCCTTCTAATATTATACAAGGGTTGTAGAGTGACTTGTAAATATGGTATGTGTTGTCTGCAATATCCAAATAGCCCTATAAGATATATGAATATGTATATGTATACAGCATGACCTTATCCAGTGGTCATCTTAGAACACTGTGGCATTGTGGGTAATTATTGGGCTGTTTATGAATCCATGAGGTAGTCTTAAAAATTGGTACTGTGGTCCTTGCCATGTAAATGTGGTGTATTCTCTCTGTGCTTTGTGGGTGCAGTCGTATGACAAAGACCATGTCTGACAAGTCTATAGTTGCCAGCAATTTATCTTCTATATCTGGTAATTGTCCTGGCAGTTTAGAGGACAATTCACTAATTCTCCTATAATCTAGCGTCATTTGCCACTTACCATTTGGTTTTAAAACTGGCCAATTGGACTGTTGAAATGGAAGGTTTGAGTTGGTTCAATTATTCCTTCCCTTAGTAGGGTTTAATGGTTTCAGATATCTCCCCATTTTCTCCTTTGATTGGGTATTGTGGCATATATAAGGCTTTAATTATTGGTAGCCTAACAGGTTCTATTTTTATTTCTTCTAGATTACATTTTACTTTGGCAATCTTTTAAAATTTTGGAAAATTTAAAAAAATCTCTAGGAAGCCTAACATATTTTATGGTGCACAGCAATATGTAAAATCCAAGGGAATTATTTTGACATATACCACTAATTCTAACATATATACTGATACTATGGATTCTCCTGATACTCCTTGTATAATTAATTTTTCCTTACTTGGTATGGTGTCTGGTAGTCCTGTGTATATATTAACATCGCTGCCTGTGTCAATTTGCCATCTAATATTTTTCTTATTCTTAATTCTTAGGGGCAACACAATATATGGTCTTATTGGCACCTGACTTGATTCCTGTTTAAAGATATATTTGTTTGCTTTCTTATAGCTGGACACTGATCATTCCTTTGTACTGATGGCCACCTTTGTGGCAGCCTTCTGTTCCCTAAAAAAGGCTTAGGTTTATTCCTTCCAAAAATCCTATTTGGTGTACCCCTCTGTAGGTTTCTGTTTACAAATGGCATTCCAGGCTTTCTGCAAAAGAGTCTAATGTCTATGAATGGTTTGAAAAATCTGGGTGTTCTCCTTAATTTAAATGGCTTTCTTCTTATATTTAATGTTACTACTTTTCTGTGGTTTAACTCTCTGTATCCTTTAAAGAAATCAAAAGCAGTTCTGCAATTTTGAAGTGGTCCTTCCAAATTAATTCTCATGTGTGGTGATGCCCCCTTAATTAAAATTCTTTTGATTGTGGTATAGAAGGAGGCTGTGGTACAGCTACTTCATTACATAAGAGCACTCCTGCTTTTCTCACTAGCTGAATGGCCTCTTGGAAAGTGCTTCGTTTTGCTGCTGCTCCAATTTTTGTAAGGTCTAAAGATGGAAATGTGTATCTTCAGGCTGTGGTTATCCAGTCCAGGAGAGGGTGTACATCACCTTGGGCAGTGTCTAGGACTCTCTCTAAAGCTTCATACACTTCTGGGTTCTCTACTATGTTCTTAATTTTCCTCATCTCTGACTCTGACAGCATTATTGTATCTGCTCCTTTATCGCAGAGCTTTATCATACAGGATGCATCCTCCATTCTATTCTGGGCATATTCTTGTCTCAACTGACTTAGTTTTTGAGGAGCCTATGGTCTAATGTCTATTTGTTGCTTGAGCTGCTCCTCATCATTGTTACAAATAATGTGAATCTTCTAGTTGTATTAACCTTGGAAGATGTCACTGGAAGGGAATATGGCTGTCTTGCCCAGGCACTGGGTTAGCACAGTATCTTTAAAGGAATTGTTTGTTCCTCATTTCTTAGTTATCTTAGTTAATTTGGCCTTCTGCCCATTAGTCTGTCTTTATCTGTGTCCACTACAGTTTTCATAAGTATTTCTGGGACGTCTTTACTAGCTGTGTGCTCTAGCAGTGGCTCTACTACTTGTGGACTTGTTAGAGGTACCCCAATCTTCACTTCTTTAAACCCAACTTTCCTTTTGACTTTATCCTTTGTTCCAAGCCATTTCCACTCTGTGGGATCCATGGCATGTGGACTCACTTTCATGGCTTTGGAGCCACTAATTAGTTTCTTCATTCTAGTGTCATCATATATGCATGGGAGTACAGAGCCTTGATAGTTTTCTTTTTTATATATCACCCAAAGTTAGTTTGTGGTGAGTTTCTTACTACTTTTTCCAACAATTTATCTGCCCTTCTCACCAGGCGTTTGGGTTTCCCTGCATCTTCTGCTCTTCCTACATTGTAGGTACCAGTTGGCATCAAGGTATTGGTAATTCTTCGTTTTCAGGAAACCTTTCCCCACACCTTCTGCTCCTCCTACTGGGTAGGCAGCAGTTGGAATCAAGGTGTTGGTAATTGGCCTGGTTTTCCCCTGTACTTTCTGTTCTTCCTAATCCAGCAGTTGGCATCAAAGTGTTAGTAATCAGTAGTGATGAGGTCCCTCACCACTGACTCTTCCTACCACCTCAGCACCAGTTGGCTTCAGCAGCAATTGGCTTTGGGGGTGGTGGATCCTTCTTTCACTATCTCCCTTAGAGCTCTGGTAGTTCTGTGCCTGGGCTGCAAGTAATTTTGTACAACCAGAAGCTTATTGACAATTTGTTGAAAATTATAATAATTAGGACTACTGTGGTCCTTACAGGGTCCAGTTTCCTTCTCAGGATTCCACCTTGAAGGTGGAATTCTGCTGACTACGACAACTGTTATGAGTCATGTCCGGCTTAAGGCTGGGAAGAAGAGACAAAGTCCAGATACTGTTTGATTACAAAGACAAGCATCAAAAAAAAAAAAAAAAGTTAAAAAGGCCAGGAGTGGTGGCGCACACCTTTAGTCCCAGCACTTAGGAGGTAGAGACAGGCGAATTTCTGAGTTTGAGACCAGCCTGGTCTACAGAGTGAGTTCCAGGACAGCCAGGGCTACACAGAGAAACCCTGTCTCGAAAAACCAAAAAAAACAATAAAACAAAAAAACAAAAACAAAAACAAACAAACAAACAAACAAAAAAACCAAAGACAAGCATCAGTCCACAGCACATACATGGGGTACCTGATTCAGAAGCAAGTGGCAGAGAGGCTTACAAGCAAAGATCACAATCTTTTCGTCACTCAGCATGCCTCAGGTGGTTGCTCCTTCCTCTGGATCCTCTATCTCAATGCAGCCAGGGAGACAGTCAGTTGTCCTCTGGTTGGAGAGCAAGACAGCAGTGGCAGGCTTCACTGTCACAGCATCAAGGTCTCTGCCTGCCTGCTGTGAACTGCTTTTATTAGCTACAAGGGGCAGTCACACTCTAGCCAATAAGACACTAGCATTACATCATTACATAGGATGTCATTCATATTTGCTACACAGAGAGCTGACATAAGCTGGCTGCTCATCCAATTCTTACCTACTACACACAGGTGACATGAGCTAGTTGCTTCTCACTGTAACATCCAATCCAGTCTTATTTCTTATTTACATGCTCTCTACACCAAAATTTGTTAGAAGACAAACTTTAGCTTATCCGGTTAGTATACAGCAAAGTCCAGCAGATGAAAAAGATCCATAGATTCATAATGGATGCAAATGGCACCCCATGGATGTTCTGGATTTGAGAAACTTTAAGGAAGGTGTCAATAATTATGGAATATATTCACCATTCATAAAACAAATATTGGCTTCTTAAGCAAGCAAAAATAGAACAATCCCCCAAGACTGGAAAGATATGACAAGAGCAATATTAGAAACTGAGCCACAGTTACAATGGCTTTCATAGTAGAAAGAAGAAGCTACAGAGATAGCACAGAAAAATAGAGCCAGAGATGTCAATATTTCTAAAAGCCAACTGCTAGGTGAAGGTCAATATGCTAAGATACAAATACAAACTGTGTATGATGAAGAAACCTTGACATTATTTCACATTGCAACCTTAAATAACTTGGACAAGACTGAAGAAACAGGAAAAAGACTCAAGCCATTTACTCAGGTTGTACAAGACCCAAAAGAAACATTTACTGACTATTTACAAAGATTAACTTCAGTTATAGATAAAAAGATATCAGACCCATTAGTTTAAAAGGCACTAATTGAATCTTTGTCATTTATCAGACCATTGGGGACATGATTAGGAATATGATTGGTGTTAAATCTCATTCTCCTGAGAAACCTTAATATTAAAAGCTTAGGAGTTATGAGAAAGGACAAACCAAAAAATGTTCAAATTGGAGTAACAAAGTCATTTCAAAAGAAATTACAAAGAAAACCAAATTGAGTCCAAAAGAGAGCTTATGCCATCTGGTATATGCAAAAAGATGGCAAAGGCCAGCACTGTACTAATGAATGTAAGCAACAGATAAATGGATAACCCATTTTCACAAACTCCCAGGGAGGCCTCTTCTAGACGCTGATACCAAATTCAAATCAGTCAATCCAGGGCAACAGCAGAAATACTCATCCACAAAACAATCAAGCAACACTGCTGCAAAAATAGACATCAAAAACCCAGATATCAAAATCAAAACCATGTCAATAGATAAAAACAAGAACAACACATACGTACAAAAAAACAAAAAAAAACAAAAAAAACCCAAATATTTTGGCAAGCTTCTATACATGATCAAAGGCAAAAACTAAAGGTGTTAATAAATTATATTAAAATTAAAGGAATGCTTGGTACCAGAACAGATGTAAACATAATCTCTCCAAAATCATGGCCTCCACATTGGCCTCTTCAGAAGATAAATATCCAGTTCCTAGGAGTTGTAATTTTATCCCAGGTAAAACAAAGTATAACATGGCTTAAATGTATAGGACCAGAAAGTCAAATAGGAAAATTAAAGCCATATGTGACTGATATAGCCATGAATTTATAGGGAAGAGATCTACTACAACAATGGAAAATAAGGATTAGCATCCCTCCAACTTCAGGGACAAGCCATAAAATAATAAAAAAAAAATGTTCCTGATGAAAATATTAAAGAGTTTTATCAAGAACAGTCATAGACTGTCCAAATTGTCCATAAACAGAACACAACAAAAGTTAACTCTCAAACTTTATATGGGCAAGACACTGCTGATAAAACACCAACAGCCTTACCGCTAAGATGGTTGCCTGGTCAATGTATTTGGATTGAACAATGGTCTATGACAAAACAAAAGTTACAGGTACTAGAAAGGCTAATACAAGAGCAACTGGAGGCTCAATATATAGAATAGTCCACCAGTCCTTGGAATTCTCCAGTATTTGCTGTTAAAAAGAAATCTGGCAAATGGAGGATGTTGACATATCTCAAAGCAATTAATAAAATCATTCAGCCAATGGGTTCTCTTTAGTCTGAGATCCCATTGCCTTCCTTGTTACCTCAAAAGATTGATTTTTCACAATTCCTTTACATGAACATGTTAAGGACATTTTTCTTTCTTAATACCTACTTTTAATAATAAAAGTTTTCCAATAAAGGGATAACACTGGAAAGTCGGGCCACAAGAAATGTTAAACACTCCTACCTTCTGCCAATATTTTGTTCAACAGCCATTGGAGATAATTCATGAACAATTTCCTCAATCTATAATTTACCATTATATGGATGATATCTTATTGGCTGATTCAGATACAAAAATACCTTGGAAAGAATGTTTGATGAAATTTAAAAAAAACAAAAACAAAAACAAAACAAATTTGCCTTGTTTGAGATTAATTTCTCCTGAAAAAAATACAAAGAGGAGCTTCTATTAATTATCTAGTATATGCAATAAGTCTACAGAAGGCAGTACAAATTAGGAGAGACTAATTAAGGACTTAAAATTTCCAGAAATTAATGGGAGATACTAAATGACTTTGGCCTACAATTGGCTTGGCTACTTAAGAGTTGAGTAATTTTTTTAAAACCTTACAAGGTGATAAGATTTAAATAGCCCAAGAAAAATTATCAACTGATGCTGAGGAGTTGGCTTTGGTAGAAAAGAAACTACAGGATATACATCTAGATCATATCGATCCAAAGATGGCCTCCATCTTAGTGATCTTGCCTTCTACTTATTCTCCCACAGGACTTCTTATGCAGAGGGAAGACTAACTTAGAATATATATTTTTAGCACACAGAGTAAAAAATTAAAAACCTACATAAAAAGGTTTTTTAATTGATTCTAAAGGGAAAAATGAGATTTCATCAATTACTTTGAATAGATCCAACTGAGATTGTGTACTTTTTACTAATGCAGAGATTGCCTCGTTATGGGTACAAGATGAACACCGGCAAAGAGCTTGCAGTAATTTTTTTGGAGAAATTAACAAAAAATACCCCAAAAGCAAGCAGCTTCAGTTTCTAAAAAGAAATAATTGGATCCCCCCTCGTATAATAAAAAGAACTCCAACTTCTGGAGCCCCTACATTTTACATTGATACAAATAAATGAGGAAAGGCAGAGTATAAATCAGAAGCTATAAGTAAGGTGGTTAAAAATCCTTATAATTCAGTTCAAAAATTAGAATTAAATGCAATCCTTATGGTATTAGATTTTCATCACTCTCTTAAAATAGTGACTGACTTTCAGTATGCAGAGTTGTTTTGCATATAGAAACTGCTTAACTTAATCAAGGTGATTCTGAATTGATTTCACTGTTTATTCAACTGCAACAAATGACCAGAAATAGAAATGATCCATTATATACAACACATATCAGATACCATATGGGTTTACCAGAGCTTCTAGCACAAGGCAATGATGAAACTGATCAACTATTGATAGGAAATGTGCCCAGAAGCAGAAGCTTCAAATTTCATTTTTAAACACCATGTTAATAGTAAAAGTTTAAAGAAATAATTATCTATCACTTGACAACAAGCCAAGGAAATTATAAGGAAATGCCCTACTTGTTCTTTGTAAAACTAAACTCTATTACCTTCAGGAAATAACCCTAAAAGTTCTTAGAGAAATGAAATTTGGCAAATGGATATATTCATTTTATAGATTTTGGTAACTGAAATATGTACACTATACTATAGACACATAGTCAGGATGCCAATGGGCAACTTTGAGCTCTGAAAGGGCTGATTCTGTTGTTATACATTTATTAGAAGTTATAGTAATTATAGGTATACCTAGACAAATTCAGACTAACAATGCTCTGGCATATGTCTCTAATAAAATAAAAATAATATGCATTGTAATATAAAGCATATTATAGGTATACAACACAATCCTACAGGACTTAGCAGATATTGAAAGATCCAACTGTACTTTAAAAGAAATGTTCCTGCTTCCCTGAAGACACCACAGCCTGAAGGCATCCCAGGAGTTCCTCTGCACTCAGGGCAACTGGGCAACTGACACCACAGTCTAAAGATCACCCAGGGGCTCCATTGCATGTAAGCAACTGACCCAACACTCTGAAAGCCTCCCTGGAGAACAGCTATACACAGGACAACAGCTTGATTGTTCCTCTGAAGACCTAACAGTCTTAAGGCTTCCCAGAAGATCTGCTGCAGCCAGGGCAACATATTAGGAGCTTCTTTGCCCCTCAAAAGACCCCATAGTCTGATGGCCCCCAGAAGGCCTCCCAGAAGAGCCATTGCAGCCAGGGCAACAGGTCACCAGTGTACATGCCCCTCTGAAGATGCCACAGTATGAAGGCCCCACAGGATGTCAGTTACAGCCAGGACCCCAGGCCTACCAGGAGACCTGAAGGAACCCAGGGACAGAAGAGGCAGGCTCTAGGCAGAGACACTCATACCAGCAAATACCAGGGATGACCAAAGACCATAAGAAGCCCAAGACCATAAGCAACAGAAGCTAATATACTTTGGCATCATCAGAACCCAGTTCTCTCACCACAGCAAGCCCTGCATACAACAATACACCTGAAAATCAGGAAGCTGATCTAAAATCCTCATGAAGATAATAGAGAGGAGAATATAAATAACTCACTGAAATACAGAAAAAGACAGGTAAACAGGTAGAAGCCCTTAAAGAGGAAACAAATAAATCCCTTAAAGAAATACAGGAAAACACAATCAAACAGGTGAAGGAATTAAATAAAATAGTTCAAGTCCTAAAAGTGGAAGTAGAAACAATAAATAAAACACAGATGGAGGCAAAAATTGAAATAAAAATCCTAGGAAAGCAGTCAGAAATTACAGATGTAGGCATCACCAACAAAATACAAGAGACAGAAGAGAGAATTTTAGGTGTAGAAGATACCATAGAAGAGATTGATACAACTGTCAAAGACAATTCAAAACATAAAAAACTCCTAACTCAAAACATTCAGGAAATCCAGGACACAATGAAAAGACTAAATCTAAGAATAATAGGAATAGAGGAGAGCAAAGACTTCCACTTCAAAGGACCCTAAAATATCTTCAACAAAATCATAGAAGAAAACTTCCCCAACCTAATGGAAGAGATGGCCATAAATATACAAGAAGTCTACAGAACACCAAATAAACTGGAACAGAAAAGAAAATCCTCTCATCACATAATAATCAAAACACTAACTGCACAGAACAAAGAAAGAATATTAAAAGTTGCAAGGGAAAAAGGGCCAAGTAATGTATAAAGGCAGACCTATCAGAACACCTTAGAGTAATAGAGAAGTCTATTATACCAGACTTCTCAACAGAGATACTAAAAGTCAGAAGAGCCTGGACAGAGGTCATGTAGACTCTAAGAGAACACAAATGTCAGCTCAGGCTACTATACACAGAAAAACGATCAATCAACATGGATGGAAATAATCCAGAAAAAAAAAAATTAAAAAAATACCCAGCTACCAACCTAGCCCTAGAGAGAATTCTATAAGGGAGACTCCAACACAAGGAGGGAACCTACACCACAGAAAAAAACAAGATGTTAATCATCTCACAGCAAAGCCAAAAATAGAGAATCGCATGCACATGAGCCACCTACAAAACCAAACATAACAGGAATTAAAAATCATCTATCTTTACTATCTCTCAATATTAATGGACTCAACTCACCTATAAAAAGACATAAGCCAAAAGACTGAATACACAAACAGGATCCAGCACTTTGTTGCATACAAGAAACACACTTCAATAACAAAGACAGACCCTACCTCAGAGTAAAAGGCTGGAAAAAAGGTAAATGTTCCCAAGAAGGAGTTGCCATCCTAATAGCAAATAAAATAGACTTTCAACCAAAAGTTATCAAGGAAGATGAGAAAGGACACTTCATATTCATCAAAGGAAAAATCCACCAAGAGAAAGTCTCAATTATGAATATCTATGCCCCAAATGCAAGGGCACCCACATTCATAAAAGAAACTTTACTAAAGCACAAAACACATACTGAAGCCCACACAATAATAGTGGGAGACTTCACCCCACTCTCACCAATGGACAGGTCATTGAAACAGAAATTAAACAGACACACAGAGAAACTAATAGAGGTTTTGAACCAAATGGATTTAACAGATATCTCGGAACATTTCATGCTAAAACAAAAGAATACACCTTCTTCTCATCACCTCATGGTACCTTTTCCAAAATTGACCATGTAATCGGTCACAAAACAAGCCTCAACCAATACAAGCATGTTGACATAATCCCATGCATCCTATCAGATCACCATGTCTTAAGGCTGGTCTTCAATAACAACAAAAACAACAGAACGCTCACATAACCATGGAAACTGAACAACTCTCTACTCAATGCTAACTTGGTCAGGGAAGAAATTTTGAAAAGAAAAAATTAAAACTTCCTGGAATTCAATGAAAATGAGGACGCAACATACCCAAACTTATAGGACACAATGAAAGCAGTGCTAAGAGGAAAATTCATAGCACTAAGTACCCTGGTAAAGAAACTGGAGAGATCTTATACTAACACCTTAACAGCACACCTGAGAGCTCTAGAACAAAAAGAAGCAAACACACCCAAGAGGAGTAGAAGCCAGGAAATAGTCAAACTCAGGGCCAAAATCAACCAACTAGAAACAAAGAGAACTATACAAAGAATCAAGAAAACCAAAAGCTGATTCTTTGAGAGAATCAACAAGATAGATAAACCAAACTAACTAAAGGACCCAAAGACAAAATCAAGATTAACAAAATCAGAAATGAAAGGGAAACATAACAGAAACAGAGGAAATTAAAAACACCATCAGATCCTACTACAAGAGCCTATACTCAACAAAACTGGAAAATCTAGATGAAATGGATGATTTTCTAGACAGATACCACATACCAAAGCTAAATCAAGAGCAGATAAACTATCTAAACAGGCCCATCTCCCCTAAGGGAATAGAAGAAGTCATTAAAAACCTCCCAACCAAAAAAGCCCAGGGTCAGATAGCGCAGAACTCCACCAGACCTTCAAAGAAGCCCTAATATCAATATTCCTCAAACTATTCCATAAAATAGAAACAGAAGGAACATGACCTAATTCATTCTATGTAGCCACAATTACTCTGATAACTAAACCACGCAAGGACCCAACAAAAAAAGAGACCTTCAGACCAATTTTGCTTATGAATATTGAGGCAAAAACACTCAATAAAATGTTCGTAAACCAAATCCAGGAACACATCAAAGCCATCATTCACCACTGTCAAGTAGGCTTCATCCCAGGGATGCAAGTTTGGTTCAATATATGAAAATCCATTAATGTAATCCACTATATAAACAAACTCAAAGAAAAAAAATCACATGATCATCTCCTTAGATGCTGAAAAAGCATTTGACAAAATACAACACCCCTTCATGTTAAAAGCACTGGAGAGATCAGAAATTCAAAGCCCATACCTAAACATAATAAAAGCAATTTAGAACAAACCAACAGCCAATATCAAATTAAATGGAGAAATACTTGAAGTAATCTCACTAAAATCAGGGACAAAGCAAGGATGCCCACTTTCCCCTTTACTTGAAGTTCTAGCTAGTAAAATAAGACAACAAAAGGAGATCATGTGGATATAAATTGGCAAAGAAGAAGTCAAGTTATCACTATTTTCAGATGATATAATAGTATACACAAGTGACCTCAAAAATTCTACCAGAGAACTTATAGAGCTGATAAACAACTTCAGCAAAGTGGCTGGATATAAAATTAACTCAAACAAATCAGTAGCCTTCATTTATACAAACAATAAATGGGCTAAGAAAGAAATTAGGAAGACAACACCCTTCACAATAGTCACAAATAATATAAAATGTCTTGGGGTAACTCTAACCAAACGAATGAAAAATCTGTATACGAATGAAAAATCTGTATGACGATAACTTCAAGTCTCTCAAGAAAGAAATCAAAGAAGATCTCAGAAAATGGAGAGATCTCCCATGCTCTTGGATTGGAAGAATTAGCATAGCAAAAATAGCCATCCTACCAAAAGCAATCTACAGATTAACTCAATCCCCATCAAAAATCTCAACACAATTCTTCAAAGACATGGAAAGAAAAATTCTCAAATTCATCTGGAAAAGCAACAACAACAACAAAAAACAGAATTGAGAAAACAATTCTTAACAATAAAAGAACAGCTGGGGGAGTCACCATCCCTGATCTCAAGCTATACTACAGGGCAGTAGTGATTAAAACTGCATGGTATTGGTACAGAGACAGACACATTGATTAATGGAATTGAACTGAAGTCCCAGAAATAAAACTACACACTTATAGACACTTCATCTTTGACAAAGAAGCCAAAAATATACAATGGGAAAAAAAAGCATCTTCAATAAATGGTGTTGGTCTAACTAGCAGTCTGTATGTAGAAAAATGAAAATAGACCCATATTTGTCACCTTGCTCAAAGCTCAAGTCAAAATGAATCAAGGACCTCAACATAAAACCAGATACACTGAATGAATCTTATAGAAGACAAAGTGGGAAAGAGCCTCAATCTCATTGGCAGAGGGGGAAATTTCCTAAACAGAACTCCAATGGCTCAGGATTTAATATCAATAATTAATAACTGGGACCTCATGAAACTGGAAAGCTTCTGTAAGGCAAAAGATATAGCCAACAGGACAAACTGGCTACCACAGATTGGAAAAAAAATCTTCACTAACTGCACATCCGGTAGAGGGCTAATATTCAAAATATATTAAGAACTCAAGAAGCTAACCACCAAGAAACCAAACAACCCAATCAAAAAATAGGGTATAGCACCAATCAGAGAATTCACAACAGAGGAATCTCAAATGGCTGAGAAGCACTGAAAGAAATGTTCAAAGTCCTTAGCCATCAGGGAAAAGCAAATCAAAACAAACCCTGAGATTCCACCTTACACCAATCAGAATGGCTAAGATCAAAACCTCAGGTGACAGCACATGTGGTGAGGATGTGGAGAAACAGGAATACTACTCCATTACTGCTAGGATTGCAAATTGGTACAACCACTCTGGAAATCAATCTGGGTTACTCAGAAACTTGGAAATAGTTCTACCTGAAGACCCAGCTGTATCCCTCTTGGGCATATACTTAAAAGGTGCCCTACCATGCCACAAGTGCATGTCTCCACTATGTTCATAGTGGTCTTATTTGTGATAGCTAGAAGCTGGAAACAACCCAGATGTCCTACAACAGAAGAATGGATACAGAAAATGTGGTTCATTTAAACAATGGAATACTATTCAGCTATTAAGAGTGAAGACATCATGAATTTTGCAGGCAAATGGATGGAACTAGAAAATATCATCCTGAGTGAGGTAACTCAGATCCAAAAGGACATGTATTGTGTACATACTCTCTAATAAGTGGATATTAGACAAAAAAGTACAGAATACACAGGATATATAATCCATAAAACTCAAGAAGGCTAACAAGTTGAAGGACCCAGGTGAGGATGCCTCAATCCCACTTGGGAGGTTCTCCCTCCCAATCACAGTGGGAAGGGAGGAAGAGAGGGAGGGAGAAAAGGACCTGTTTGGAAAAGGGGACAGGGAAGGGAAGAGGAGAACATGATCAGTTATTGGGTGGGTGGGTGGGGGGAACAGGACTGAAGCCCCGGGGCCAGCAGAAAGAATGGAAACAGGCAATCTCAGGAGGTAAGAGGTGGGAAGACCTTCTAGAATGTACCCGAGACCTGGTAGGTGACTCTTAGGTCTCAAAGGGAGGGACCTTAGATGAAATGCCCTACAGTAGGCAGAAGGATCTTGTAGAATCTACCTCCAGTAGAAAGACAGGGTATCATATGGAGGGATGGGGTTGCCATCCCACAGCCAAAAACTCTGACCCAGAATTGTTCCTGTGCAAAAGAACTGCAGGGACAAAAATGGAGAATAGCCTGAGGAAAAGGTGGTCCAGTGACAGGCCCAAACTGGGATCCATCTCAGGGGGAGGACCCAGCCAGAACTCCAGCTATTCATTGTCAAGGAATCTTGTTGGCTACAGAGTCAAGATTCATCATGCCATACTTTCATATGACATGAGTGAAGATTTATATTACAGTTTGTTTATATGATCAAACTAACACCTAAAGAAAGACTAAGAACAAAAATTCTTCCTTAACTGATCTGTGTACATTGCAAATTTCATACATTGTATTAGCATAGAAATACATATTACCTCTAAAAGTTTTATGTTTATATATAAAACAACCAAAACCACAGCCCTGACAAGAGTCACCCCAAAGGATGCTGAGATGCGTGATCCACCTTCAGACTGCTGCTGTTTCCTCGGGAGACTTGCTGATCCCAGATGACTTTGGTTCATCCAGTCTTGCAGATTGTTCAAGTCAGAACTTCAATTAAGCTGTGAACTTTGTCAGCACATAGAGACTGGACAACAAATAGCTTTCTTTTGACTTAACCATTTTTCCAATTTCCTTTTGGGGCACCAAACAGGAATTCTTTCTCTTTTTCTTTTCTTTTGGTTTTTCGAGACAGAGTTTCTCTATGTAGCCCTGGCTGTCCTGGAACTCACTCTGTAGACCAGGCTGGCCTCAAACCCAGAAATCCGCCTGCCTCTGCCTCCCGAGTGCTGGGATTAAAGGTGCCAACACTGTCCGGCCAAACAGGAATTCTTAACTCCAATTTATTGGGAAGCAATTATAAGGAGAACATCATCCCAATCCCTTAAATTGGGGTAGATCATTTTGGTCATTTCATAAATTATACATATATTGTCATTTTAAGGAATGATCTATGAGTAATTATAGTCTTGAACAGGGATGAAACTAAATAGGAAGCTTATACTCAGGGATTTCTACCTTTCCTTTCCTCTTCGCTATCCTTCTTTCTTTCTTAGATAAAGGGTAGGGTTTGAAAAGAAAAAGGAGGATATAGAAATATTATAAGAGATTATACAAATAGAGATGAATTATTAGACCTATTCTTAAACCAAAATAAGTTTTATACCCATAATCTTACATTGGCAAAGATTTTTATATTTTGATGCAAAATTGAGGTCATATTTTGTGACATTGGTACAGAATTTTTGTGTATTGATACAGAAATAAGGTTATTTTGATACATTGGTATAGGTTATTTTATATTGATACAAATTTTAAGTTATTTTTGATACATATAATGCATTTAACATTTATTTGAGGTATTATACTTATATAATTTCTAAAGTTGCAATTTAAAGTTCTAGTAATTTTGAAAGTTGTTATTACAAAATGGTGGGGATGATAAAAATACAAATTATGAGCTATGAGAAACAGTTAAATAAAATCAATAGTCAAACTCATGGTCATATTAGATATTAGCTTAGATAATTATAATAAGATGTTTTCAAGGTTATTCAGATAGTAAATAGCTAAGAATAAACAATGTTTGACAATTTAGATATACTATAAATAAATAATTGGTCTTCAAAAATCTCAGAGATCTACAGATTATAGCATTTAAATATAATTTTATTAATTTATGATTTTTTGACTATGAGACAGGTCTGTTCCTGAGAATACCCTCATTCCACTTCAAAGAAGATGATAAGCATTCAAAACCTCCATATGGAGTTGCTTCAATTGTGGCAAACTAGCTGTTGGGCAAATAAAATGCCCTAACCTTCTCTGCAGACAGAATGCTGTCCAGAAAGGACAAATGAATGCAGGGAAGTCAACTGCTAAGCTCTGCCAATACAGGGTAAGCAAGTCCTTCATAATTCTTGCTTCATAAAAGGTCTGTCAAATATTCTGGGCCAGAAGAGTGAAGATAGATGCTCCAACACTATAGAGAATATTGGGGACTGTTCAGGCGATCAGCCATCTCTGTCATTTGTATAATTTTTGGAAGCTGCATCCCTATACTTCCTGCAAACTCAGGTAATATTTATTCTTTCTTAGGTTTCTGATGGGGTTGAAGACTAGATAGCCATAGTCTTGTAAGTATAAATTGTTTAGGATTTAAGAAGATATTCTAGGTCTAAAAAGATTTTTAAGAAAAAAAGTGATTTAGGTATAGAATTCTGAACTCACGAAAATAAGATAGAATATTTTATCTAGTTGCCAAAAATAATGGACTGAACATTGTGAATTTAACTCTTACCTAATATTTTTCATAATTGTTTCACAATTGGTCCTACTGTAGGTTCTTTATTATTATAATAGAAAAGAGCCTCTTATTAGACAAAAGAGGGAAATGTAGGCATAATAGGGCAGGATGTCTACCAACCTGAGAAAGTAGAGTGGAGAGAGGGAGATTCAGATCAGCCAGGCGAATGGATGATTTGGAGCCATGAGAAAAGGGTCTGGAAAGAGGTCACAGAAGGTCATCTTAAACCTGAAGAGCCAGAGCAATAATAATATGCAAGTATCATGGGGTGGGGCTAGGAGGTAGTCAGATTAGCATAAGAAGGCTATGATAGGTCATTTAACTGTGCTCAGCTACTGAGGTGCAGTTTTAAATAAATATTGGTTTCTCTGTGTGGTTAATGAGATTAGCATAAAGTAAAAAGATACAGTTGCCAGATTAATTCACTGTTTACATTTATATGTATGTATAGTATTTGGTCGACAGACGAGCCATGTTTTTGAACAAACAGACGTGATTGCTTAAAGAGGTCTTCCCCACTGAGAAGTTAGGGTACAGAAGCAAATTGTAGTTCATTGCAGTGATTCAGATTAGACATAAAGAAGCAGAGTGAGGAGTGGAAGGAGTGATAAATAGGATTTCTCCATAAAATGTGTAAGTGCAGCAAAGATGGTTGCTGAGTGACTAGATAAAGTAGGTGTCATGAGAGACATTGACTAGAGTCTCTGGAGCTGATTTTGGTGTACAGTATAAGTCCCTTTGGCACTGTCCATATAAGTGACTTGGAAGGTTAATATACCCATTTTTCTACTAAGATGCATTGATCCATGCATAAGCTGCCTGACTTCTGTGGCCAAGAAAAGCCACTCTACAGTGCTCCTTTGTTGTAATACACTAACTTTTGTCCCCATCAAATGAGTTGACTAGTATCAAGAGTTACTGACTTCTTCTAAAGCTCTGTGTTCTGTCTTTCCTTTTTAATAATCAAGTTGAAGAGCTAGAGAGACAGCTCAGAGTAATGGAGGGAAGGGCACAGCATTAGGATCCAAGTTTGAAAACCTGGACTCAGGCATACCTGTGAATGCTTGTAACTTCATCATTGTAGGGATAAGACAGGCAGATCATGAGAACTCCCTGGCCGGCCAGCCTAGCTTAAATGCTGACCTTCTGATTCAGTGACAACTGTCTTAAAGCAACAAGAGGGAGGGTGATAGAGGGAGACATCCAATGTCCTGGCCTTTGTATGTGTGCATGAACAAACATACCTGCACACTCACATGCATCTCCATATATGAAAACACAGATGCATGCGCTCTCTCTCTCTCTCTCTCTCTCTCTCTCTCACACACACACACACACACACAGAGAGAGAGAGAGAGAGAGAGAGAGAGAGAGAGAGATTTCATAGATTAAACATAATGGAAAATAATGAAACTTGAGTTTGAAAACAACAAATTGAAGGCTTCTGTAGGTAATGATAATATTTTATGGGACTCATAAAATATTGAATATAAAACTGTTGTAGAAATAGACAAAAATGACAAGAATGCCAAATAATCTTGCCCTCGACTTTCTGCAAATGAATTTAGAAAGCAACAGCCCCACAGACTCAAGTTCTCACATGCTCAAGTTCCTTGTGTAAAATGACAGATTTGCATGTAACCTATTTAACTTTCTCCTGTGTGTGGCAAACCTAAATTCACTGTCAATTGTACGTATGTATGTATGTATGTATGCGTGTGTGTATGTATGTGTGTCTATGTGTGTGTATGTATATATAATTGATGTTCTATCATAGTGTCTGGAAAACATTGACATGAAAACTTACATATTCAGTACAATTTAAATTAAAAAGCATTTTTCATCTAACATTACTTAAGTTTGTGGTTACGAAAGGCACAAATAAAGGGTTGGTTGTACCTAAAATGTATTGTCTCTCTCTTCTCTTTGGGTTTTTTCTCTCTTTGTAACTGGGAAACTGGTCATTCAAATCTCTCTGAAGGTGTCCGCTTTTACTATATGTTATTGACTATATATTCTTTAAGATGCTCATACTAACATTGCTTGCTCTTAAAAAAAAAAAAACATGCAATTTCTTCATGCTAGTGTATATGGGAGCAAGTTCCTGAGTTTTAATTTCTTTCGTGTTTTGTGAAGAATGAACTTATCTTCAAATCAACCTTTAAAATTAGTAACAGAGCTGGGCCATGTTGGCATATACCTTTAATCCCATTACTCTGGATCTCTGAGATTGAGGCCAGCCTGGTGTGCAGAGCAGGTTCCAGGACAGCTAAAGATATACAGTGAAACCCTGTTTCAAATAATAATAATAAAAATAACAGCAGAAATACATAACTTACAAGACTTCAGTCCAGAACTCAGAGTAGACTTTTAAAGCTCTATCTGTACCAGGAATGAATCTGCTGCATGCACCTAAGTTCTAACAATGAGGGTTACACTTCATGTGGAAGAAGCATCTGTTCCATGCTTATTAGAGCAGTGGGTACAGCAGCCAGGACTATGGAATCACCCTAACTGCCCATCAGTGTATGGTACAGGTCCTGCAAGGACAACTAATTAGAGCTTTGCCATAATAAAGCTAGATTCTCACTGCAATCTAAAAAACCCACTTAGAAGCAAAGGATAGAATGTTGATTACTAACGGCTGAGTCAGGAAGGAGTGGGGTAACACTGTGTGAAGGAGTGTCTCTGCATAGTCATTTGTTAATTCTGTACTGGCAGAGAGCTAAAGACTGGTGGGATCTTGGTATTGTTATTTCTATGGCCCACCATGGGTCTCATAGTTTGTAAATATTCATTCTTCCTTACCAGTCTAAGGTAAATTATATCTGATTGGCTGTAATGAAGATCTGATGACCAATAGCTGGGCAGGAAGTGGAAGGCATATCTTTTGGGCCAAGAGAGGGATGCTGAGAGAAGATTCAGAGGTAGGAGATTCAGCCAGCAGACATGGAGCTGAAGAGTGGACCAGAGCAGAGAGGTAGAGCTGGCCACGTGACAGGACATGGTGCCAGGGTTAGTAGGGATAGAGTAGCTGCAAGGCTTTAGAAAATTAAAAAGTCTCTGCGTCATTATTTAAACCACTGACACATCTGAGAAAGTCCCGGTATGGGAGGGAGTTAGCAAGATAATGATAAAAGAAAACCTGATTTCAGTTAGAAGGAAAGTTTAAGAGATCTACTGTCCAACACGGTGACTATAGCTAACAGTAGGGCATATACTGCATGGTTGCTAGCAATGGCTTGTAAATATCCTCACCACAAAAGGTGAGATAACAGCTCACTGTAGCATGCATACTTCAAAGCATCATACATGTACAACATAATATACATAAATTACTTATCATTTCTTGAGTTGAAGAATAAGAAGAGAAGAAACAAGCATGCTTGACTTAGTCCCAGTAATCTGTGACCATGAGGATGCTACAGAAACAGCCATTAGTACTGTCTTAGTCAGGGTTTCTATTCTTGCACAAACGTTATGACCAAGAAGCAAGTAGGGGAGGAATGGGTTGGGCTCAGGAGGGGCTGAAGCCCCCTAGAGGATTGCTTGATCCCTCCAGTTGGCGCTCCGTGGGTTACCTGGGCTGCTAAAGAGCACTGCACATGTGGTCCGTGCCTAGCTCTAAGAGAAGTTAGTATGGCAAACAGAAGGGTGTCTTGGTGTTGCAGTGGAGCGTAGTAAACATGCAAAACATATAGGGAGCTCTTTGCTTCACCCCCTTCTGCTTTACCTATGCTTCACCATCCGTCACCTGCCTAGGTATGGATGTGACCTATCTTCCATCTATCACCTGCCTGCCTGCCTATGTCTGTCTGTCTGTCTGTCTGTCTTTTTCTACCTACCAACCACCTATTACATGCTCTCTCTTCTCTCTCTTTCTCCAGTCTCTGTATGAGTTTCCTTTTTGTTTCCTGATTTCTAATTCCCACTCTGCTTCAGTGGGTGGAAACCCTCAGGGCCCAGCCTTCCTCCTCCTCTTCCTCTTCCTCCTCCTCCTTTTTTTTTTTTTTTATAAGAAACACAAGAAAACTATTGAAAGTACATGAACTTGGCTATAATATTCAAATTCATGGTTCTAAATCTTCTGCCTCCTACTAAACCCTTGGATACCCAAGCCAACCCTGCTTGGATCCCAGACATCTGGGGATTTAGTCATTCTACTTGAACTGTTCTTTTTTGCTCCTCCCTTTTTATTGAAGGGTTACAAGCAACATTAATAGCACAATGGTCATATGACAATATCATATACCAACTTAACTGTGACACAAATGCCATTAACTTACTGAAATTCACGTTATGAACACAAAATGGGAAAATGTTCCTCAAAACAGGAAGGTGAATGCTAGCCAATGGGACAAAACTATCTTCAAGAGATAGACATAACAGGAAAGGATTCAGTTTGGCTTAAGGGCCCTGAGGTCAGAGTCTTATGTTAGCGTCTTCGGAGGCCCGAGGTTTTGGATGAGGCGGCTCAGGAAGGTGTCCAGCCTATTCCTGGACCTGTATGCTATCAGCCCACCCTTATTGGCCCAGAGATCCACTCCGGAAGCACCTTTATTTTCCACATGATACAGCAGCTGAGGCAAATCCAGCCCCGGGTCTGGACTTCTCTCTAAGCACTCTTTCATGTCTACAATGCCCCCACCCATGGCCCTCAGAATGGCGTGGGCGGCACAGGAGTCCCACTTGTATGTGGTGTCCTCTGAGAAGATGTAAATGTCAGCCAAGCCCTGGACTACACAGAGGCTCTTGTAGCCAGCCCCCGCCGCCTGGAAGACGCTACCTTCGCACACGCGCGATAGAGCGTCTTTGATGGTGTCTTTTTCGCTGGTACTGATGACTGCAGAAAAGGTGCTGGAGAACTCACGGTCGGAGTTTTCAATCTGGGTTTCACTGTTGCTTTTAGAGATGGCGAGCTGCAGGGAATGGATGTTGGTGCCCATGTAAGAAAGGCCCCAGTAGCACTGTCCCTTCCACCTACAGGAAACAGTTTTAGGTGCTGATTAGCATGTTTGTTTTACTCAAATGCCTCAAAGCAAAATGAGTTTTAATGCTTCTGAGCCTATAAGTGAACATCGAGCTACTAACTATTCTAAGAGTGCTGAGTAAGCACACAGCTGCCTATGTTATAGAGGGGCACTAAGATTTTAGTGCACTCTCATATCCAGCGGGGATAGCAGTAAAGTACTGATACAGTTTCTGACCTCTAACAACAATGGCAAAGTTCAGTACTGCTTTTGTCACTTAAGGTCTCAGAGGGAAAGAGATAGCCTCCAAGTCTTGTAGGTCCCTCACAGTTTCCCTCGCAGGCCTCCTGTCACTGGCTTACTCCTTTTTAGTCTGATTCACTTTGGCTTTTAACACCATGAGTGGACTCAAGTTGTTATTTTTGGCAACAACAGTTAGCAACTTTGTTTATCCACAAAGATACTATATATCCAGATAGAGTCAGATACTCTATTTACACATGAGAGACTGGGGTGGGGAAAGCAAATCACTTGCTAAAGCCACCTAGATCCTTAAGAGATGGAAACTGCATTCAAACCCAGGGGCTATCACCTGAATCTGTGGCCCCCTGAAGCTGGCCTTGGAGTCTTGTCTCTGGAGTATCAGTCTCTAAAGTGCTGGATTTAAAGATGTGTAGCTCCACGCCCAGTTTTAATGACCTTTTAAAACATTACCAAAACTTTTTGGTCTGAAGAAAACCAGAATAAATTCCAGAGGCTTAAACTTGAACTCTATCCTTAGCTGAAGTAAGCTGAAGATTAATTAGAATAGACAGAGTGTCCTATGTGACAGACACTCCAAGCTTTTTTCCAATGGAGAGCAATAGATACTGCCTTTGTTCAAACTCTTTTGTGCCTGGAATCAGTGCTTCAGCACTGAGGCTCCTGGCTATTCTCCAGGCTGTGACTGGGAGTCAGTCGAAAGGCAGAGAGATAGAGGGCAGAAGAGAGCTGAGCCTGGCAGTATTTGAAAGGAGTTGGAGTAGATCCTGACCACGACTGTCAATCATTCCACTGAACACTGCACACGCTGTTCTGTACTTTTATCATAACACAGAAATTCATCTGGCAACACAGTAGTGGTGTCTGCTCTGTTCCTATGTATCTGAAGACACTGTGTAGCACTGATATGTATATATGGTTTTGAGTAAATTTTAGAAACAGGAATAGGATTGCTATATCTCAAATGCAAAGCCGTGACTTCTCCAAGACAGTATTAATTTCTTTTAAAGTATCAGTGTGCACTTAAACCCTAAGAAAACTATGCCAACTCTGGAACTGAAGATAGAAGGCATTTTAATCCAGCCCTGGAGACTCACAGTGGGGACACCCCACAGAATCCAGTCATGAGAAAGCCATGCAAAGCGACAATCCTAACAAGCAAAACTGAGATTAGATGATCAAAACAGAAAACATTCATTTTTTTACCTTAAAGTAGTTAGGTTTTGGGACACAAAAGGTTGATTGATGACTCCCATCAGGGGCAAGCCTGTCTTTAGGTCATAGACTCCAATTAAAATGGTCACACACTGAAGTCCATTGGGGAAAACTCCTCGGTTGGATTTAACATTGGCAGAACCTTTAATATACTGATAGGTTGAATCTGAAAAAAAAAAAAAAAAAAAAGCAAACGTACAGGTTGTTTAGAAGTAATGGCGACCCCCTAGGAGCTCTGCCCTGTGTAAGCTCCCTTCTGACTTAGTAACCAATCAAATTTCACCTTTAGGCACTACCCGCACTGAATCATTTGAACACTCATGCTTAAGCTGTGTGTGCTGCAGTATGCTTCATTCTCTGAGTGTATGAGATCCTTAAAATTTGTTTTAATTGTTGTGTTGAAATAGGGTTTCTGTGTAGCACAGGCTAGTCTCTAACTGGAGATCTTTTTGCTTCTGCCTCTCGAAGCTGAGGACATGCTTACAATCCTATGGAATTTAGCATAGCACCTTGCAAATCTTAATTCCCCAATGGCAGTTAGGGCTCAGGAGATGACTCAGTGGATAAAATACTTGCTTAATGTGAGGACTTGAGTTTAGATTTGCAGCACCAGTGTAAGATGTGGGGCAAAGTATATCACACTTAAAAATCCCAGTGTGGCTGTCTCCATCTCCACCCCAGAGCTAAGGCTGTCCCACGACCCTCCTTAAACAAATCCCACCCTGAGAGAGCTGGTCTCCCCAGGAGTGCTGACACAACTAAGATCACACACCTGCTTATAGGCCCACAGGAAGAACAAGCTCCAGTTAGAGTCAGCAAGGCCAACGAACCCCAGAGATAACCAGATGGTGAGAGGCAAGTGCAAGAACCTAAGCAACAGAAACCAAGGCTACTTGGCATCATCAGAACCCAGTTCTCCCACCACAGCAAGTATTGGATACCCCAACACACCAGAAAAACAAGATTCACATTTAAAATCACAACTCAGGATGATGATAAAGGACTTTAAGAAGGACATAAATAACTCCCTTAAAGAAATACAGGAGAACACAGGTAAACAAGTAGAAGTCCTTAAAGAAGAAACAGGAAATCCCTTAAAGAATTACAGGAAAACAAAACCAAACAGATGAAGGAACTGAACAAAACCATCCAGGATCTAAAAATGGAAATAGAAACAATAAAGAAATTTAAAAGGGAGACAACTCTAGAGGTAGAAAACCTAGGAAAGAGATCAGGAGTCATAGATGCAAGCATCACCAACAGAATACAAGAGATAGAAGAGAGAATCTCAGGTGCAGAAGAAATCATAGAAAACACTGACATAACAGTCAAAGAAAATGCAAAATGCAAAAAAACTCCTAACCCAAAGCATCTAGGAAATCCAGGACAAAATGAGAAGACCAAATCTAAGGATAATAGGTATAGAAGAGAGTGAAGATTCCCAACTTAAAGAGCCAGTAAATATCTTAAACAAAATTATACAAGAAAACTTGCCTAACCTAAAGAAAGAGATACCCATGAACATACACGAAGCCTACAGAACTCCAAATAGACTGGACCAGGAAAGAAATTCCTCCCATCACATAATAATCAAAACACCAAATGCACTAAACAAAGAAAGAATATTAAAATTAGTAAGGGAAGAAGCTCAAGTAACATATAAAGGCAGACCTATCAGAATTACACCAGACTTCTCACCAGAGACTATGAAAGCTAGAAGATCCTGGGCAGATGTCATATAGATCCAAAGAGAACATAAATGACAGCCAAGGCTACTATATCCAGCAAAACTCTCAATTACCATAGATGGAGAAACCAAGATATTTCATGACAAAAAGAAATTTACACAATATCTTTCCACAAATCCAGCTCTACAAAGGATAATAGATGGAAAACACCAACACAAGGAGGGCAACTAAACCCTTTTAAAAAAAAGCAAGAAAATAATCTTTCAACAAACCCAAAGAAGATAGCTACACAAATATAATTTCACCTCTAACAACAAAAATAACAGGAAGCAACAATCACTATTTCTTAATATATCTTAACATCAATGGACTCAATTCCTTGATAAAAAGACATAGACTAACAGAGTAGATAGGTAAATAGGACCCAGCATTTTGCTGCATACAGGAAATGCACCCAAGTGACAAAGATAGACACTACCTCAGAGTAAAAGGTTGGAAAAAAAAACCTTTCAAGCAAATGGTCCCAAGAAACAAGCTGGAGTAGCCATTCTAATATCGAATAAAATCGGCTTTCAACCAAAAGTTATCCAAAAAGATAAGAAAGGACTCTTCATACTCATCAAAGGAAAAAATCTACCAAGATGAGCTCTCAATTTGGAACATGTATGCTCTAAATGCAAGGGTACCCACATTCATTAAAAAAACCTTTACTAAAGCTCAAAGCACACAATGTACCTCACACAATAATAGGGGGAGACTTCAACACCCCCTCTCCTCAATGGAGAGATAATAGAAACTAAACAGAGACACAGTAAGACTAACAGAAGTTATGAACCAAATAGATTTAACAGATATCTACAGAGCATTTTATCCTAAAACAAAACAATATACCTTCTTCTCAACACCTTATGGTACTTTCTCCAAAACTGACTATATAATTGGTCACAAAACAGGCCTCAACAGATATAAGAAGATTGAAATAGTCTCATGCCTCCTATCAGATCACCACAGACTAAGGCTGGTCTTCATTAACAACAAAAACAACAGAAAGCTCACATACAAACGGAAGCTGAACAACACTCTACTCACTGATAACTTGGTCAAGGAAGAAATAAAGAAAGAAATTAAAGACTCTTTAGAATTGAATGAAAATGAAGGCACAACATACCCAAACCTATGGGACACAATGAAAGGGTGCTTAGGGTACTCATAGCTTTGAGTGCCTCCAAAAAGAAACTCAAGAGAGCATACACTAGCAGCTTGACAGACCATCTGAAAGCTCTAGAAGAAAAGGATGCAAAGACACCCAAGAGGAGTGGATGGCAGGAAATAGTCAAACTCAGAGCTGAAATCAACCAAGTAGAAACTAAAAGAACTATACAAAGAATCAACAAAACCAGGAGCTGGTTCTTTGAGAAAATCAACAAGATAGATAAACCCTTAGCCAGACTAACCAGAGGGCATAGAGACAGTATCCAAATTAACAAAATCAGAAATGGAAAGGGAGACATAACAACAGAAACTGAGGAAATTAAAGAACTCATCAGATCCTACTACAAAAACCTATACTCAATAAAACTGGAAAATCTGGATGAAATGGACAATTTTCTAGGCAGATACTAGGTACTAGAGTTAAATCAGGATCAGATGAACCCTAAACATCCCCATAACCTCTAAAGAAATAGAAGTAATCATTAAAAGTCTCCTAACCAAAAAAAAAAAAAAGTCCAGGACCAGACGGGTTTAGTGCAGAATTCTATCTGTCCTTCAAAGAAGACCTAATACCAATACTCTTCAAACTATTCCACAACACAGAAACAGAAGGAACACTACCCAATTCGTTCTATGAAGCCACAGTTACGCTTATACCTAAAGTACACAAAGACCCAACAAAGAAAGAGAACTTCAGACCAATTTCCCTTATGAATATTGATGTAAAAGTACTCAGTAAAATTCTGGCAAACCAAATCCAAGACCACATCAAAATGATCATTCACAATGATCAAGTAGGCTTCATCCCAGGGTTGCAGGGATGGTTTAATATATGGAAATACATCAATGTAATCCACTACATAAACAAACTCAAAGAAAAAAATCATATGATCATCTCATTAGATGCTGAGAAAGCATTTGACAAAATTCAACACCCCTTGATGATAAAAGTCTTAGAAAGATCAGGAATTCAAGGCCCATACCTAAACACAGTAAAAGCAATATACAACAAACCAGTAGCCAACATCAAACTAAGAGGAGAGAAACTTGAAGCAATTCCACTAAAAGAAGGGACTAGGCAAGGCTGCCCACTCTCTCAACCTATTCAATATAGTACTTGAATTCCTAGTCAGAGCAAGTAGACAACAAAAGGAGCTCAAAGGGATACAAACTGGAAAGAAGTCAAAATATCACTATTTGCAGATGATATGATAGTATACTTAAGTGATCCCAAAAATTCCACCACAGAACTCCTATACCTGATAAACAATTTCAGCAAAGTAGCTGGATACAAAATTAACTCAAACAAATCAGTAGCCTTCCTCTACACAAAGGATAAACAGGCTGAGAAAGCAATTAGAGAAACGACACCCTTCACCATAGTCACAAATAATATAAAATACCTTGGTGTGACTAACCAAACAACTGAAAGATCTGTATGACAAGAACTTCAAGTCCCGAAGAAAGAGTCGAAGATGATCTCAGAAGATGAAAAAATCTCCCATGCTCATGGTTTGGCAGGATTAATACAGTAAAAATGGCCATCTTGTGGAAAGCAATCTACAAATTCAATGCAATCCCCATCAAAATTCCCACTCAATTCCTCATAGAGTTAGAAAGAGCAATTCTCAAACTCATTTGGAATAACCAAAAATCCAGGATAGTGAAAACTATTCTCAACAATAAAAGAACTTCCAGGGGAATCACCATCCCTGACCTCAAGCTGTACTATAGAACAATAGTGATAAAAAACGGTATGGTATTGGTATAGAGACAGGCAGAAAGATCAATAGAATAGAATTGAAGTCCCAGGAATGAACCCACATACCTAGGAGCACTTGATCTTTGACGAAGGAGCTAAAACCATCCAGTGGAAAAAAGAAAGCATTTTCAACAAATGGTGCTCATTCAACTGGAGATCAACATGTAGAAGAATGCCCATCAATCCATTCTTATCTCCCTGTACAAAGCTCAAGTCCAAGGGGATCAAGGAGCTCTACATAAAACCAGATACACTGAAACTAATAGAAGAGAAAGTGGGGAAGAACCTCGAATACCTGGGCACAGGGAAAATTTCCTGAACAGAACACCAATAGCTTATGCTCTAAGATCAACAATTGACAAACAGGACCTCATAAAATTGCAAAGCTTATATAAGACAAAGGACACTGTAAATAGGACAAAACGGCAACCAACAGATTGGGAAACGATCTTTACCAATCTCACATCCGATAGAGGACTATTATCTAATATATACAAAGAACTCAAGAAGTTAGACTCTAGAGAACCAAATAACCCCATTAAAAATGGGGTACAGAGCTAAACAAGATTCTCAACTGAAGAATATGGAATGGCCTAGAAGTGCCTAAAGAAATGTTCAACATCCTTAGTCATCAGGGAATTGCAAATCAAAACAACCCTGAGATTCCACCTCTTACTTGTCAGAATGGCTAAGATCAAAAATTCAGGTGACAGCTGGGCAGTGGTGGCGCATGCCTTTAATCCCAGCACTTGGGAGGCAGAGACAGGCGGATTTCTGAGTTTGAGGCCAGTCTGGTCTACAGAGTGAGTTCCAGGACAGCCAGGGCTATACAGAGAAACCCTGTCTAAAAAAAAAAAAAAACCTCAGGTGACAACTCATGCTGGTGAGGATGTGGAGAAAGAGGAACATCCCTCCATTGTTGGTGGGATTGCAAGCTAGTACACCCACTCTGGAAATCAGTCGGTTGTTTCCTCAGAAAACTGGACATAGTACTACCTGTGGACCCAGCTATACCACTACTGGGCATGTACCCAAAAGATGCTCCAACATATAACAAGGACACATGCTCCACTGTGTTCATAGCAGCCTTATGTATAATGGCCAGAAGCTAGAAAGAACTCAGATGCCCTTCAACAGAGGAATGGATACAGAAAATGTGGTAGATTTACACAATGGAGCACTACTCAGCTATTAAAAACAATGACCTCATGAAATTCTTAGGTAAATGGATGGAACTAGAAAATATCATTTTGAGTGAGGTAACCCAGTCACAAAAGAACATACATGATATGCACTCACTGATAAGTGGATATTAGTCCCAAAGCTCAGACTACCCAAGATACAATTCATAGACCATACGAAGCTCAAGAAGAAGGAAGACCAAAGTGTGGTTGATTCAGTCCTTCTTAGAAGGGGGAAAGATACTCATGGGAGGTAGAGGGTGGGAGAGACTTGGGAGGAAGAGAGGAAGGGGAAGAGGAAAGGAGGGGCAGGATCAGGTATGAGAGGAGATGGCGATGATATACAGAGGATCAGGAATTTGAACAGAAGTTTGTAGCAATGGGAGATGGGGAACTGGGGGTAGCCACCAGCAATCCCAGATGCCAAGAAAGCAAGAGGCTCCCAGGACCCAACAGAGATGAGATTAGCTGAAATGCCCAACAAAGGGGAGGTAGAACCTGTAGAGACCATATCCAGAGGCTAGGCAAGGCCCCTGGTTGGGGGATGAGGCCCCTCACTCACCTCCAAATTCTTAACCCAGAAGGGCTCCTGTTTAAAGGAAATATGGGGACAAAGTGTGGAGCAGAGACTGAAGGAAAGGCCATCCACAGACTGCCCCACCTGGGGATCCATCCCATATACAGACACCAAACCCAGACACTATTTCGGATGCCACCAAGTGCTTGCTGACAGGAGCCTGTTATAGCTGTCACCCAAGAGGCTCTGCCAGAGCCTGACAAATACAGAGGTGGATTCTTGTAGCCAACCATTGGACTTAGCACTAGGTCCCCAACGGAAGAGTTAGAGAAAGGACTGAAGGAGCTGAAGGGGTTTGCCACCCCATAGGAAGAACAACAGTATCAACCAAACAGACCCCCCCAGAGCTCTCTGGGACTAAACCACCAACCAAAGGGTACACATGTAGGGACCCATGGCTCCAGCTACATGTGTAGCAGAGGATGGCCTTGTAGGGCATCAATCGGAGGAATAGCCCTTGGTCCTGTGAAGGCTTGATGCCCCAATGTAGGGGAATGCCAGAGCGGCGAGGTGGGAGTCAGTGGGTGGGAGGGGGAGCACCCTCATAGAAGCAGGAGGAGGAGTGATCAGAGAGGTGGGTTCTGGAGGGGAAACCAGGAAAGGGGATAACATTTGAAATGTAAATACATAAAATATCCAATAAAAATAAAATAAAATGAGATAAAAATCCCAGTGTGGAGGAGGCAAAGGCAAAAGGATCCCTGGGGTTTGCTGGACAGACAGTCTGACGGAATCAGTGAGCTTCAAGTTAGGTGGGAAAGGAATGAGTCTACAAGCCTGGCCTGTATATGCCCTGTGAACAGGAACACATACACACACCTTTAAAAATGCATGTAACCGGCAAAATGTGGTAGGGTTGTACCGAAAACTGTGGTAGGGTTTTTTGTTTGTTTGCTTGTTTGCTTTTTAAGAACTGTTACTAATCAGAGGAAGAGTCCGAGATGGAAAAGCCTTCTAGCAATCCATCAGACCTAAGATGGCCTATTACTGTTATCATTTGCCTCCCCAAGATGCAGGAAAGGAGATAATGAAGCCAGCATCACAGAGAAGTTAACAGTGCTTGTGAGGGTTGATCTTGGTTGTCAAGTTGACTGGATCTGGGATCAACTAAGAGGCATAGGTCTGTGGAGGTATTAGCTGGAAGCATTACTGGAGGGTGGGCACAACCCTTCCTCATAGGGAGTGGCACCTTCCAGTAGCCTAGCTGTAAAGAAGTCTGAGGAAAATCAGTGCTGGTTTTGCCTGTCTGCCTTCCTCCTTGCTGCTAAAGTGACTACTCTGCAGCTGCTGCTGCTGCCGCTGCTGCCACTGCTGCCGCTGCTGCCACTGCTGCCACTGCTGCTTTATATTGGCTTGCAAGTTGCCCAAGAAACATTCAGCTGTTTGGCTTGAGTTGGGCTTTGACTGTTGCCTAACTCAATGAGTGGCCAATGATTTAAATGGGATTAGTGTTTTGACATCTGAAGATCTATCCTGTACTCACTTATGGCAGCAAGTTGTTGGAGCTGAGCTACCTGTAAGTGCTCACACTGCTGCCACTTCACGGTCTCACTGACTGGCCAGTCTGAAGTCATTTATGGAATAGTCAGTTCAGACTGACTGTGAATGCGCGTGCATGCATGTGCGCGTGTGCGTGTATGTATGTGTATGGCTCACAATCATCTGTAACTCCAGTCCCAGGGTATCTGATTCTCTCTTCCAGCCTCCATAGCCACTGTACACACGTAGTATATGAGTATTTTTGCCTACTTCCATACACATAAAATAAAAATAGAGAAAAATAATAATAATAAAGCAACTTCTCTGGACATGACATGACTAAGACACTCATGATCTCACAGCCGCAGTGGCAGCTGACGGAAGCTCTCAGAGTCAAGCTAGCCAACTTCCAGCACACAGGGAGGGGCTCATGAGGAGCTGTTGGCAATTGGCTACTAGGGGAGGCAAAATTATTCTCTTGGGAAGGGTTGCTCCCATATGCCAGCAGATATCCCCACACTCATGTACCTAGTTGGGCAGCAGTAATTGGACTTAGTGAGTTTCGAAAATAAAATAAAGACATGAAATTGGGAGGAGAACATGTTGGGGAGGTCTGGGAAGAATTGGGGGTATGAGCACATTTCACTGTATACATGTATGAAATTTAAAAAAAAAAACAAACCTTCCAGATCTGGTGTTCTGACAGTCTCTATTTCTTAGAGCTGCCCTGATCCCCGAGAAGAACACTATGGGTTAGAACAAATGAGAAAACGCACATGGAGCGGTTCTACACTTACCTATGGGATCCACCCAAATCCCAAGAATCTCCTGTGGGATGCTGATCTCTAGGGACTCCAGAGTGGGATCAGTTAAGTCCACATCCTCATGAACCACCTTAGCCAGTGCTTCAGACGCCAGTATGTTGCCATTAAGGACTCTGCTGAGAAGCTCTGCTGTTTCCTCCTCCGTGGACTGCAGTTCCACTGTGATCTTTTCCCCTAGAATAAAGACAAACCGGAGCCACTTCTTCTCAGACAGTCTGGGAGAAGGAACAGCGGGCGGCAGTAGGGAGGGGGATGGGCAGCTGAACTGAGCTCTTAGGTGCCACAGCAATGGTTCTGAAACCTTGCCAATTGCCAGGATCACCAGCCATACTTTACAAAGCTGTGGGTGCTGGTGGTTCCATGCCCTTCAACTCAGTGGAGAGGCTACGTTCCAGGACTCAGCCTGCTGCCCAGAAAAATGTCAAGGTGAACCAAGTTCTGCATTCTATCTAAGGGGCTGCACGGACCACTTGAAAGTCATCAGCCTTTGATGATTCGTCTGTTACTTAGTTTTGCCTTTGACATTTCAAGCTCATAGGTTGCTCTGTCCATTTCAGAATGTTACCGAAAAGGACATGTAGATTTTATCCACATATGGAAATGCTTCCACTTCCTTCTATAATACTGCTTTTAACAAAAATATGTTTTATATTCTGTAATATCAGATGAAACACAGTAATCTTTGAATACAATAAAACTTAGCGGATCAAAATGACATAAAAACTCCCTTCTGTGACAGCAGCTGGAAGCCAGGTGTTAGCTGGCCACCTCTCCAAAACAGAGAAAAGAGGCCCTGCATTGGCATCTCCTGAAACATGGCAACAGGCCCCTGGTGAGTCTGGCTGCCAGCCTCTGGGAGAAGAGAAAGAGGAGGCTGGAAAAACAGGCAAAGTTAGCTGGACATGATAGCAATACCTAAAACCCCAGCACTTTGGAGGTGGATATCAGAAGATTAGGATTTTAGGTCCAGCCTTGGCTACACAGCAATTGGAAAGTCAGTTTAGGCCACACAAGACCCTGTCTCCACAGTAGTAAAAGGTATAGCAGATTAATAGTAAAAAGTGACAGCTGAGTTAAGTATGGTGGGACACTCTTAAAAATCCCAATACTCAGAGGAAAGCTTGCTTGTGTTCAAGGCAGTCTAGTGAGACCTTCTTAAAGTAAAGAGGGAAAGAGGGCTGCAGATCTCACTCCTACCTACCACAGCCGTTACAACCAGCACAGCACCTGGGAGCTCTTTAGAAACACTTCAGGTACCACCTGGATGTATTGAATTTTCAGGAACCTCTAAGATCTGATAGGATCAACACAGCTTAGGCTCAGTAGGAATCAATTGATCACAGTCATAACTCTGGGTGTTTTGCTTGTTTTGGGGGTGCTGGGGATTCAGCTCAGGGTCTCTAGGAATGCTGAACAGGTATTAACCACAAAACTGCCTCTCCAGCCCACAGCAATGACTCTGAGCTATCAGTCACTGAAATATACTTAAATCTGTGTTTTGTTAGACTGTTAAAATTGGGGGCTAACTGTCACACGCTTAGTGGTGCTTCCAGCCATGCCATTCAAATGAGTATATCATATGCTTAAGCTTGGCCAGCTGTCTCCATCACACTTAGAGGGAAGCCCCACTGTAGTGCCAGCCAGTACCTCAGTCTCAGCCCTCTCTCCCTTTTTTTCTGTCCTTTTACAGACAGGAAAATGAATGTGGAATGTTTTTTTGCCTCTTTAATTCTAGACAAATGAAGCATTTAACTGTTTATAAAATAATCAAATGTAGGATTGTAAATTACATGTATTGTGAGTTAATCACAATGGTTATTTCTAACTTTCAGAAGTTTAAATAAGATTTCTGTCTTCTGAAAGTCATAGAAATGTATATAAAAACTTGCTAGAAGCCACGTGGACAGTTCATGCCTGTCATGTCTGCTACAAGCCTGGACAACACAGCAAGGAGCACATTAACCAGAACAACAGAAAAATAAAATTAAAAACTTGTACAAAAAGAACCTTCTGGTTGAGCCAAGTACCTTTACAGAGGTTCTGAGATGAAATATAGGGGAGACTGGAGCAACACCATGCATTAGTTCAGGGCTGAGGTTCCTGCTACACTCAGCCAAGAGCTGAATCCAGGGGTCCCCAAATGGACTTAATCCCGCCCAGACACTCCCTGCTCAACCATGTAGATAAACATCTTTCTTCGGCACCAATGACCACATTAGATTGTCAAAAGGCTATAGAATTTCCCCAAAGGCTAGGTCACACTTATTACAATGCTACAGATTTAAATTTAGAATGATGTGTGGGCTGCTAAATTATTCCAAGAAACCACCTCACTTCTAACCTTAAATGTCATTACATTCTGAGGTAGAGTCTAAATAAAGCTTCATATTTAAGCATGGTATGTTCTTCATCTCAAAAGCTTCCTAGCATTAATTTATGTTATAGTCTGAGTTAGAGATTAGAATGGTGTGACAATTATTACATAACACAGTAAGATTCTTATACTTACCCAAATCATTTGTGAACTCATTGGATTCTTCTCCAAAAATTTTTCTCCCCAAGCCTGGAAACTGAATGAGTTAAGAGTTTGATAAAAAACAAAACCAAAAAAAAAAAAAAAAAACAAAAGCAAAATGACAACAAACCCTACCTCCATGGCCAGTTCCTAAGAGAGCTCCATGAGCAGAGCCAGATTTGAAACTCAAAAACGGCCATTGTAGAAGTCAGCTTGAACACGTAACTAAGGCAGCTTGGCTCTGTGCTTAGTTTTCTAATGTTTGCCTGTTCCTTTGTCAGTTTAGAAAGCCTACTCAATGGCTGAGTACTGGCTCCTTATGTCCTCTCAGCTTTACACTGGAGAGCCACAGGACTGGGGTATATATTAATTCTGCTCTTAACACTATCTTGTGAATGCTCAAGTCCCCCAAATAATTTCCTTTTTAAAAACAGATTTATTTATGTATGTATATATTTTATGTATATGGCTACTTTGCCTGCATGTACGTCACACCAGACGAGGGAATCAGATCCCATTAGATGATTATAAGATGCCACATGGGTGCTTAGAATCCAACTCTGGTTCTCTGAAAGAGCAGCTAGTGCTCTTAACCACTGGGCCATCTCTCCAGTTCCTAAAAGAATCTAAAGGTGGAGAGAAGAGACTGGAAGGCAGTCTCAGGTTTTACTTCCATTTTCAGGTATATCTCTGCACCTGTCAGGTATGTCATTACCTTTCAGGCTAGCAGACGACAGTAAAGAGAGCAAGAAGAAAGAAGAGAAATAATGTAATAAATAACCTGTGGCTTAAGCATCAACACAGAGTGAACAGGGAACCAAATGAGACTTTTCTCTCATCTCTGTGTCATGCTCAGATAAACACAGTTCACTCCTGACCTTCAAAATACTGCTGACTCAGATGTTGCTGCTGTTTTCAGGAAGGAACTGCATCACATCCTTAAACTTGCCCATCCCCAAAGGGTCAAACCACCATAATGGCCACAGCATCTGCTACTCGTTTTTTTTCTCTTGTGCAGAAGAGAACAGGCCTACAAAGGCTGGCAATCTGCCAGTTCACCAGCCCCCACACCTGCTCACAGAGCTGTTCAGAGGAATGCAGACAGAGGGGGCCTGAAATAGAAATATCGAAAGCAGTTCAAGTGGAAAGTATTTGTTTCATAAATTCTGGCATTACTCCACGAACAATTGCCTGGCTTGTTCTAATGTTTTGGGGCACATATTAACCCACAACAGTACTGTTGACACAAAGCCAGTCCAGTTGCCCAACCAGCGTTTTGTATCCAAGTGTCTCCATTAGCAACAACAGAAAACAAGCTTCCTTCATTCAGCTCACCAAAGCCAGGTGGTAAACGGCATGCAGAAAATATAGTCTATGGAGATTTTACATAATTAATGTATTCTCTTCTCACACTGGTGATCAACATTTTACCTAATTCTACAGTAGTTCTCAGATTCAAAAAGTCCACTAAAGATATTGAAATGTTTTATATTATTTTCTATCATAAAGCTCCATCCTCCCAAATTTAAAACAAAAAAGAGGGTGGGGGAGAGGAGTCCTATAAAAGACAGCAGAATTCCCAAGGACACAGACTCAGGAACCCTTTCCTACTTTCAAGAACTTAAGCTGTCATGCTGTGCTGTGTAAATTCAGGCAACTTATCCCAGCTCTCTGTGACAGCCTCATCCCAGCAGAACAATGGCTCTAACCTTACAGAATTCTTATAGGGTTAACAAGCTCAACTTCCTGAAGCCTGGTACTCAGTGAGCACGTCTATGCTGCTGCTGTTACTGTTACTACTCCAGAATCCTGGCTTTTTCTAGCCATTTCCACACATAGAATCACAGCCACTGTTTGCCATGACCATATTGTTATAGTAGAATAAAGGGAGATTTCACTTCATTCCAAGCCTTTAACCAAGGCAAAATATTAGATAAATGGTTTAGCGGAGAAGCCAAAAACTGCTCTGAAATAAATGAGTCAGGCGATGGACACACAGAGAAGCTTCAGTGATCCTCAGCAGCATGTAGCTCAGTGTGCTCTAGTGCAGAGAGCACGTATTATTTATTAACAAGAAACCCATCAATAACTGAAAAGATCAATCCTGTATGTTCTTACTAGGAGTCTGAGCGCCCTCATCCTGTTTGTTTTTCTATACTTCAATGATTTCCTACAAAGACCATTTTAATACTGTAATAAAAATAAGGCAGGGCCACAAGATGTTTGTTTGAACCTAAGAGAATATAAGAATCAGTAAGAGGCTTGCTGTTTATTCTGAGGGGACCAGAAGCACGGAGGCAGGTGTCCCTCAGTTACTGTGGCCTGACCTCTTACCTTGTTCTCCATGTTCTGTTTTATAACTTCCTGTACCAGCACATCCGCCAGGGTCTTGAAATCTGCAGCAAACTTCTTGTTCTTCTCTGCACCCTTCTTCTCCTCAATGAGCAGCTGGAAGAGGGCCTCCTGCTGCCGGCACGCCCTGGCGATATTAGCAGCTTTCTCAGAGACACGGAGCAGTTCCCGGAGGATGTCTGACATTTCTAAAGCCTGCTTCTCAGCCTCAGCCACCCTCTGGCTCTCAGCTGCAAGAACACAAGAATATGAAAGAGAAAGCAGTTCAGAGAGCAAGTGATGTCGGGGTGCCTCTCCCACTAACACATAGCTGGCAGCAACCTGCCGGCGAGGCCGACCTGCTAGTGAATCGAGGCACATTTTCAGGATGCAAGACTAAAGTTCCAATCTAAATATTGAAGCAAACTTATTTCTCAAAATCTTGTAAAACAATTACTCTCAAAGAACTAAATTATCAGTGAAAGAAAAAGGAAAATCTTTGAATAAGACTTTATGTTAGCCGGGCGTGGTGGCGCACGCCTTTAATCCCAGCACTCGGGAGGCAGAGGCAGGCGGATTTCTGAGTACGAGGCCAGCCTGGTCTACAGAGTGAGTTCCAGGACAGCCAGGGCTACACAGAGAAACCCTGTCTCAAGAAAAACAAAAAACAAAACAAAACAAAACAAAAAAGACTTTATGTTATAGGGCCATAGCAAGACAGAGTAACATAATGTCAGAGGAAAGGCAGATTCTTACAAGGAACTTAATCATAACACAGCTTTACCATGAGGATTGAGGCAATACTCTTCTCTGTGAGAATGGTGAGGGGTGACACTCATGCTGCTAGATCCATGTGCTAAGTGGACGAGCAGCAAGTATTGTGTCCTCCAGACTCTGAAGCCACTCTTGGGCAAGCACTATAAAGCATCTCACAGCCAACTCCACTAAAAACATTTCAGTGACATATACCATCTGCCACCAAGTAGCAGCCTACACATCAGAGCAAGGGAAAACTTGTACCTTGTCAGACTTGAGAAGTTCTGCATTCTAAGAACATGTACGCTGTTTTTTCTTTGCAGTCCTGGCTGTCCTGGCACTCACTCTGTAGACCAGGATAGCCTGGAACTCAAAAGATTTGTCTGCCTCTGCCTCCTAAATGCTAGGACTCAAGTTGTGCGTGCCACACCTGACTCATATCTACTGGAGCTGCCTCAAAATGTGTCTGTGGGACTCTTCTTGTTCAAAGTGTGAAGCATTCTACTTCCTTGGTTGTGAGGATTACCCCACCCTGTGTGACATACAGTTTGGAAACTGAAGCAGAGGGGGTTGAGAAACTTCTTTAAAAGGTTACGCAAGACTAAAACCTGGGGCTCAGAATTGCTCACCCCCCACATTAGGGTTCTTTATTATCACAAGTTTCCTCTATGAAGAGCAGCTGTAGGCTGGAAATCACTCAGCTGTGAAAACACTGATGTGGGGATGTGGTGAGCTGTTGCAGCCTGTCTTAACTTTGCTCAAAAACAATTTCTTCTCTTATGATCGACTTCCTGAGAAAATTTGTTACTCAACAGAAATGAAGGAAAGGTGACCAACACAGGGAGATGTCCCTTGTCACTACTGTAGTTGCTTTACTGCCAGCGGTCATCTCTGGAGGGCAGTACTAGACAGGTGCCAACTCCCTGACACTGGAAACACACAGGTTCCCAGGGAGCTGCTGACACAACTGTACCAAATCCCCACCCAGGACCCTCTGTCCTCAGTTAGTAACATTAAGTCCTTCTTTAATCTCTGGTAAGAAAATAAGAATTAAAATATTTCCCTACAAGGAGGATTAGAATTATTTAAAGTAGAAAGACTTTAAATAAACATGTTTTGGTTTGCTTTTGAGGCAGGTCCACACTCACGTTGCCCATGAGAGGGTAACCTCATGTAGCCCAGGCTGCCTCACTCGTGCTGTATACTTACTTGATGACCTTCATGCTCTAGTCTCCCCTTTCTGGCTAGGATTGCAGATGTGTGCCCACATTCCAGTTTATCTCCTATTGCTGTGATAACCACCAGGCCAAATCAACTTGAAGAGGAAAGGGTTTATTTGGCGTATACTTCTGGCCATAATCCACTCCCAAGGAAATTCAGGGCAGTAACTATAGATAAGTGAGGCTTCCTAATCTGTTCTCTGGCTGCTCAGCTAGCTTTCTCATACAGCCTAGGACAACATGCCTAAAGACAGTACCACCCACGGTAGGCTGGGCCCTATGTCAATCAGCAGTTAAGAAAATACCCCACTGACATGCCCACAGTCCAGTCTGATGGAGGTAATTGTTCAGTTGAAGTTTTCTCTTCTCGGATACATCAATAAAAATTACCAATAAAAACTAACCAGCAGCACTACGTCTGTCCAAATGATAACTCTGTATATGTACTTATGTGTGTTGGGGAGGTTATATGTGTATGTGAGTGAATGTGTTTGCGGGAGTGCATGTTTCTGAGGAATGGTTAATAAGGAAAACATAAGTACAAATCACCTATGACCATAATTGCGTGTGTGTGTGTGCGTGTGCGTGTGCGTGTGCGTGTGTGTGTGTGTATAATCAATTCATGTGTGGGGACTAATAGATTATGTTTTCAAGGTAGTCAATTTATAGTGTAGATGTACATGACTTGACTTTCTTATTATCAGGTATTCCACAGTAAATCTGTAGTACATATTACTTTATATATTATAATTCTCTAAGAAATGACATTTAGTGTTTTGTGTGTTGCAGGTCTATGAGTAGGACTGAACCTTGGGTATTGTACACGTTCATCAAATGTTTTACATTGAGCTACCTCCCTAGCTGTAACTTTTTGATATGAGACAGGATGGTGTTAACCTGCCAATGCTGGCTTTCATCTGGATATATAGTTCAGGCCAGCCTTAAACTTCTGATCTTCTCACCTCAGACTCCCAAATAGCTGGGATTACAAGCCTTTACCACCAAGCCCAGCAAAGAAATGTCAACTTTAAAAAAAAATAAAAACAAAACTAAAAATGGCCAGGCAGTGGTGGTGAATGCCTTTAATCCCAGAACTTTGTAGGCAGAAGCAGACAGATCTCTGAGTTCAAGGCCAGTCTAGTCTATAGAGAGGATTCCAAGACAGCTAGCACTACACAGAGAAATCATGCCTTGAAAAACCAAAACCAATTAATTAATTAATTAATTAATTAATAAAAGGAAAATGAATCTGTACAACTTCCAGGGCTCCTTGATGTAACGGTCTAAGTAAAATGTGCCTACGGAACTAAGAAACCTTTTCAGATCTACGGGAAAATACAGGAGGATTCAACCAACCACAGTTCCTTAAAAGCCCCTTACTTCCAGACTCAAGCCTGTTAGGAGGTTCATTTACTTTGTTCTGGACCCATACATTCAGAGAAGTAGCATTCGTACAGCAAAGCCACTTGAACGCAGAAATAATTTACTGCATCCCTTCTGTAACCACTTGCCACAAATGATGTCATCGAACAACACAGAGATGCACGCATATTCTCACTGAAGCACATGAGCCACAAGAGTAGAAACTCGGTGACCTTAACTTTGATTTATTAGCAAATGCTCTGCACTATTGTAAGAGCAAAGAGCCAATGAACCAAGGGTATATAAGCGCCTTCTCACTTAGAAGCAACATGGGACACACAGGAATATACTCTAGACTTGAGCAAGTTATCACATTCAACAGCATTAAATCTGTTTATCCCCCCACCCCCCATCTTTTTTTTTTTTTTTTAAATCTGGAAAGAAAATACTGTAAGCTACTTGGTAAGTTTCTACACAGCCACCTCTGGGAACCCACAGTCACTCGGCTCTGGTTCTGACTTCTCCTAGTAATGGTCATTTTCCCTACCTGAGCACACGTTCATGTACAGGATGTAGCATGTACAGGAACTTGGGCCAAGAAGAGAGAATGTTCAGCTGTGAACTGCAGACTGTGATGCACCAGGGATATAGGCTCTAGAAATTCATGGTTCCACATGTGAGTTTTCAGGTCCTGAGTCACCTACTGGGAAAACCTTACCTTCTCTTTCTTCTGGCCCAGGACACCACTGTCACATTTTGTCAGACTCCAAGTTCCTTGCCCGCTTTCAGCTGAGACTTTCTCTAGCCAGCATTAACCAACATAGCACTGCCCCAGCTTGCTTCCTTTCTTTGGGGTCCCAGGTCTCCAGAAAACAACCTCCTACAGCCCATATACAGAACTTTCTTAATTTCCAGCAGTGTTCCAAGTCTGTAGTCCTTGCTTAGGCGAGCTGGAGGCAGGTGGGTGGCTTAGGCCCAGGAGTTTGAGACCAGCTGGGACAACATAGAAAGTCCTTTGTCTCAATGTGCAACTTTCTAATTAGATGATTGACTTTCTGGGAGGAAATGTCATTTTTTCTCCCAAACTCACCCTTATGGGTCTCTGTAAGCTCTTTTCTTTCCTTTCTTTTTCTTTCTTTTTTTTAAAGGTATCTTAAAATGTTTATTAATTAAGAGTTTGCATAAACATCTTGTCCATTATCTGATAACTTTTATGTTGGTACTTTCTTTTTTTCTTTTTTTCTTGGATATTTACTTTATTTACATTTAAAACATTTTCCCTTTTCCAGGTCTCCCCTTTGGAACCCCCATATCCCATGCCCCCTCCCCCTGCCTCTATGAGGGTGGTTCCCCACCCACCCACCCACCCACTCCTGTCTTTTCTCATCTCTGTCCATTTATCTTAAGCTCATTCATGCAAGTAAGAGAATAGCCTTGGGCACTTCACCCATACCTGGAATTCTTGAGACAAGTTGTTTATGAAAAGAATTGGGGGCAACACTGGCACACAATTTCCTCAGGTTTCTATGGAAATTACCTTTCAAATCACTTTTAGAAGCAAATTTAAGCTGGGCAGTGGTGGCGCACGCCTTTAATCCCAGCACTTGGGAGGCAGAGGCAGGCGGATTTCTGAGTTCGAGGTCAGCGTTGTCTACAGAGTGAGTTCTAGGACAGCCAGGGCTACACAGAGAAACCCTGTCTTGGAAAACCAAAAAACAAACAAAAAGAAGCAAATTTAACGTATGTGCCTTATTCACTGTATACAGCCTCTGCTGGAGGCCAGTTAGCACCAATGGTAGGCACCTTGGTGGGACCTTACAGGGAAGATGATTCATGTGCAGGGTTAGGTAAGTCTGTTGTTGGTAGTGGTTGTTTTAATTTTTAGGTAGGTGTGTAGGTGTGTGTGTGTGTATACATATGCATGTGCACACACTTGTGTTATTAAAGGCATAAGCATGCCTGATAAATATTCTATACTAAGCTACATTCCTGGCTTCTGGATCATTGCGAGGGCCTCACTGTGTAGCTCAGGCTAGTCATGAGCTCAGTTTGTCACTATTTAATTGGCAGCTGGTTTCCCTTTTACTCCCAGGAAAGCCCTTTCCTCAGCTGATTGTACTCACTGTCAAGTGTCAAGTGCCTAGGGACCTGTGCATGGTGCACTGATGTCCCTCTACACCAACTGCATGGTACTGGTGATGGGGACAGAGCCTTCCATCATGACAAATTCCTAACTCTTCTTGTATTCATTTGCTGTTTAAGACTAGGTGGCTTCCAGGTCAGAGACGTGTTTCCTCACCATCCTCTGTGTCCTCACCTGGCCTTTCCTTTGTGGGCATTCAACTCTGGCATGTTTCCCTCTTCTTATAATGACTTAGAGTGTACTAGGACCCACCCGTGTGACTCATGCCACCTCTAGAGAGCCTTCTTCCAAACAGTCATTTCTCAGTGTTCCTAGGAACTTGGTTTTCTACAGACACCAAAATGCATGTGTACTCAGGTTTTCATGTAAAATGGCTCAATATTTGCACAGAACCTAACACTTTGAGGTTACACTATGCACATCCCCTGACCTTTAAATCATCTCTAGATTACTACCAATATCTAGCTCACTAAATAATTAATAATAATTAATAATTAAGTGTCCAATTGTATTTAGGACATAATGACAGGGAAACAGTTGTGCGTATTCAACCCATATACACATTTGGCAAATATTTTCCATTCTGGGGTGAGTGAACTCAGGCAGGAGGGTGGGCAAAGGCACGACTGCACAGTCACATTCTGAGGTACTGGGATCAGGACTTCAATATCCCAGTTTTAGAGGAGCCCAGCCCTGTTCTTAGCACCTCTCCTGAGAGAGGACAACACAACCTATGCCTCTGTCCTTTGCTTTCTGGCCAGATAGTAAAAATGGGATACATTTTCTTCTTCATTGTATGGTCAAGAAGTTTACTTCTGTGAGACAAATTTTCCAGCTAGCTGCTATTCTAGCGGCCAGCCTACTAGGGACACAGAGAGAAGAGCTTCATCACAAGCCTTGTTCTGTAACGATCTACCAAGCCATGGCTCAGCAAAACATGCTAGAAGAAGCTTCATTCTTCACATATAACACACAAATACCAATACATATAAGCATCTATAGACATAAAATTGTGTCACACTGTCAGAATTAGAATCTCTGGCTTTGGGGAGATTTTCACATCTAGTTGGAAAAATATTGAAGAAAAAAAATGAAATAGGACAGTCAAAAACAAAACTCAGAAAAACAAGCAAACAAACCAGAGTGGGGGCAGGGCAATGGCTCAGTCTGTAAAGTGCTTGCCATACAACCATAAAGAGCTGAGTTTTGATCCTAAGCTTTCAGAAAGCTGAGCATGATGGTGCATTCCTATAACCCTAGCTTGTAGGGGAGAGGCAGCAGAGACAGGTGAATTCCTGGAACTCACTGGTCAGGTAGATAAGTGGAACCAGAGAGCTCAAGATTCATTGAGAGACCCTGTCTCAAAGGGAAGGTAGAAAGTAACTGAAGACACCCAAAGTTGTCCTTTGATTTTCCCATGCTTCTGCAGACACACACACACACACACACACACACAAATGCAACTCACCCCCTAAAAAGAAATCCAAAACAAAAAGCCTTATGTACAAAGACAAGACTTGTGTTCAATTTCTACCTATTCTCTCATCTCATATAAACTTTGGAGGCAAGCCAGGCCTAGCTATAGCTCTGCCTGTGATCCTGGCTCTCAGGAGGTAGGAGTAGAACAACAGTGAGGAAGATCAAGGTGAATTCAAGGCCAACACAGGCTACACAAAACCCTGTCTCAAAAGAAAACCAATTGGAAGTTTAAAATCAGTTCTGGATCGAGAGATGCCGCATTAGAGAACTTGCCTAGCTTATATGAGCTCTCAGTTTGATCCCTAGTATGAAAAGAAAAATAAAATTATCAGAATACTTTACACAAATTTAAGAGGCAATGAACAATATAATATGAAAGGTACAAGCTTTACAATCAAACTGACCTGGATTCTAAACCTGGCTCAGCTGCATCCTAGCTGTGTGGCATCGGATAATTTACTCAGCCTTTCTGAGCCTCTCCTCGTATGCAATTGGAGGATAAAACTTACCTTGGAGTAATGTCTGAAGATGAAATGAGGTATCTGGAAAGGTGCTAGTTCAGACTACCTGTACACAGTAGGTACTAAATGACAGCTCTAACAATTAAGGACAAGCTCACAGACACCACAGTTACATGTTCTTCCTTGAGAAAGTACGAGGCAGGCGAGTTATGTGGGTCACTGAAACCTTCACTTAAAATTTACTAGTTAATTAAGTCCCAGAGCCTGGGAACTATTTGTAATGCTTTGAACAACCTGGAATAAAGTCCCTTTATGTAGGCCAGGTCTGATCACTTCAGTTTCTGGGCGTTAGGGGTGGAAACTCTGGCCTCATGTCAAACCATCTGAGGGTGGCCTGGGAGAGACACTTTTCTTTGAAGGGCATGTTTTGTTAGGAGACTCTGTAAGGATTCTAGTGCCCAAGGGTCTGCTCTTATGAGAAGACCCTGGCTGTGCCAGAAGCTGGCCATGCCTCTTTGTTGTCCACAGCGAAAGAAGCACAAGACTTCATCTCTATGAGGGCCCTCAGCTGAATAGTTCAGTGTCTCTGTTGCCATCCCCTCCTTCTGACATAATCTGAGTCTACAGAGGCCATGTCTGTGTCCCTTAGACACTGACTGCATCCCAACACCCCACCACTCAACACCCTAGTGTTTTAAACACCTCCCCCCCAGCAATGGTGATCTGAACCAGCTGTACAGATGCCCTGCTCAACAGACAACTGTGGCTGAAGGAGGAAAGGCTTGGGGCCCACAGAGTACCTGGGTGTCTTATAAAAGGGTATTTGAACTCTCTCAAGGGAATGCAGCTATCCAGGAGTCTCTCTAGCATGAAGGTATGGCCAAGGCTCTGCTCAGCTCACACTGCTATTTGGGGGAGGTAGACTCCACACTTTTGCTGTCTTTGGGGCTTAATGATTGGAGGCTGTCCTGGAAAAAGGGAAAGGAACAGGGCTGGTGATGGCTCAGGGATTAATAGGACCTGGGTTCAATTCCCAGCACCCACATGGGTGGCTTACAACCTAACATCCATACCTCCAGTTCCAAGGAATAAGATATTCTTCTCTGACCTCCACAGGCACGAAGCATGCACATGACATGGTGCCCACCCATATATGTGAGCAAAACATTGCTATACACAATATTTTTTAAAAAATTAAAATGGGTGTGGGGAAGCAGAAGCCAGTCCCCAGGAATTTTTGAACAGGGTTCAATCTTGTGTACAACCTGTAACTTGGCTGATGCCCATGAAGATGGCTCAATTACTCACCAGGCCACCTGGGCCAGAAGAAACTGAACCACAAGCTTCACCAGAGACTTATAACCCTTTAAGTCTAAAGAAGACTAAAATGTCTTCCTGGTTGAACTTTCTCAGAAGCCAGCATTACAGCATGGGACTGCCTGTTCTGTGACCTGGATGGTATCTCTATGGCACTGTCCCTGTGCTCTGGGCACACTGAACACTTTCATATGCCATTCTCCCTGGTTCACAGGCTTCCCCCTCCCCCCTTTAAGTGTCTACCACTCTTGGAATTTGTTCAAGGTCAAGAAACTTAAAATAAGCATTTCATAAAAGATACCCAATCTTTGACAACTAATGGTTAATAAACAGGTGAGAAAATCTACCTGGAAGGTAGTTAGAAATGCAACCTAAAATCTCGATAGGATACCATTACACGTGGAATGCCTAAACTCAACCTGTAAGTCCCACCTGCCTGAGGACCAAGTAACATCCTGAAATTCTAGAAGTTGTAGTTCTTGGAAAATAACAAGCTTTGTAAGAGATTATGGTGGCCTATAGGTTAGTCTTCATAAGCCTCTGGAACACATGTCTCAGAGCCATTCAGCTGGGAAATTCTAGCAAATGTCCTGACCAAATTCCATGTCTTAGTCAGTGTACTAGATGGTTTTGTGTGTTAACTTGACACAAGATGGAGTTATCACAGAGAAAGAAACTTTAGTTGAGAAAAATGCCTCCATGAGATCCAGCTATAAGCATTTTCTCAATTAGTGACGGGGGTGGGGGGGACCCCTTGTGAGTGGTACCATCCGTGGGCTGGTAGTCTTGGGTTCTATAAGAGAGCAAGCTGAGCAAGCCAGAGGAAGCAAGCCAGGAAGTAACATCCCTCCATGGCCTCTGCATCAGCTCCTGCTTCCTGACCTGCTTGAGTTCCAGTCCTGACTTCCTTTGGTGATGAACAGCAGCATGGAAGTGTAAGCTCAATAAATCCTTTCCTCCCCAACTTTCGTCTTAGTCATGATATTTGTGCAGGAATAGAAACCCTGATTAAGACAGTCAGTATTTAATATTTAATAACTCTTCCTTTAAATTTGGTCCAATATGGTACAATTGGTTTTTCTCCAGTGAATCTCAGCATTAACACACACCCAGTGAGACTGGCATTAAAGACTGAAAAGTCTGCATCTGCACGAAGGCATGGAGTAATGATCTCTTGAACAGCGGTAGCACAAATGGTGCTGGTACAACTTCCCGGAAAGCCACTCTGGTTTGTCGAATGTAAACATAATCCTCGATCCAACAATTTCCCTTGTACACATACACCAGATAATATATTCATTGCACATTAAAAGATGTGTTCAAGAGTATTCATGAACACCATTCTTCCAATGAGCTAACACTGGCAATAACGCAAATAGCCACCAATAATAAAATGAAGCCAAGTATATAGCACACACACAGCAGTGGAGATGATGCCTGCAACAGGCAACAACACAGAGGCAGCTCACAAAGCATTCTGCCATTAAAGAAGGCAGCTGAGTGTGTGTATGTGTGTGTGTGTGTGTGTGTTTGTGTGTATGTGTCAGTGTTTGTGTGTGTGTGTGTGTGTGTGTGTGTGTGTGTGTTTAACACATGTGTGGAAAGAAAAGAGCCTCCAGCAGAGCCATTTCTGAATCCTTCAGCTCTGGTCCTGGGCTGAGCAGAACAGGAGTGTGCTAGATCTCTAACCTAGATCCCAAACACTCACTACATTTGTTTACTTATCTGTGTTCTGTTTGACAAGATACAGAAAACACATGTGATTTCTTACAACTCTCAGGGTGTACTCAGAGGTGTTTAATAAGTGATGAATTTCCCCTTACTTTTATCAGTACAGACTCAGCCCTTGCCTTGGTGTTTAGCATACTTGGATTTTATCAGCATTACCCAGGAGCTGTTAGGCACATGGGCCATACTTGTTTACCAGAAAGTCTATGTACATATTGATTGTAAGGGGAAAAAAAAACACAGCTTTTACTGGATGGCAAACAAATGAACTACATTTTCTGAGCACTGAGCCAGAACTGAAATTATACTGTCTCATTTATAGGTAGCCTATCTTTAATTTAGATAATAAATCATCAAAATAGTAAGTTAACCTTTTTTGTTATAAATGACACTAAACCTTGAGATATAATGACTAGGAGTGTATCTCAGTGTTACCACACTTGCCTTGCATGAGGGAAACCCTAGGTTTTTCTCCAGAAACAGAAAACTAATTGATTAAGCAACTAATTAATTAAAGATGAGAAGATTTTAACTGACCATGGTACATACCTCTAATGCCAGCAGTCTGTAGACTGGAGCAGGAGATCTGTAGGTCAAGGCCAGCCTGGGCTATGTAGTGATGCCTTGTCCCAAAAGCAAACAAAAGGGATGATAGACACGAATGTACTTAACACTAACATGCCCCCTTTTTCCTAACTCTTGAATGGTGTTGACATACTTGGCGCTTATAAACAGGTTGGTCTAACTCACTGTAGTTCTGAAGAGGCTAAAGGACTATGTTAGCCTCTGTCCCTCCCTCCCTTATGTCCCTCCCACTCTCCACTCACCTTTGCCAACAGACCTTCACTATATAGCTCAGTCTGGTCTCATGAGATCCCTCTGCCTCAACAATCTCCCAAGTGGTAGCAACATAGGAGTGAGCCACTGGTCTAACTTATAGTTTTGATTGTTGTTGACCACATTTAGAAGCTTGTCCTAGTTTGCTTCTCTGTGATTATGATAAAATGTTGACCAAAAGCAACTCAAGGAAGAAAGGGTTTATTTCAGATTACAATCTATCAACATTGAGACAAACCAGGGTAAAATCTTAAGGCAGAACTTGGAGGCAGAAAGTAAAGCAGAAACCATGAAGAAATGCTGCTTACTGACTTGCTGTTTCTGGCTTGCTCAGCTACCTTCCTTCTGCAGCCATGAGCCACCTGTCCAGGGAGAGTACTACCCACTGTGGCAGGGTCCTCATACATCAACAGCAATAGTAAGGTGCCCCATGAACATGCCTACTAGACAATCGGATGGTGTCAATCGGATGGTTAGACAAATGGTCAAAGAAGCTGGCTGGAAAGGACGATGTCTACAGTCTGCTCCGATTCAAAACTTCCTTGAACTTCACAGTTACTTTTTGTATAACAGAGGCAGGAGAATGTCATTCAGCCTTACGAAGGAATGAACTCCAAATACTTGATGCAATGTGGATGCGATGAACCTTGAAGATTCTATGCTAAGTTAGATAAGTCCACCCTAATGTACAAATATTCCATTTAAGTGAAGTACCTATACTAGTCATGCTCCTAGCAACAGAGTAAATGACGGTTACCAGGCTTGGAGGAGTGCGTGATGGAGGGCTAGTGTTTAATGAGCTCTACTTCAGCAGATGGGCAGTGCCGATGGCTGCACAATGTTGTGAATGTTCTTGATACCAAAAATGTATCTGAGAAAGTGGCTGAAATGATACATCTTACAAAACAAAATTACATCGCCACAGATATGACTATCTCAAATGTGTTTGACATTTATCACCTACCTATGAAGGTATAATAAATATTTGTTGATTGATGTTTTTTAAAAGGGGGGTTGGGATAAGAGTTTAAAAATTTTAGGGAGGCTGGGCATAGTAGTGCACACATTTAATCTCGTACTAGGGACGCAGAGGCATGACTGGCCTCAAATATATATATGTTCTTTGTTTAACAATGTTCTTTGTTTAACATATGTGTATATATTAAATAAAGAACACTGTTGTAGGTTCTAGTACTGATTTTGCATAGCCATTACACTGATTTTTAATAGTTATTATTCCCTGGTTTAGTTATGAGTGAAGGGGTTAATAGGTAAAAAGAGGGCAGGAAGTGCTTTACTGGGGCACCACACTCCTCACTCTGACGTTGTCAAATGCCTTCTAAACAGGAATATACACTCCCTTCTCCCCAAGATACATTGAAGGAGTTGTCAGCAGTGGTTGATTTTCATTCTGTTAGACATGTTTGAAGGATTTTCTCACACCAGAACTCAATCTGGAATGGATGCTTCATTATTTAAACCTTAGAACTTTAGAAACCATAAGCTGAAGGAGTGCTTCAAAGAGTTCCCTTGATGATGGTGGTGATGGTGATGACGACTTCCTTTTGTAGAAATACATAACTTGACCCAGAACACCCCTCCCAAAAGCTGCAGGTAGTTACAGAGCATTAGGATCCAAAGTGCTCTTGCCAGGCCTAGCAGGACAGATCCTACCATTCTTTGTTCTTTACTTCCCAAAGCCAGGTGTTTACTTAAACAGCTGTTTCAGGGTATGGAAGAGCGCAACAAAGAATTCCAATGAATTATCAGTAAAGGAACCGATAAAAGAATATTTATAGCATCATTGGTTTAAGAAGCATAGAGCAATAAACAATATGCCTGCTCATTAAAGCTACAGAAATATCCAAACAGAGTTCTCTTGGATTCCTGCTAATTTTAATCATAAACTGCTTAATACTTATCTAACAGTCTCATTTTTATTTTTATTTTTCCCATTTTCTATTAATGAGGCTTATAATCACTCATATTTATTTTTTCGTTTGTTTTTTTTTTTTTCAAGACATGGTTTCTCTGTGTAACCCTGGCTGTCCTGAAACTCACTCTATAGACCAGTCTGGCCTCCAACTCAGAGATCTACCTGTCTCTGCCTCTCAAGTGCTGGAATTAAAGGTGTGCACCACCACCACTTAGCTATCACTCATATTTCTAAAACAGGCTTTTACTCATTCCTAATACAGACTAGGGTTGTACTCAAGTCCTATAAATTCTGAGGAGTTGAATACAGGTAAGTTCTGAAGTTTGGCAGTTCAACTCCTCATTGAAAACGCTGCTAACAGGGCTGGGGAGCCAGTCCAGAGAGATGGTGCATCAGCTAAGAGCACCTGATGCTCTTCTAGAAGATTTGCTCTTCTAGAGATTGACTTAAAGTACCCATGTGATTCACAACTGTTTGTAACTCCAGTTCCAGGGGCTCTGACACTCTCTGTGGGCTTCCTAAACTCCAGACATGCATTGGTGAAAACGCGTGCGCGCGCGTGCGCACACACACACACACACACACACACACACGGAAGTAAATATTCATATGTTGTTTTCTAACAAAATCTCAATCATTTGATTTTACCAATAAAGACTTGGGAGCCAGGCAACTGCGGTGAAAGCCTGCCAGCTCAGAGAGGCAGAGGAAGCACCCGGCTGATCTCCTTCCTCAGCAGATGTCCCAGAAGGAATACCCTCACTCACACCATCACACACAAAAAAAACCTCTTTCAAATTGCATGTCCTTCCCTTCTCCTTCCTGTGTGCCTCTCTATCCCTCCTCCTGACCCCCTCTTACTCCATATGGCTTTTTCTTGGTAATCCTACGTTCACTTCCTGTCAGCTGGTTGCTTGCTCTCTTGACCTTCTTTAGATAACTTTATTTAATCCTGTTTACAATATTCAAACAGAAAACACTTGGATCAAAGGTGTGTGCTAAGGCTGAGCCACAGCACCATTAAGAAACAGGTTTTTCCAGTAAATTATACAATCTTGGGGTTCACAGTGTGATCAAATGCAATACTCAGACACATAAAAATTGTAAGCTTCTAATAAAGAAAAACTATGGCATCCCCTTTTACCAAGTTATGTTCTCCTTAAGCAAAATTAAGATTTGGTTATTTTAGTTCCCCTCCACTGGTGCTAACTGTAATTCTTATTTATACCAATGGGAAGCTTACCATTGTCACCTTATTTAAAGCATACATTTAAATATCACTGGTAAAGTTAGCTAAATTAGATTAAACTTAGATAATTAATATAAGAGATTTAAAGTATTCCGCTGTAAGTCTGGCATGGTGGCTCTCACCTTTAATCCCAGCACTTGGGAGCAGAGGCAGGTGGATTTCTGAGTTCGAGGCCAGCCTGGTCTACAGAGGGAGTTCCAGGACAGCCAGGGCTACACAGAGAAACCCTGTCTCGAAAAAACAGAAAAAAGAATTCAGTTGTTTAATGTTAAACCAGCATTGCAATTAATCTCCCTCTCCAACAACGGAGGGAGGGACGGAGAAATAAAAAGGAGAAATAAATTCAAACACATTCCCCATCGTGATAATCAACCTTAATAAATATTATTCTGTATTGTTTGTTTTTACATATAAATGGCCATTTTTATGGTCAAGTATAGTTTGTTTTGTTGACAGGTTGGTAAGTCATTTCAGCAAAAGCTATAAATAAATTATTTGAAAGTGTATGCTGATTTCCTTCTTTTATCAGAAAGAGGTAACATACATCTGCTATGTGATAATCAATAACGGCACAATGTTTTCCTACAGACTACTGGTCATTGTAAAGATGCCCTTATTAATTATGCGTTAATAAGGAGGTCAGGAAGATGGCTCCCTCAGTAACATGTCTGCTGTACAAGCATGAGGAACTGAATTCGAATTCATGGTACCCACATAAAAAGCTGGGCTTGCCTATAATTCCAACGCTGAGAGCAGAGGGCTCCTAGGACCTGTAGCAAATGCCACTGAATTGGAGAGCTCAGGTTCAGTGAAACCCTGTCTCAAAAATTAAGTTGGAGAATAGTTGAAGATAACACCTGAAGTCAACCTCTGGTTTCCATGAATGAGAGCACGCATGTATGCACACACACTAGAACATTTACATACAAACATACCACACAGGCACAACAGCAAAAATAAAAGATCAGAATATCCCTATGATCCTAGGACTCTGGAGGGGAAAGAAGAAAAAGAAGGAGAATCAGTTCAAGACCAGCCTCAGCTACATATTTGAGGCAGCCTGGACTATATGAGACTATCTTTTTAAAAATCCATTAATGGAAAAACTTAATAATATGAAAAGACTTGATTAACATTTCGTATATCATGATGGAAATGAAATCACCAAAATATGTTTACAAACATACATTTACAGCAATCCGTGTTCAATCACCAGAATGATAAGATATATAGATTTCTTAAGTGGGTAATAGTACATAAATAAATTAATATTACATAAATAAAACCACAGCCTTAATAAAGAACTTTTTATACAGATGAATCCTGAAAGAGTCACAGCTATTCACCTGAGCAACAGAGAGTTCTCATCTGCAGATTTCAGGACAGCCTAGGTTTTGTCATTGCTTATTCTTTAAAAAAGTTATCATCCCTGTCTATTTTAATCTTATTTTTGAAATTATGACTTGTAAAGTACTAAGTTGTGGGGTACTGATGTAGCTCAGTCGGTAAGGTGCATCCCAAACATGCCTGGGGCCCTGGGATCCATCCCCAACCTTGCACAACAACCTAGTGGGGTGGCACACACCTGTAATGCCAGCACCGGAGTGGGGGAAACAGGAAGATCAAGCTCAAGGTCATCCTCTGCCTCCCAGGGTTTGGGTCCAGTCTGGGACGCCTGAGACCCTACCTTTCTAATCAAATACTAGACTGAAACTACCAAGTTGCAACTTAGTATCTTTACTGTGTATGTGGTTGTGGTATATGTGCATGTGCATGCATGCATGGGCCAATGTTTGCAGATGCATGTGTGCAAGCATGTGGAAGCCCAAAGCTGAAGTTTGGTGTCTTCCTCCATCCCTCTCCATTTTATTTATTATAGCAGGGTCTTCCACTGAAGCTGGAGTTCACTACAGCTACTCCAGCGAGTCAGCCTGTCCTAAGAATCCACCTCTGCCTCTCGTGGATGCTGGCAGTACTAGAGGAAGGCTGTGCCTACCCACTCTTTGTATGAGTTCTTGGTACATGGAATACTTTATTCAGGGAGCCATGCCCCTCCCCCTTCGGTCTAGCCTTCTACTATTATCTTCCTTCCCTTACCTGCCCATCAGCTCAGGCATTGATAGTAAACAGCTACATTAAGGACATACGACTGGACACTAATTGTGAGAAACTGGAAGCAACACTTATTTCCAAACTAACCCAGACAAAAGCACAACAGGGAGTCCTTCTGACCTCATTAGGACACCAAAAGTATTTTAATGAGGTCATTTATGCAAGCAAGGGCTCCCACCTGGGAAAAGTCCACACAGGTGCCCTTCCTTAAAATGGAAGATGCTTGTTTTTAATTGATTACTTATTTATCTTTTAATCGGTTTTGGTATGACATGAATAAGGATCATTTTTCTAATTATTATTCAAGGTCGACGTAAAAGAGGAAATACCTATCTAACGATTTACCTTTATTGTTCGTATTTTATTGGCCTTCTGTGTCTAGTTAGCATTTTTCTCTCCTATTACTCCAAGTATGATTAGTATCTAAATCTGCAATAATGAACGTCACACTACAGAGCATGAGTCTAAGGTAGCAAGTGGTGGCTTAGTTCAAAAGCTTGCGAAGAAGAGTACTTAGTCTATTCAAAAATTAAAGTGTAGCTTTATGTGTCTTACACAATCCTCTTCATGACTAAAAATGAACTGCAAAAGTATTATAAAGGTCCTTTAAATTAAATTAACACAACAGCAAACAGGCACGTGCAGGGGTTACAATGGGCTTTCTCATTGTCTGTGTTTTCCCTTTTATTCTGTTCTTTCAGAGGCTTGACCGAGGTCATCTAGCTAGTTCATAAGCCAAAAGTAGTCCCAGGGGGTTGTTTTGTTTTGTTTAGTTTTTTTCCTTCCTTAGATTGTTACCAGGTGGGTGGACCTAAGTTTTATCAACTGATTAAAACTGGGAATTAAGGGGAAGGAACCAAAAAGGAAAAAAAGATTCATTCTGCACATGGGATACATATAAGAGCCCTGTCCGCGGCCTCAAGCTGCAGTCCTTTTGAAGCGAACACCCTCACACAGTGGGCAAACTTCCACGTGTTCCAGCCCTAGTTTTAAGGATGGAAATCTCCGAAGTACACACTGTGCTTGTTAACGTGTATTCCCTGGATTTTCTTTCACACCTTATATCTGACAGTCCACATGATTTTACCAAAGCTAGGTTAGATAATTTAGGTGACAACCTTCTATGCTGTCCACACCCACTGCCTAGGCACGTCTCACAAAACCATACTTCAAAATGTAGAAAGAATTACAAGCTAAGAGGTGAAGATTTATCTAAATGTAGTGCCGGTCTGTTTAGTCTACACCCATCCAATGGGTCTCCAGAGGCAGTCAACATGTATCCACCCTAGAAGCATCTCTCAAGCAAACTGGTCCCCCACTTCTTGACAGCTACGCCACCTACCAGTGGAACCTGGGCCTCTGCTTTCGACCGTTCTCAGATCAGCTCACTCAACCTAGAGGCTAGTGGTAGGACTGGAAAGAACCGGGCAGGGGAAGAAAGTTGCTTGCTACTCTGCCGGCGATCGGATTTCTTTCAGCGGCTTCTGCAGAGCTAAGGGGGCGGCGTGATGGGGCGAGCTCAGCCTCTGGATTCGGGGTTCGGGCTCTGTGTGGGTGGGTACGGCCAGGCCAGAGAGGCCTCGCTGCGGCGGCGACTGGGTACCTCGCAGGCCCAGGCGCGGAGGCCAGCAGCCTTCGGCCGGAGATCGACTCACCTGCCCTCCGCAGGGGCGATGGAGCGCGCGCCGCTCGTGGGGACCCAAACGCGCGAAGGTGGAGACGCTGGACACGGCGGAGGGGGTGGCGAAAGCAAGAAAGCGGATTACCTAAGCGAGGATGCAGAGCCCCGAAGAAGGCTACAGCCTTTCTCGGAGAAACGGAAGAGGGGGAGGAGGGGCGAGAGAGGAGGAAGGGAGTGCCAACGCCTGGAGGTGGTCGCTCTGGGACCCGGCGCAATCCTCCAGGGGCAGGCACAGCCGGAGGGCGAACGGCCCGGAAAACCGCGGAGGTCACTGCAGAGAAAGCAGGGAGGCGATCTGTGTCTCTTGGCTCCAGTAGTGTAGCCCAGTTTCTGCCAGGTCCCGGCCCCTCCTCTTTCCCTGGGCGGGTGGCCTCCTGCTTCTGGGGCGGGCGAGGGCATCCCACACCAGCCAGCCGAGTCTGGCGTCCTCGATGTCACAAGTGAAAGTGTGGTCAATTTACGTGAGAGGGCCAGAAAGCCCAGGGGTGCCTCATCCACAGTTTATGGTGTGCGTTGTTTCTCCAGAACCACCCACAAACTCAGAAATTCCCTCCTCCATTCATTGGAACCCTTGGTGGTACGGGTTTGACAGATGGTTTGAAGCTGTGAAGTTGGACTTCTTGCTAGCGATATTCAAGTCCCCCTATTCTGATAGAAGCGTCTAGGTTCCTATATGTTCGTTTAGCCAAAGTAGTGTCCTCTGGACATACACCTTATTAGCTGTGGGTCAAGGCCCAGGCAGGCAAGAAGCACATCTTGGGTGGGAAACTCATCTCCCCCTGCAACCCTTTAAACTAATGCTCAGTGTGCCTTAAGGATATAGTTGGGAATGGGAGGTGGAAATAGGAATGGGTGGTGATGGACGAAGGGCAGCAAGGGTAGGAATTTTAAAAGAGCAACATTCAACTTTGGGATAGAAGGGGCTCAGAGTTTCTGTGAGTGCACTGGACCCTTCTGTTCTGGTAAGATTTATCTACCGGCTTCCCGACAATTTATTCTGTGGCTGGAACTGGGAAGCTCTTCAACAATTCAAGTTGGCAGGCTTTCTCATGAATCTCTCCCCAAGCTGCCATTTATCCGCACACTGTGATAGCAACTCTCGGAACAAGAAACTACTATGAAGGACAGGAGCTGCGGCAGCACTAGTCTACTCTGGAAAAGCAGTTTGTAGTTTAAAATGTTTCTGTCCCCAGTTATAACTCAGCTGGCTCCTGTAGGCTCCCCACCCACTTCCATTCCCCATCCATCTTTCATTCACTCACAGATTCAGTGGATTCAGCCTTCTCACTTCTATTTTGTTTAGTTTTGTTTTTGTTTCGGAAAGAGTCTCACTTTATAACCCCTGCTAGCCTCAATTTTGCTATCCTCCTGCTTCTGCCTTCTGGGTGCTGGGAGTACAGATGGGTGCCACCATGCCTAGGTTCTCAAATTGTCTTTTTAGATCTATTCTCTTAAGTCCATTCTTGGTGTTACTGCTGTTATTAGTTATGAAATCATATTATGACAGCAAAATCAAGGAATAATATAAATATGACACTTACCATAAGTAGATGGGAGTAGATTTGTATTTGGAGCAGAACAGGGGAGGGCTAGAGTATGAGGCTGTGAATCTAGCCCATTTCTCTGCAGCTGCAGAGACCACCCTACAATTACATATCCCACTGGGTCTCTTGCTTGCTTAGAAGCCTTGATTAGCTCCCGATCTCTATTAACACTTGGAGCAAGCTGCTGGTAACCAAGGCCCATTTCCCCCTCCTCTCTGTCAACTTTGCCACTCACACTTATTGACCCTTTTACCAAACCTGCTCTAGATGTCAATCCATGAACTTTTATAACTCCATGTTTATGGCCGCCATTGCTATTTCCGAGAACAGTCTCTTGCAGCCACAACACACAGCTATAGCAGCTGTATAACTGGTAAGTCTTACCTCATAACTGATGCGATGGCACAGCAGGTAGAAGTGCCTGCCACCAAGCCCTATGACCTCAGTTTGATTTCTGGTACCCACGTGGTGAATAGGGAGGACTGACCCCCAAAAGTTGTTCTCTGGCTTCCACTTATGAGCCATGGTGCACCTGTGTGCCCACATACACACAGTAATAATCATAAAAAAAAGTTTTTAAACCTTACTCCTCATGGAAGTTATGGTTATCTCCATTTTATAAAAAACTGTATTATTATTATATAATCATTATAATAAATCTTTATACTATTATATAATATATGCTAAAGAAACAGTTATAAGAAAATTAAGATGTAAAGGGATTAGTTTACTCAAACATGTAGTAGTATTTGGTGAGGCTGTTTGAACCTGGAAATTTGGCTCCAATATTCACATGGTTTTACCCAGTCATCATTTAAAAACCTTTCACAGACTGTCTGGTTTAACTGTAAAATGTTACTCTCTAGCTCACACATTGGACCTTTCAGCCCCAGCTTGTGGTGCTGTTCTCATGAGTTACAGAACTGTTAGTAGGGGTGCAGTCTCACTGGGAAAGGGGAGGAGTGAGCGCTGGGATTCTAGCCTGGCCAGGAATGTGGAGGAAGCTGCAGCTGTGGACCAGAGGAGCCTTAGAACAGTGTATGCAGAGCCATTCTGGGAGAAGAGCAGAATGCCAATAGAAGGACAGGCAGACAGACACTTCTCAGGAGGTTTTGGGGGGGAAGAAGGGCTTGAAGGGGAGGGGACTGGCCTAGAGACCATTTGTGTTACAGTTTCACAAAGACTCTAGGCACATTTCCTGCAAATGCAAGTGAAGCTGAATTCAAATGAGTAATTCAAATTCAAAGGAATAATTTATTTTGTGGAGGAAATTTCAATGCAGCATGGGATTTGTTCTTGTTGCATTTGTCTAGATTTGCAGTGAGAGCTCTAGGCAGAAAGTGAAGCAGAAGGATGTGAAGCTAAGCATTTGAGCCAGGAAAGGAGGGAGAGTAAATTTACAATCATGGACAGAGTCACTGCTGGAAATGCTGCTGACTACTAACAGCTAAGAGAGAACGTCCCAGCTCTCTGCTGCAAGGTGGTGCGTGGTTCCTTCAGTTCAAGACAGTGCTCACTGAAAGCTCCCAGACAACTCACTCATCTCAACCAGCTTGGGAACTATCTTACTGGGTTCTGCCATATTGGTAATCAGAGGCTGCCACAGCTGAGTTGAGAGAGAGCCAGGCTATGCATTGAGCCCACAGCAGAATTTAGGACTGATTTTGCAAGCCTGCAAGATTCCAGAGTTATGGTATTGTGGAAGGTCACACCAAGATTCTAGACAACTACTAGGGACAGATAATATGGAGCAGCATTGGACTCCATGCATGGAACAACATTTTTGTGGGGAGTTCAGGAAGCTTAGAAGGTGAAGCTTAAGAAGCAGTGGGTTTAAGGATGCTAGCGATACTAGGAACATGAAATATCTGCCATTGGAAGCTGCAGCCAGAGCCTGAACTTGGCCCAAGAAAGACCACATGTGCTGTAGGGGGAAGGGTTACCAAATTCCACAGGATCTCAGGAGGTGCCATACAGGCACCAGACAACTGATACAAGGCTGCAGGGTTTGGCACACAGGGGTTTGGTTTTGCTTTGGATCAGTCCCTTTTTGCTATGGTCTCAGTTACCCCTTTCAAGACAGGAATTTTTGCCCTGTGTCATTGTATGTTAAGAGTAGGTGACTTGCTTTTTTTTTTTTCCTTTTCACTCATAGTTAAGAAATTGCCAGCAGTCTTACCTAGACTGTGGACTTTGGCTTGGAACAGTGTTAAAGCTATAAGACAGCGTAGACCTTTGCTGTTAGATGGTATCTGTTTTCCACTATTAACTGGTGATAAGCCTATAGGAGCAGGAATGAAATACTATGGTTCAAAGATACTCTGTCCCTCCTGTGTTTGAACATTCAGTCCCCAGCTGGAAGCACTGCTTTGGGAGGTTCTGGAACTTTCTGGACATGGGCCTAGCTTATGGAGGAAGAGTCATAATGGCGGGACTTTATGGTATAACACAGCTTTGCTTCTGATGAGAACTCTCTCCCTGCCCCCTCCCTCTTTCTTCCTTTCCCCTGTCTCTTTCTTGGCCTGTGGGGATGTGAAGGACCCCCTCAGGCTCCTGCCACACACTGCCACACACTCTACCATACCTCCATTGAATGAAAGTAAGCCAAAAGAGATTCTTCTGCCTAGAGTAGTTTCTATCAGGCATTTGGTCACAAGGATGAGCAAAATTTCTAATAGAAGTAATTTATCACTCAAGAAGAATAAAAGGTTCGCATTTTTAAAGTCTTAGACAGTGGTTCTCAACCACTGCCACAACCCCCAAAGGGATTGAAAGACCCTTTCTCAGGGGTCATATAAGAACATCAGAAAACACAGATATTTACATTATTACAATTCCTATTTAATTTATTAAATATATAAAAATTTAGTAATATTATTATTACTACTCATAACCAACAAATTATAATTATGAAATAGCAACAAAAATAATTTTAAAGTTGGGGATTGTCTTATTGAGGGTTTCCATTGCTGTGAAGAGATACCATGACCAAGGCAACTCTTATAAGGGAAAACATTTAGTTGGTGCTAGCATACATCTCCATGTCCAACTCCAGTTGACACAATTCTTTTCCTTGGTCTGGTTCCACTCCCTGTTAGCAGTTTTCCTTGGCAGGCATCCCATGGCTCTGGCATTTCTAACATCTTGGCGTATCCAAGGCAACCTTAACTTCACAGCTTCTTGTTTCACAGTATTGGATTCACACATGATCTTCTGGGTTCCTCCAAAGGGCTTGGGTCACTTCTCCAGCTCTGCCTCTGTAGCACTCTAGGTTCTGGTTGAGTCCATTCCACTATTGCTACTGTTCTTGGTGATCATCCCATGGTACTGGTATTTCTAATACGCTGGGTTTGCAACTAGACTTGCAATAGCCTCTCATAGGCTCTCTTCATGGTGCTTAGCATCAGGTTCTTTGCATGACCCCTTCAGTACTGGGCTATCAACTGCAACTGAGGCTAAACTTCCCCAGTGTCCTTACCTAGCCTCTCACAGTGCCAAGCCTGAGCTGCTTGCTATGACCCCTTCATGCCTTCAAAAGTAGTACCACCTGGGTGATTCTTACACATTACCAACTCCAGCTATACCACAAGGTATAACCTTGGCTATATCTGAATACAGCTTCTTTGTGCTCTCAGAAAACAGAAGATTTCACCTCAGTGATGCTGGTCTCTTCTTAATCACCACTAATTTAGCTCCAATATCAATTGGCCCAGTAACCCCATCTGTTCTTGACTCTAATCCTAGAGCTATGTGGCCAAAGCTGCTGAGTTCTTCTGCTTGCTGAGCCTGGAACATGACCCCCTCATTCTATTACATCCTTCACTGCCTAGGCTTGGATGTCCTAGAACTTGCTTTGTAAACTGACCTTGAAATCAGAGATCTTCATGTCTCTGTCTCTAGAGTGCTGAGATTAAAGGTCTGAATCAAAAGCTTGTGTCTTTGAGCCTCAAGATCTGAGTAACATGTGTGCCCTCCATTTCTGGATTTTAGTTCATGCCAGACTAAAACTCCAAATGAAAACATTAACCATGTAATAATAACTCCTAACATGAGATAACTATCCATTGTTCAACTGCAAACAAATGAACAATCTTAGCTGAGTAAGATCTTTTCCCAAAGTCACCACTCCCTTAATCTGTTTATCTCCTTGAACACAGGATTCAACTCCATCCAACTTCCCAGTGTCCCTTTAATACTTGAATCACACATTTTGTATTTTGCTTTTTTCAGCTTGCTTGATCAAAATGCTCTTCATAAGAGTAAATCACAGGACAGAGTCTATGCTAGGCTTTTTTGAGACCTCCTTCTTTAATGCAACTAACGTGAATCTCTTCACCTTGGCCTCAGGCAGACTTCCCCCCAAAGGGCAAAAAGCAGCCACATTCTTCACCAAAACATCATAAGAAAGTTCTCCAGGCAACATACTAAAATTCCTCTTCTCTTAAGACAGGACCCCAAAGTTCAAATCAATCTCAGCACAAATATCTTCCATATTCCTACTAGGATGGACCATTAAGCCTCACTTAAAGCATTCCACCACTTTCTAAAGTCTCAAAATCCAACTTCCTCCAAACAAAAGCATGGGCAGGCCTATTATAGCAATACCCCACTCCTGGTAGCAACTTTTGTCTTAGGGTTTCTACTGCTGTGAAGAGACACCATGACCAAGGCAACTCTTATAAAGGAAACCATTTAATTGGGGATGGTTTTTAGTTTCAAAGGTTCAGTCCATTATCATAATGGTGGGAAGCATGGCATCATGTAGGCAAGATATGGTGCTGGAGGAGGAGACAAAAGTTCTACATCTTGAACATTGAAGGCATCCAGGAGAAGACTCTCTTCCACAGGCATCCAGAAGGAGGGTCTACTCCACACTGGGCAGATCCTCAGCATAGGAAACTTCAAAGCCCACCCCCACAGTGATATACTTCCTCCAACAAGGTCATATTTCCTAATAGTGCCACTCCCTATGTGCCAAGCATTCATACTCATGAGTCTATGGAAGCGGGGTGGGGGTGGGAACAAACCTAACATGCAGAATCAATTTACAGAGCTGCAGGATTAGGAAGGTTGAGATCCACTGCCTTAGAAGGTTAAAAACTCACAAAGGTAATGTGTAGCAAAGAAAAAAATTACCAAGGAAAGCAGCTATTTGACCAGTGGACTTTTAAACTTATTTTATCTTAAAACCACGCAAAGTAAAATAAAGAAACAATATTTAAAATTTGTAATTTGTAAAAGGTTAGCAAGTAACATTCTTATTTAGAAAGAGGACTTGTGAATAGAATGAAAATGTTCTGTCCCCAAGGGGCAAGTGTAAGTTAGTTAAATCATAAAAGAAAAAACTACTAATGATCAAACATTGTTGAGGGAAGTGAAACCTTGAATGATTCACTATAAAGTTGGCTGAGAGAAAATAATATTCAGAAGGTGTGGTTTGAGTCAGCCACTCAAGGGGGACAGATTGTAGCAACTGACAAAGTTTATGTATTACTGAGAAGGGCATGAATTGGCTCAAGGATTCCGAGGGGAGTTTGGTAGACTATAATAAAAAGCCTCACAAATATTCACACCCATTGACTAAAAAAAATACACTTCTGGGGATTTATAATAGAGAAATGCTCCATGCCAGGGGTTAACAAACATTTGTGTGTGTGTGTGTGTGTGTGTGTGTGTGTAGGAAGCTGGATGATAAATATTTTACATTTTAAAGACCACTTTTATGTCTATTGCTTGTTTTTCCCATGTGTGTTGCAAAAAACCAAAAACAAACAAAAACTAACCTAAAATTGTAAAAATGGTTTACAGGCTGTACAAAACAGGTCAGTGGCCTGAAATTGGCTGGAGGGCCAAGAAGATAGTGTGAGCAAGTCTAAGAGGCAGTATATCACATGTGCTTGCTAAGACAAGGCAAGACACCAGATGAAATGTCCTTGAAATGGAGAGTGCACAATGTGTCAGTTGGGGTTCTCAAGGGAACAGAACTGATACAATCAATTTAAACACGGGATGTATTAGAATGGCTTATAGGATGTGGTCAGGGTAGTCCAACAATGGCTGTCTCACAAAAAGGCGGACAATACTGGAGTTGTGCAGTCCACAAGGCTGGACATCTGGCACTGGAATGCTAGAGGGTTCCTAGAGAGCTGTTGGTCTTGGGTCTGTGTAAGAATCGTGATGATACTGGATTTAATACTGGCAGCACCAGGTGAGGTGAGCTTGCTGGTGAGAGTAAGAACAGGCAGACAAAAGGCAATGTTTCCTTCTTCCATGCCCCTTTAAGTGGGCTGCCTCCAGAAAGTGTGGCCCAGATTGGGGGGAGGGGAGGGAGTCCTGATTCAAATAATTTAGTTATGAAAATGCCTCACAGGATTACCCAGCAGTTTGGGTTTTAGTTGATTTCAAATGGAGTCAAGTTGACATGATTAGCTATCACAACTAGATACAAAGAAACAAAGTTTTAAAGAGCTGTTAAATTGTTAGATGCTGAGCAATGGTATCTCTTGCAAAAAATAGTATTTATTAGTTATTCACTGAAAAATACAATTTACAAAAGAGTATCTATGATATGCTCCAAAACTATAACATTTATATTGTATTTTTATGTATATATTTTGTGTATATATATTATATATATATAAATATTTTATATTTTTAACATATACTGTTTTATAAATTTATATATATACATATACGTATAGTATATATATGAATTCTTTGGTCTTTTCAGTGTTTTTTCTGAATACATATACACACACACAACACACACTTATACACACACATGCACATATACACTTGGAAAAATCTGGAGATATAGAAAGGCTAAAATGATTAGGGTGATCTGGGGTGGTCAAGGGATGAGATTATGCATGCTGTCTTTTTGTTGTGTATGTGACTCTTCTTGTTGGAATGTGATATTTTGTTTTGAGACAGACTCACTGTAGCTCAGGCTGGCCTCTTGTGCCTTGTATTTGCTATATACATATATAGACATACACCCCACCCTGGACTAACTGTTTTTAATAACCAAGAGCAAGACTGAGAGAGGACCTTTACTTGCAGGACAACAAAGGAATATCTTGTTCTCCAGCTGGAGTTCATCACTTTCTTTTGAGCTTCCTGATCCCACAGTGGTCTTTCTTTCAGAGAACCATTAACAGTATAATTAGTTAAACCTTCTATCATTGGACATTGGCTCCATAGTTTTGCTGTTATAAATCTGCCAATTATTCTCTTTTTGTTCAACTCTGCCTCAAAAGACAATCATTAATATGCCTTTCTCTTGTGTGACAATTGTGGGTGACCAAACAGGACATTAAAGGATGGAAAAAGAGAAGTTGGGGTATTTTTTTTCCAAAATCGTTTCAAGCTTCTGACAGGGTTCTGACTGTGGCTTCAAACTTGTAAGGGCCCTAAAAGGGTATCTCTCCCTTCAGCCATTTTAGCTTTTTCTGGGCACCGGTAACATGATTCCAGCCATATTTCCTCTAGCCTAGCCCAACTAATGTTCTTACCGAGTGTCTGCCGGTTCATGGCCTTGCTAGTTTCTTTCCCAGCCTAACTGAATTAAACCTTAACATCTGAATTAAACCTTAACATCTTACTCTCGTTAATCTCTTCTGCTTCATCTTCTGAGTAGAGTTGGTTCCTTTATGACAGACTGGTGTATATTAAGGAACACTTCAGTCAGTACATAACATAGACTTTTATTCATCATTGCCACAGGCCACAGACATTTCACATGTGAGGTAATGCTTTACATTCATCGTGGGTAAGAATTTGAATTACTACTGTGACATCTGTATTTGGGAATGTAATATTCTTGACATTGTTCCCAACTTTTCCAACAGTGTTTGTAAAACAACACTCATGCCGTTTATTGAGGAATTGTGCACTACAGAATAGCTAGCGGGGTTCAAGGTTCTATATTTTTGCCATCTCTATTTTCCTTCTTCCTTTTTTCATTGCCTTTTCACATGATCATTTCTCTGTTCATTCATCATATGAATTCCTTACATAATGCTCTGGCTTCATTTTCATATATGCAAATAGTCACGGAGCCGGTGATGCTTCTGCGTCCACGGAACTTACAGCAGCAAGAAGGAACACTCATTTATTTTGTGAAATTCCCCTAGTCATATAGCAAGCAGAGCAACCCATCCTCACACGTTACAGACATTTTCACAGCTTGTCTCCCAATTTTATATAACAGTTGTTTGAGATGGGGTGGTCCAGACTGGCTGGGCCACACTTACGGTTCCTCTATCTGTTTCCATTGTCCCCTTCAGGGATGCTGTTCCATAGATGGCAACACTCCAAGGAAAACTCAGTGCTAAAAATTCACCCTTTTTGGAAATATTCTTAATATTTATTTAGTACTTTCTGATGAATTTGTTTGGCATTTTCAGTGTTTTTTGTTTTTTTTTTTTTTCTGATTATATCATCACTGCATTGTGAAGAGAGGTTTATGGAGACTTTATAAAATGTGGGGGAAATAATGAAACCGACCTATCATATAAACTCTAACTGTTGGTGTTTGGGGTATTTTAATCTTTGGGATTTTTAGTCCTCTGTGCGCATATATGGATAAAAATAAAGTCACTATATATTGTTTGCAAAGTGCCTTTTAATCATCATAGAAGAGCATTTTCTCCAAGCCACCAAATATCCCTCTGGAAGATATTAGCCAACATGTCTTAAGGGTCAACAGCTTCAGTTCCAGTACAGCTCTGGGCCATTCTTAACTCAGTTATGTTCTTTATATAGAAATGTATCTAATGGGCTCACGCTTGGCACTGCACTTAAGAGCTAATGCAGTTCTTGCAAAGCCCTTGAGTTTGGTTCACCAGACTCACATGGTGGCTCACAACTTCTGGATCTCCACTTCCAAGGGCTCTATCTGAGGCCCCCGACCTCCAAAACACCAGCTCTCATTACTTCCCGCCCCAATATATATGCATAATTTGAAACTAATTTATGTCACTTCAAACTAGCATCAAACGGACCAATTGCCCCAAAGACCAACACTGTGTGCCTGTCACTGTCTGAACCTAGTAACTGGAGTTCAACACTTGGAAGACCTGAAGTGACTTTGGCTATGGTTCACCAGGTGAATGCTGCAGCATTTGCCACCTGTCTATCTTCAGTTAGGCAGATGTAAAAGTAACTCTACAATAGGTGGCTTGGTAAGGAGTAACTGCCTTTTACTCAGCGCATGGACTGAGTTTGAATTGATAGCAGGAAGGGAGGTTGGGGTGCCTTGCTCTGTGTGCCATCTGAATGCCTTCTTATACATTCCTGAATCAGCCTCTGACAGGGTGCCATCTTCCCTGCTGTCCAGCACAGAGGTTCGCCTCTGCAGCAGGAATATTGTCAATGAGTCTTCCTTCTGCCAGCACGGTCTGCTTCTGGCCTCAGGGTATCCAGGCACTGTTATGCACTGGGTCAGAATGGAAGGAACAAAGCTTATTTTGGCTGGCAGATTCCACAGGATCTCCGCTGGTGTGAGTGGCAGATGAAATAACCTTCTCCACGTTGGTTTTCAGTGAAACAGCTCTCCTTTACTGGGGGCAATATATATAAACCCTGGGAAGTGGGAAAGGGTTTTCAGGTTCAGTGTACATTATAAAGGTGCCGCCGGGAATGCTGCATTTGCATGAAGAGGAATTCCGGCTGCTTGCTGGTCATGAAGACCAGGAAGTTAAACCTGTGATTTGGCCACCAGGCTATGTGACTACCTCAAGGGTGGCAGACGTGGAGGTCGGAAGGTCTGTATGTGCTGGGACATGCAGACCTACAGCAAGGAGGAAGACAGTTCCTAGTCTCAGGATGAGATTTTTGGGGTTCAGACAAATCTCGACCTCACTCTTGCTCTGGACTGGCTCCCTCAGTCACACAGCTTTCCAGCCCCATCCTTCTGTTCTTAAACTTTCATGAATATTTTCTTGTTTACCCCTCCCCCCCCCCCCACACACAGAGGACTCTAGAAGGAGCTTATTATGGGGTTCTGTGCCCTAACTTCTAATATTTTAATGTGCAGTTTGTTATCTGGAGTATTTGTGACCTAATTGGTAATTTTTTTTTATATATTCTGCTCTGAAATGAGTTATCTTTAGTTTTGTTTCAGAATTGTATATGACTTGCTTGTTTTGAATATTTTGTGGTAGCAACATAAAATTAATTTCATAGAAAATAATGCATTTATTTCTTAAGCATTAAAAATAAAACATTTAAGGGCTTCCTTAAAATGTCTATATGCTGACTCATTCTTTTTTTAAATGACACCCATGGTGTCTCCTTCAGACCACCTGTCAACGGATCATTCTAGTAAAAACGTAAGCCGAGGATGATAGTAGATGGGCGTGTGCAGACAAGTGGTCCCTCCTGCGATGATTCCTCTGACTTTCAAAATTACCAAATCACTTCCTTTTGTGATCTAAAGCTACTTCTTATGCTTTTTCCTGAGGAAAAAAACTGTAGCTTTGGGAATATAAAAGTGTATATAAACTAGTCCTATAAATCATACATTTACTGACAATAAGTCAAGTACATATTTTAAAATAATTCTTTAACAAAACAAAACATAGATAACAAAAAAGCCTTTGGCATAAATAAAATGTTACAATTTTGACATGAATGGAAATTGGCATGCTAATAAGATGAATGTGGTTGTTTATCTCTATAGAAGGATTAAATCTTAGCTAGATTTTTGATACCGCAAGACACAACATATTTGATAGTTTTTTCAGAATTGACCCATATTCTGATTCTCTAATCAGCAAAGTCGAGCATGCTGTTTTACATAAATAGAAAGCAAAATGACAGAAGCATGTTTCAGAATTGCTGAAAATCCTGTTCTCATTGCAGGTCATTGAAACAAATTAAAAATTTATTTAAAGACTGTTTCATGAAATGCAAGGTGGCAAACAGTGATTTATAAAAATCAAGCATTCCAAGTAATACCCGGATGTACTAAGCTGCTGCTTACATGCTGAGAAGTAATGGTAGAAAATCGTCGAAATGTTTTCCATAATTAGACTGTCATGTTTCTGTAAGGACAGGGACATTTGTGCGCACAGCAAGAGCACTACAATTTATACCCCGCTCTTCTCCCGTCTGAGCTGAGCACTGTGACAGCATGAGCTTTCATTCAGGTCAATGTCATCATGGATTAAATTTTGGTCTTTGTGCATTTAGAAGATTTTTATTGTCCCAATTTCTTTTCTGACTCTCATATTATGTCATTTCATAAGGGCTATGACCCACAGGTTTACACAAAGTTGGGCCTTGAGGTACCTCATTACTTAGGTAGTGCTGCAGAGGCCATGGTAAGTGTATTTGGGCATTCACCTTTACCCTTGATCCCCCAGCGCTTAAAATAACGTTACTTTTCAGAATAACTATACATAGAAAATATTTGATCTTGTATGCTTTTCACAGACTTTTTGTATGATGTACTGGTAGTGAAATGTTTGCTTAGTGTGATTAACCTAGTGTTTCCTCTAACTCCTGTGAGTGGGGGAAATATTGGACAACCAGAAAGAGCAGTCAATTGACTCTGGTCATTTTTTTTTTTTAAAAAACTCATCTCACATAGTTTCTTTTTTAATCATCATTTTCCTTATGTTTTGCTATTTTTTGGGGGGGGGGGAGGCTTTCCCTACTCTTCCAAAGATTGTGAAGGATAGTTAATCATCTAATTGACCTATACAGTTAAATTTTATCTTGAAAGTAACAAATGCCACCCTTGGAATGCTTCAACAAGTCTAACACGCTAAAGCAGGCTTGGGGCCACCGCTTGACATCAAGATGAGAAGGAAGTGAGCACTCAGCCCCTGATTGTGTCTCCCATCTCTAATCTTCTGTTCTCCATTCTTTTAGACATTTCCTTAAGAAGTGTGGAGATTAGACCAAAACAGATGATCCAGTCTAGAAGGTCCCTGCACCATGGCATCTGTCTCCAATCTGTCATCACTGGTGATATCAAAGTCACTTGGGAAACAGACTCTTGAGGATCCCATTTCCCACAAGTCTTTCACCCACTGCAGATCGTCTCCTCCCTCTTCTACTAGGAACCTTAACAATCCAGTTGCTGCCTCGCCTTCCACTGTCTTTTTGCCCCTAAATACCAGTAGAAATTATATATATTTAAATCAGCTTTGTCACTAGTATTATGGGATGCATCACTTTTTTCTTTTGTTAACTTGTAGAGGGAAGGGAAGGGTTTCAATGGGATGATTTCTGATAATAGAAACAATATACTATTCATATCAATATTTACTATTTTCTCTGTCTTTTTTTTTTAACCTCTATTTCTTCCATCAGGGAAGAGAATGAATAGTGAATGACTAGCAGAAAGCTTCTGAATATCAAGAACTTTAACAATGAAAAGATTTAGAAAATCCCTCAAACTTTTTCTCATACATGGGAAAGCATACCATCTCAACACAGTTAATTTTATTTTTCCTCCCCAAAATAAATATACATGTCTAGAAATCCAGTGTCACCAGAAACATTCATGTACTCTAAAATTTATATTACATGCCTATAAATATATTATATGCTTCACATATAATATTGCTATGCATATGTTTACAGATAATATTGCTGTACATATGTTTCTACAAATAAGCCTGGAGAAAGTCTGAAGAATTTACTGTGATAATTTGCAGAGGCCTTTGCTTATCCAGTTCTCTGAGGGACTTGCTAATGTCACAGGCTTCATAAACTTAGGAAAATATGTCTACATAACATAAATATTCTAATAATGTATAAACTTAACCTTCTGTGACTTGCAGACATTATATTATTACTATGTACCAAGGCTAGTATTAAAAACAGTGTAGTCTTTAAAATGTCAATGTCATATTTTATGTTGTAAATGTGTGGTGTATTTTAATTGTAATTACTGGAGAATATAACATGTTATAACCAAACTAAGCAATGCATTGAATTTTTTTTTCCCTAATGAATCTGTTTCAGAGCGATTACCCTTCCAAAAAAAAAAAAAAAACTCATCTTTCAATTTTCTTGGATGGGACCTATTCACCACCTAGCAATTAACTAAGAGGAAAAAAACTTGTTCACAAGGGATTTGTGAAAATCTCTAACCAAAAGAAAAAATATGATTGTTACCATAGAATATTTCTTATTTTCTTTAAAATCTATGGTTGAGAGCTGCAGAAAGTATTCAGTTTTATTAAAATCACTGGCTGTTCTCCCAGAGGACCAGGGTTTGATGGCCAGGACTCACATGGCAGCTTACTACAGTCTATAAACCCAGTTTTTTGATGTCTTCTGTGAGAACTTGACATATATGATATACAAACATATGTGCAGACAAAACATCCATATACATAAAAGTAAATAAGTAACTAAATAAAATGTAAGTCCATGTTTATTTTTTGTTACATCTACACAGTCTTAAGTATAACACTAAAGCTAGTAAGCATTCATAAGAACTGGGTCACTCATTTCCACAGCAGTTTACTGTTGATATTCTGGGTCTGCATTTCTCTTGAATGTTTCTGGACATATATACATCTCTTTTATTTGACAGAAACCATTTTAAAATTCCCCCTATTTTATTAATGCTCCCTTAGTATTGGCTGTTACTAAAGCAATTCTGTGAGCATGGGTATTGGTTGATGACCTGAAAAATATAAGTAATTCTCGTCTGACAGAGGCCATAAGTTTAGAACCTATGAACAGTCACAGTAGCCAAACAGTGGTTAGACCTCATGGGATGCTGAAGCACCCCATTCATAGTTCAAAATGTTGTGGGGCTGAAGAAGTGGCTCTGCAGTTAAGCAGACTTGCTGCTCTTACAGAGGATGCTTACTCAGTCCCCAACACCCACAAAGTAGCCCACAACTGTCTGTAATTTCGCTTCTAGTTGTGATGTAGCTCGGCCTTAGCACACATCTTTAATCCCTCTGGCAGGACTACAGACACACTCTTAGTGCATACCTTTAATCACAAACAATGAAGGTGAAATTAGTTTGTAGCAGGAAGCATCCATGTTTGAAAGTGATGTCTAATTGAGTGGAAGACAAAGTGACAAAGTAGAGAAAGATTTGACAGAATTGGCTATGCCTAACTCTAAAGAAGAGAGAGGAAAGCGAGGCTACTTAAGAGAGAGCAGCGCAGAGAGAAAAGAGGGAAGAAGTTTTATTGGGACAGCAATAGACAGGTTGGAGAGAGAGAATAACCTAGACACAGGTAAAGACAGAATAAGCCAGAGAATGAGAAGGAGCCAGATTAGAACAGACTGACAGAGATAGTTTGAGGCCAAGCAGAGCAATTCATGAGACACCCCTAGAAGCCAGATTGAATAAGTCAGCATGGAGAGGAGTTTTGAGCCAGAACAGCTGAGTTGAATCAGCCAGCCAGAAATCAGAAAACTAGAAGGAATGAGCTTATTCAGCAGTAAGTCTCAGGGGGCTGAAAACATTCTAGGCCTAGATTAGATTGTATGGAAGCTAGAAACTTCCAGGACTAGGCCTAAGTTAGCAGACTAAGGCAGTAAGCCTTGAGACAACAATTACCTCTGGAGAGTAAAAGTTATTTTTACAATGCAACCAATGTCTGACACTGGACGGCCAAGAAGCTGAGATTGGTTAGACCACTGGCATAGGGGAAAACCAAATACAATTGTTCTGCTAAGGGAACACAGCAATAAAATGAGTCCTAATAGCAGTTTGCTATACCCATAGATCAGTGCTTGACTCAGTCATCATCAGAGAAGCTTCCTGTTAAAGCAGATGGGAACTAACAAGAGACCCACAACTGGACAATGTGTAGAAAATGCAAGACTTTGGATAACTCAATCCTAAAAGGAGGTCTTCATCAAACCATCAAACCATTGACAAGATAAATGTGGTGAGGGTGGATACCTTTGGTGGACCAGGGCAAAGGTGTGCCTCTTCAAAACTATGCCTGTAGTATATGAGGTTTTCCTGGGGAGGGGAGAGCAAAAGGCCGTCTTGGAGTGGGGACATGTGGAGGAGATAGAGGCAAACAGGCAGGGACACAAGGAGACAGAGAGGAAACAACTGAGAGAGACAGAAAGAGAGAAGGGGTAGGGAGTGAGAGAGGGAAGGAAGGAGGGGAGGAGGAGAAAGAGGAGAAGGAGAGAGGTGAGGGAAGGCAGACAGAGATCTGGAGTGACTGGGGGCCCATTTATGCATTGCACTTGGCACACCTGGCACATCTGGCAGCAGTGATTATGCAGGTCCCCAGCTGTTGCTAGGTCCCTGAGGGCTGGCTAGTGGAAATGCCTGATTGTTAACACCATTCCCTCACTGCTCAGGGAGCTATGCAGAAGAGGAGGTAGAAAGATGGTAAGGGCAAGAGGGGAACAGGATTGACACACATCAACTCACAGAGACTGTGGCAGCACCCAGAGGGCCTTCACAGGTTCAAAGAAGATGGTGTTCCAGTGCTGGGGGTGGGGGTGGGGGGGACGAATGAATATGAGCTCCCATCCCTAACCAAGAGACTATCTTCAAACTACATCCACTTGCAAATGTAAACTTAGTTTTCTTCAGTGGAGTCACACTGAATATATAAACCACACTTATTGGGATGGAATCCCAGCAGCAGATGGCCAACACAAACTCAATGGTGCTCCTGTAGACTTTTTGTCTCCTGTTGCTGGGTTTGGGCACCTTTTGTCCTACCGGTCTTTATGTATTAGGGGTTTTGATTTGTGTTTCTGTGGGTTTTGACTTTGTGTATAAGTGTTTGTTTTGCCTTTTCTTTCTTTATTCTGATTTGTTTCTCTGCCTGTTTTCTAAAGAGAGAGAGAGAGAAAGCATGGAGTTAGGTGGTGGGGAGGTTAGAGTGGATCTGGGGGGAATTAGGGGAGAAGAAATCATGATCGTAATATATTGTAAGAAAAAATGTTTTCAATTAAAAAATGAAAAAGTATTTCCACCTATTACCAATTTTGGTTGTAGAAGGGCTCATTTGACTTTAAGTACAAAACAAGGAGAAAGAGCCAGATTTCATTCCTTAGCCTAATGCACCTCCAAAACCTTGGGCTCCATAAGGCTGCTTCGCTGCACATGTAGAATAAGAAAATGGCAGTGAGGTTAAGAGAAGTGCTGTCAAGTCCTGTAACATGAGAGGAGGGTATACGTATCTTTTGTGAATGTATACACAGATCAGCATTGTTGTCGGTAGCCACTGAGCCAAGGCCTGTTTCTAAACATACCTGTAATAGAAAGTCAGGAGAGCTAGAGGTCCTCAGCTGTGTTGTCTCATTCCCTTACTTGAGTGCATGCTGAACTTCGTACTGGTGGCCTATCATCTGTGCACTCCATGTACCAGGCCCCTACAGCCAGCAGAGAAGAGAACTGTGAGAAGCAAAGAAGCTGGGCTGGGCAAACTTCTGTAATCTGACCCCCAGCCGTTTTTGTTTTGTTTTGTTTTGTTTTCCTTGACATATTTAAGCACTTTGAAATAAAGGTTCTTCTTAACAATTATCACAACAAAATGGTATGGCTACATCGAAACACATTTGCAAGTATGCATCTATTGCAAAGTACCTATGACCTCTTCTACACAAATGGGCTCTATTGAGTGAAAAGCAATGCTCAGTATAAGGGGGTTAGGGTGAAGCTTGGCTCTACAGAATAGCAAAGATTACCTACCAGGTCATTAGCACAACCATTCCCAGCCTTGTGGATGGAAAAAACTTCGGAAGAGGAAAGTGTCCGTGTTAAAAGCTTCTTGTTATTCTATTGCTGTTTGTAAAGGGGTGGGCGTGCTTGTGAACTTCTACAGTTGGCTTACATGCGGGGTATACTGAGACTGCTACTTTCACTAGATAAATTACAACACAGTAGGATGTATGTTGCCAAACAGCTGGCTCCATTTTTCTTTTTAGTTAAATGATGTTAGACTTCAAGCCTGTCCTTGGCTAGAAGTCATCTTGAGTTTTGTTTTGTTTTGTTTTGTTTGACTTTTTTTTGTTCTTCCTCAATAATTTTGTGAATTACTCATCGTAAATTATTTCCATTGTTCCAAGAACTGATTGACCATAAAATACTGCATGGTATGCTAACTGTCTTTCCATAACACACCTTTCCCATGATCATAAAAAAACAAAACAAAACAAAACAAAAAACAAAAACAAAACAAAACAAAAAAACAAAAAACAAACAAAAAAACCCTCCACAATTCTGCTTTTTTAAGTCACTAATTTGTCAAGAAAGGCCTTTCTGTCTCTAGTCTGGGTTGCTTTCATTGTCCTACTCCTGATACGAGTGTTAAGTCTGGCCTGGTCTGCAGCATCTCAGTGTTACCTCTTGGATGTCAGCACCACAACAATGCAACCCTGATGTTGATTTCTGGATTGTTTTGCCATGCTCTAGGGACTTAATTTAAGGATCACTCGCATCTTGACAAATTTTATACTCTTATTTTTTTCCCCCACACAATCAGGTCTACCCTATTGGCTATCTTTTTGTGCACTGTGTAAAGACTGTCTTTGTATTATTCAAATTCTGATTTCTGTGGCAGAGATAAGAATGCAGGATGGACTTTAGCACTGTTAAACATCACCTGTCAAACTGTTTTGTAAACACTCTCTCCAAACCTTCTGATTTGTTTAATAAAGAGCTGAATGGCCTATAGCAAAGCAGGAGACAATAGGTGGGACTTCTGGACAGAGAGATAGGAACTCGGGGAGAGAGAGTGTGAGGTGGAAGATTTCCTACAGAAATGCAGTGGAATTTGGACTTATGAAACAAAGGAAAGGTATGTTTAAAAGTGACATCTAATTCAGGGGCAGATAAAGTAAGGAATCAGAGAAAGATTTGACTGAGTGAGTCAGAGATAGGATATACCCAATTCATGAGAACAGTACAGGAAAGAGAAACTAAGAGCAGCACAAGGAGAGAGTCAGTTGGGAGTCAGTGCAGTGAGTGCACTGGAGGTAAGTTCATTCATGAGTTCATGCAGTTCAGTGCAGGTCAGCAGAGATAGTTAAAGCCAGAGAATAAGGATCCAGAAGATTAGAACAAATTGCCAAGCAGATTGATCCAGTGAGAAACTGAAAGAAGCCAGACTGAATCACTCACTTGGAGAGGTGTTTGAGCCAGAACAGCTGAATTGAACCAGCCAGCAGAATTTAGAAATAACTAGAAAGGGAGAGTTTATTCAGCAGTAAGCTCAGAGGCTGAAACCCTCTAGGCCTAGGTGTTGTGGATGGCCCTGGGGCTGATTTTATTCTGCTAATTCTACCCAAGGAGTGAGTTACACCTGTGACTTCTTTTGAACCAATCCCTAAATGAATAAAGGAACCAATCACTGGGCACATAGGAGGGACTTCCAGATTGGAGGGTGGAAAAGAGGAAGCAGGAGAGAGAAAGGGGGTCCTTTTGGAACAGGGACAACAGATAGGTAAGATGTAGCTGCTAGAGTCTCCTGGTATGGCAGATCCACAAGGATTCGAAACCAGAGGAATCAGACTTTGATAAGGTTTACAAGATTAGGTTTTAGTTGTTGCACCCAGAGATTGAGTTACTATTGTTTCTCAGCTAAGTTCGTGTTGTATTTTCCTTCATGAGGCAGCTTGTCTGGGTTCCAGAGAGAAAGGTTCAGTGGCAATGTGTGGGTTTGCCTGATGTGCACCACAGAGGCCATAGGGGTATTGAAGCATGGGGCTGGCGAGGTAGCAACCCACCAGTGACAACCTAGAGAGCTGGGTGGAGAGATTGTGGAGCTCTGAGTCAGAGATCCAGGAGATAAAAGCAGGTTGGCCATTGTCCACCAGTGCATGGCTGGCCAGCCTGCAGGGATGAGAGAACCAGTGTGGGAACATGCCACACCGTCTTTCTTTTTTGATATTTTCTATAACACCTAGGTTAGCAGACAGAGGCTGGAAGATAGTACAGAGGCTAGAAGCTTCCAGGCTTAGACCTAGGAATAGGTTAGAACAGAGAAAGAAACAGTCTGGGCTCAATTCAGGCTGTGAGAGCTTGGCTCTCATTTGTCCCTTCCTCAGAGGAAATAAAATCAACATTTATGTTTACAACTCATCTTATAAACAAGATGGACAGCTGCTGAGGAATGAATCTTAGTTCACCTGTGGCCTCCATATGTACTTGTACTCATCAATGCACACACACTTGGACATGCATGAACAGACACATTCATGTGCATATGCAAAATTAGCATCTAACAGTTAAGAAGCAGCAGAGAGCTCGGCTTATTAGAAGTGTAATTAAAATTCAGAAAATGGAAGCTCACGCAAGCTAGGGTAAAGACAATTTTGGGAGATGTCTGAACACCAGGTGTCTTAGTCAGGGTTTCTATTCCTGCACAAACATCATGACCAAGATGCAAGTTGGGGAGGAAAGGGTTTATTGAGCTTACACTTCCATGCTGCTGTTCATCACCAAAGAAAGTCAGGACTGGAACTCAAGCAGGTCAGGAAGCAGGAGCTGATGCAGAGGCCATGAAGGGATGTTCCTTACCTGCTTGCTTCTCCTGGCTTGCTCAGCCTGCTTTCTTATAGAACCCAAGACTACCAGCCCACAGATGGTACCACTCACAAGGGGCCCTCCTCCCTTGATCACTAATTGAGAAAATGTCTTACAGCTGGATCTCATGGAGGCATTTTCTCAACTGAAACTCCTTTCTCTGTGATAACTTCAGCTTGTGTCAAGTTGACTCACAAAACTAGCCAGTAGGCCAGGATATCCTTTAGGAAGGATAAAAATAGAACAGCTTTTATGATATAAGGCACCATGTGAGCTAATCAACATTATGTGAACAGGGACCTCCAGGATGGATACATGTGACAAAAATAAGAAGAGTAAATGGAAAACAAGGGCAGACGAGTATGAGGTGGCACCTGGATTCTTATGGCACCAAATCTGTCAGCAGGAATTGACTGTGATAGACCACTGTTGGCTAATACAGATAAAATTAAGTCACATGTCAAATTTAAAATGTCTCTGAAAAATGAATAGAGGCATGTGAAGTTAATTCTCATGACATTTTCCTTACCTCAACATATCTAAAATATTGTCAGTTTAAGATGTACTAAATATAATTTTTATGCTGTTTTCAGTTTGAATTCAAAATTTAAGAATTTTGTTTCCTCAGATTAGCTGCATTTCAATGTCTTGATTTCTCCAACTGTCTAGTCTTAACAACATAGCTACACATAATTGTGAGATTATTTAGTAACTAAAAAAACCAAAGTGATATCTTAAGATTTACTTCTGTGTCTGAAATGCATACTGAGTGATTCATGGAACAGATGAAGAATTTGGAAAGGATTACAGGGGTGATTGGCACAGTAGCATATGGGTGTTGAGCAGGAAAATGTGAGAGATCTTTCAATGAAATCAATAATTTCATTGAAATTGCTGTAACAATTGATTGGCAACCAGAGAAAAAGAAGCAAGTGTAATAAAAACCAGCTCCCAAACAACCCTTAAGGCTCTCTGCCTCCTAATAATCAAGCCCTTCTATGTGGTCTCAGGGTGCCTTGTGTGCCCAACAGAATACACAGTGATAAATCACTTCCAAGATTACGTTATAAGGATACCTTGCTTGGTGTTGGGGTTTGTATCTGTAGGATCCCTTGCTTTGGTTAGGAGGCAGCTTCTCCATGAGAGCAGCCCTCTGGAAAGGCCCACAAAGTAAGGAGTTAGAGCTTGCCAACAACCCAAGAGTTTAGAAGTGATTCTTCCTGTCCAAGGTGGGCATATGGGAGATTCAATTCTAGCCAGCACTTGCAGCCTCATAAAACTTTGAGCCATGATCACCCAGTTAATCTCTCCGATTCCTTAGCTGCAGACTCCGAGAAATATAAAGTTACTGCTTTAAGAAACTTAATATGGGGTGATTTGGAACAACAAAAGATAATTATAATATAAATGGATAATAAAAGATGATCCAACATAAAAATGGACGAGAAAATTAAGTAGATAATTTATAAAAATGGTAACAAGACTATGAAGGAAAAAGTATTCAACACATTAGAGACCATAAAAATGAAAAATTTAGCCACAATGAGATAACACTGCACACTCCAGCAAGACCAAAGTTAAGAGTAACAACATGCCGGGCAATGGTGGCCCACACCTTTAATCCCAGCACTTGGGAAGCAGAGGCAGGTGGATTTCTGAGTTTGAGGCCAGCCTGTTCTACAGAGTGAGTTCCAGGACAGCCAGGGCTACACAGAGAAACCTTGTCTCGAAAAGAAAAGAAAGGAAAAGAAAAGAAAAGAAAAGAAAAGAAAAGAAAAGAAAAGAAAAGAAAAGAAAAGAGTAACAACATAACAACACCCAGAGGAAGCTCCACTCCCAGGCCCTCTAACAAACCCAGGATCAAAGGATCAGAAGTGAGGAGGACACAACTTTTGTCCCAACACTGGGAGTAACTGGAACCAGCGAGATCCAGGGACCAAGAAACCCAGGAACCCCTTTGGACCAGACTAATCTGGTCTGGGACTGTGCCCTGAACAGACCTTGGGCTCAAACTCTCCAGTCAGTCCCACACCACCAAGAGGAAGCTCAACTACCAGGTGCTCTAACACACCCAGGATCACAGGATTACAAGATCTCAGGATCTTGGTCATACCAGGATCTCAAGGTCAAAGAGGCAGCTTGACCCCCAGGAGCTCTGTCATACCCAGGATCCCAGAATCACAGGATCTCAGAGACAGCTGGTCTTTGGGGAGTTCTGACACAACCAGGATTACAGGAAAGACAGGTTCCAGTCAGATAAAGGGAGGTCAAGTATCACTAAAGATAACCAGATAGCAGGAGGCAAGCACAAGAACATAAGCAACAGAAACCAAGGTTACTAGGTATCATCAGAACCCAATTCTCCCACCATAGCAAATCCTGGATACACCATCACACTGGAAAATCAAGATTTGATCTAAAATCACTTCTCATGATGATATAGGCCTATAAAAAGGAAATAAATAACTTCCTTAAGGAAATACAGGAGAACACAGGTAAACAGCTAGAATCCCTTAAAGAGGAAACACTAAAATCCCTTAAAGAATTACAGGAAAACACAACCAAACAGGTGATGGAATTGAACAAAACCATCCAGGATCGAAAAATGGAAACAGAAACAATAAAGAAATCACAAAGGGAGACAATCCAGGAGATTGAAAACCTAGGAAAGAGACCAGGATTCATAGATGCAAGCATCACCAACAGAATACAAGAGATAGGAGAGAGAATCTCAGGTGCAGAAGATACCATAGAAAACATTGACAAAACAGTGAAAGAAAATGCAAAATGCAAAACACTCCTAACCCAAAACATCTAGGAAATCCAGGACACGATGAGAAGACAAAACCTAAGGATAATAGGTATAGAAGAGAGTAAAGATTCCCAACTTAAAGGGCCAGTAAATATCTTCAACAAAATTATAGAAGAAAACTTCCCTAACCTAAAGAAAGAGATGACTGTGAACATACAGGAAGCCTACAGAACTCCAAATAGACTGGACCAGAAAAGAAATTCCTCCCATCACATAATAATCAAAACACCAAATGAACTAAACAAAGAAATAATATTAAAAGCAGTAAGGGGGAAAAGTCAAGTAACATATAAAGGCAGACCTATCAGAATTACACCAGACTTCTCACCAGAGACTATGAAAGCTAGAAGATCCTGGACAGATGTCATACAGACCTTAAGAGAACACAAATGCCAGCCCAGGCTAGTATACCCAGCAAAACTCTCATTTACCATAGATGGAGATAACAAGATATTCCATGAGAACACCAAATTTACACAATATCTTTCCACAAATCCAGCCCTACAATGGATAATAGAAAGAAAATACCAACAGAAAGAGGAAAACTACACCTTAGAAAAAGCAAGAAAGTAATCTTTTAATGAACTCAAAAGAAGATAGCCACACAGACATAAAATAACATCAAAAATAACAGGAAGCAACAATCACTTTTCCTTAATATTTCTTAACACCAATGCACTCAATTCCCCAATAAAAAGACATAGACTAAGAGACTGGATATGTAAACAGGACCCAGCATTCTGCAGCATACAGGAAACACACCTCAGTGACGAAGACGGACACTACCTCAGAGTAAAAGTCTGGAAAAAAAATCTTCCAAGCAAATAGTCCCAAGAAACAAGTGGGAATAGTCATTCTAATATCAAATAAAATCAACTTTCAACCAAAAGTTATCAAAAAAGATAAGGAAGGATACTTCATACTGGTCAAATAGAAATATTTAAGGGGTAACTTCAGCAAGTGTTATAGATATCTGATGAATTTCAGTGTAATGGCCTTGGGAAATGCAAAGGAATGTTGCTCCTTGCTCAGAGTGAAGCTAACATATCTTCAAGGAACACTGAAGATATTTGAATTTTATGTTCACATTAAGAAGGTGAGTTTTGTGTATTTTAGAAGACTAATATTTATTTTCTCTGAATTTAGTCAGGAGTTGTCAACTTATTTCTAGTTGAGTGTGACAGAAGTAAGGTTTCCAAAACCTACTGAAAACAAGTAACATTAAACATGTGATTTATGAGATTAGATTATGTGCTATTTTGGCTGGAGTCAACTTTCCTCTGTCATTTCAAAGGAGAAAAAATGAATGGCTTATAAAACTGTAAGAGTTGATCTGTCAGAAATAATTTCCAATTGCATAATGTTATTACAAAGTGATTTCATTTATTTTAATCATATTTATAATGTGAAATTATAAGATGATGATAATATTGTCTTCTAAAGTTTTAGCCTAAAAAATAGCATTTTAATTATTATAGAAATGTCTATAAGTAACTTAATAATTCATAATTCATTAATTCTGTATTTAATTTTGACATGTTTCTCATTGTATATAATACTGTAATAGATATCCCACAGTACATACATATTTTGTCAACATAAATTCCTAGAAATAAGTTTACTAGATAAAATTTTATGCACAATTTATATTTTGATACCTTTTGGTAACTGTTCATTAGAAGTACTGTATTGATTTGTACTGTTATATGGAACATTTCTCTAAAATTCTCTAACAATTAAATTTTATTATAAAAAAAGTGTAACAACACAAGATTTTGATGAGGATATGGAACAACCAGATCATTTTTCATTCCAGACCTCAGCCACTTTCTTAAGTGATTAACTAATTACCCTATGACTCATATGTATGCCCAAGATAAATGAACACAGACCATATAAAATAACACAGAAGTTCACAGCATCAGTATTCATAGTAGCCCATAGTGGAGACAGCAAAATCTCCATCATTTGATGAAGAATTAAAAACAATACAGAACAAAGCAAACTTTATATCTGGGGCTTGGAATGAGGTCAATTGGCAGAGCTCCTGCCTGCCATTCATGGGGACCTTGGTTGAATCCCCAGTGTCATTTAATCCAGGCATAGCTGTGAATAACTGTAATCTCTAGCACCTAGAAAGTAAAATATGAAGAACAGTTCAAGGTTATTCTAAGCTATCAAGCAATTTCTAAACAAGCCTCCTGTTCCTGCTTCTTAGTTAGGGTTTTATTGCTGTGACAAGACACCATTATCAAGGCAATACTTATAAAGGCAAACATTTAATTGGGGCTGGCTTACAGTTTTGGAGGTTCAGTCTGTCCATTATCATCATGGCAGGAAGCATGCAGCATGCAGGCAGACATGGTGCCGGAGGAGCCAAGAGTTCTACATCTTCATCTGAAGGCAGCAGAAGGGGACTGTTGATTTCTACAGGCAGCCAGGAGAAGACTGAATTCCACACTGGTGGAGCCCACCTTACACAGTGATTCACTTCCTGGAACAAGGCTACACCTACTCCAGTAAGACCATACCTACTTCAATAAGACCACACCACTTAATAGCCACACTCCATTTGGGCCAAGCATTCAAACACATGAGTCTTTTGTGCCCAAACCAATTCAAAACACCACACCTTTCTTGTCCTCCTCCCTCCTCCCTCTCCCATACAATCCCACTAAAGTAAAAGTATTATTCAGTCAGAAAAGAAGTGAAGTGCTAATATATGCTACAATGTGAATGAATCTTGAAAAGTGCTATGTGCAGTAAAAAAAGCTAATTGCAAAGGTCCACATGTTGATTAAACTCTATGTGCCCAAGGCAAGCATATGTACCATCAAGCAGAATTGCTCTAGTTGATCTAGGCTTCTCTTAAAGTCAGGGTGGAAACTATGCACCAAGTGTAAGCTGAAGTTAACCCTTTCCTCCCCAAGTTGCTTTTGGTCACAGTCTATCACAGCAATAGAAAGCAAGCTAGGTTAGATACGGTATCCTTATGGAATAATGAAAATATTATACAATCAGTAGTGATGCTGAGGGTAGGGCTGATGCTTAATGTACAAAGTGAAAATGCATGGTCCTTTTTTAGGAAATTAATAGGGGCTATCAAGATAGTTCACTGGGTAAAGGCATTGCCTCTAAATCTGATAACCTGAGTTCATGCCTGAGACCCACATGGTGGGAGGAGAGAACCAATTCCTGCAAGCTGTCCTCTGACCACTGCATATAAACCATTGAACTTGAATGTGTATAGCTACACACAGTAAAATCAATCAATCGATCAAAGTTTCAGTGGCAGAGAATTAAATCAAAATAGGATCCCTCTAAATATGAAGACTGTGAAGCATAGGCCCCTTTCACATGAAGTCAGGAAAAGGATGATTTGGCTTTAGCTACAAATAGAAAAAGCTCATCATTCCAGTAACATATGCTGGACAGGCGAACAGATTCATTCTTTCCCTGAATGAATAGGACATGATGTCTTTTGACTGTGAAGCCAAATGGCGACACTTGTACCTATTTGAGGACAAATTGCAGGTCAGGAATTCTTTGTGTCTGTGGTCTTCCACTTGTAGGTTATCTGTCGGCTTCCTCTGTTCCTAGCTATTATTATATTTGATCCAGGACAGAAAGATAATTTCTGATCAAGGATCTTATAATATGCCAAAGACTAACTTCTTTAAGGTCAGGATATTGTTCAGTGGACGACACACACCCCTTTAATTTCCCATCTGAAACTCTTCTGGGAATTCCTCATTAATTATTACTATGGCAACACTTTTTTGTTGATGAAATGCTTACAGCTAGACATCTGTATGAGTCTAGAAGAAACTCAAGAGTAGCAGGTGTCTTGGTTAGATTTTTACTGTTGTGATTAAACACTATGACCAAGGCAACTCTTATAAAGAGACAGCATTTAATTGGTGTTGACTTACATGTTCAGAGGTCCAGTCCATTATCATCAAGGTGGGAGCATGGCAACATCCAGGCAGGCATGGTGCAGAAGGAGCTGAAAGTTCAATATCTTGTTTGCAAGATAAACAGCTGAAGACTGGCTTCCAGGCAGCTAGGACAAGGGTCTTAAAGCCCACAGCCACAGTGACACAGTTCCTCCAACAAGGCCACATCTACTCTAACAAGGCCATACCTCCAAATAGTGCCACTCCCTGGGCCAAGCATATTCAAATCGCCACAGTGGGTAGTTAGATATGGGTTTTATTTAATAAGCTGCTTTCCAGAGCAGGTATGCTTTCGCTGATAACAGTGACTTCAAGTTTGTGAGCATTCTCTTAATCAGATATTTTGTCAGTTAGAGGAAGACTGAGGGATCTGTAACTTTTCTCAAGATAATTAGCAGTTTCAAAGCAAGTTCAGCTATGTAGAGTACTAAACAACACTGAGCCTTCCTTGATTTCAAATGCATCTCATCTGTTTCTGTCTCAAAGAACATTTAATTTACTTATTTTTTCAGACAAGGTCTTGCTGTGTAGTCCAGGTGACCATTCTGCTTCAGCTTTCTGAGTGCTGGAATTACAGGAGCGTGTCATCGGGTCTGGTTTAAATTTACCTTTTCATTTAAAAATTATTAAAATTCCACAAAACTCCTTCAGATCAATCAATACCTGCTGGTTAAACTTAAAAGCCAAACATAGATAACCAACTAGGCGTTTCCCAAGACAGCTTAGTCTAGGGAGCAAACTCCTTTCCTTTCCATCTAGGTTTTCTCCTTTTCTCTTTGCTTTGTTTACCCACTTTTCTTCTTTCGTCTTGGCTCCTCCTCTCCCTCCTCCCCTCATCTGGTTACGCCCCTAGCCAGGCCCCGCCCCATCTTCTCCAGGGTCCTGACCCTGACCCGGCTCTTACTGGTTTCTTCACGCTTCTGTTTTGCCCCGCCCGTGAGCGTAGCGCAGCGGAAGTGCCGGCGGCGGGCCGCTCTGGCCCTCCGGAGGACTTGTCGTCGGTGATCCCAGCTCTCCTCTGCTCTTGTAGGCGGTGGGTGAGTCAGACTAGAAAAGCCGGTCGAGCCTCTACACTCTTTTTCTGCTCTGGGTTTTTCGGCCATGGGGCAGCAGTATGTGTGGCCCCTCCTGTCGAGGTGAGTTGGTGAGCGCGCCAGAGCTAAGGGCCAGCTCTCCGGGGGGAAAAGGCTCGCCGAGTGTCACCGCAGGCCTCGCAGATCTAGTCTGCCCTTGACGAGCAGCCCTCTGCTACGCTGGCCCGCCTCCGCAGCGAGGTTGAGTCCTCTGACATGGCTCTTTTTTGCAACAGCACCTTTCATTTTTCCGACCTCTAGCTTCTGTTCGGCCTTGACGTCCCACGACTTTTCCTCCTCCGTTTCTTTTCTTTCTTGGCACTGGTTGTAGTGTAGGGACGCACCACCTTATTTCCTATGTAGGATATTTTCTCAAGTCACACAGAAGTGACGGGTTGTGTGACTGGGCTCCGGGTAAGGAACTTGATTAGCTTTAAAGCCAGCTGTAGTAGCAGCACGGGTAACTGGAACTCACAGAATAATGTTGTGGCCATTTAACGTGGCTTGACGGGAGCATAAGTGCAAATATTGACTTTTTAATAGTACCTCTCACTGCAATTGGACCTCCGCAGAGGGAAATGTGGTAGCACCCATTTTAGGAACTTTGGCTTGTGTAATTCCTTTCCCCAGTACCATACACAAAAACTTCAATTGCCCCTCTGTGAAACACTTCACTGAAGTACTTTTTGGGTGATGAAATGTTTACTGTTAGACATCTGTGTGGTCTAGGAGCACCTCAGCAGTGGAATGCACCCTTGTTCCGTCTGCACGTTCATTATGTCTTACAGTCTGTTGTGGAAGGTTCCTGCAAAGGCATAGAATGTTTCTTTGTTTTAAATGAACAGTTACCCTTGGAGCTAGAGCAATGGCTCCGCGGTTTTAAGAGCCTATACCGCTCTTAAAGTTCTGGCTGAAAAGACAAAGTTCTGTGTGGTTCATAACTGCCTTTAACTCTGGCTCCAAGGAATCTGATAGTTTCTTTTGGATTCACTGGACACCTATACTTATATGGGCATACATATATACTTAATTAAAAATACAGCTTAAAAAGAATAGCGCCTTCTCAGCGGAAAGCACCAACATTGTATCCAATGATTTGATTCTCAGCTATTTTTGTTACACATTGAAGTTACCTCGCTTCTCATTTTCCTTTTGTGGTGGATACTAGCATCTGCTCACATATTCATTGTTGTTGCTTGTTGATGATGGCAAATTCTAAATTATCTGGGAACCTTTCAGGAGAGGCACCTATATTAACAAAGTTAATTTCATCTGGAAAGATTCTGTCATTACTGTGGTTCAGCTTGTCCCTATTTTCCTCCACATTTCAACATGTAAACTGCCAGGACCAAATTGGACAGTATTGATCTGAGGTCTCCCTTTTCTAGATCCAGCCCTGGGATGGATAGTACCCTAGCTAAAGGGATTGGAGCCAAGGTCATGCAGTCAAGAGGAGTGGATTCCACAAATGTGGAAGGAGATCTGAGATTGTTTCTGGAAGGAAAGGAGCAGGTGTGCTTTGGTTGATGTGATTGGGCAATGCCATTGAACTTGGTCTCCCTTTGCTCCTCTGGTGCAGTGCCAATTTAGCAGTTGGGTGGTTTTATCTGTCTCAACATCATTTCTTTGAAGAGAACTTTCAAATGTATTGTATACTTGATTATTCTGAGCTCTATGCTGATGCTTCAATTGCACTTTAAAAGTGTGCAATTATGTGCACACTAGGTTTCTTAATGATCTCTATCACTCATTTTTGTCTTTTGGATAAGCTGACTAAGTTCTGAGTTTCATTACGGCAGTTCTGTGCACACTGTTTCTGTTGTTGGTTCTATCCCCACTTTCCTCCCCTGGCTTAGTGTGCTGGTCAGCCCTCCTCCTCCACTCCCTAGCCCTTCTGCTTCATGGCACTTTGGTCTTTTACTGTCATTCCCTCCCTGCCATCCTGTAGCCTTCTCTTAAGACCCTTTTCTGCTCCCATGGTTCTGTTTTAATTTTATGACCCACACTTACCCCATATATGTAAATCTAGCATCCACAAGCATGCTGTATTTGTCTGAGCCTGGGATACATTGCTTAACATATTGTGCTGACTAGTTTTTATGTCAACATTTTTAAAACCCACTCTGATAGTTTTAGCAACAGTGAGTCTACATTTTACCAACAGCATCAATGCCAGAGCTGAGAAGCTGTCTCTGAGGCAAAGAGCCTTCTCTTTCACCCAGCAGTCCCCTCCTGACCCCCACTGCTATCTTGTAGTGATCACTAAATGCTTCTGCTTGGTCTGTTTGGGTTTGTGTCTCCTGGCACAGAAATTTTTATAAAAATGCATAGTAAACCTTAAAGACTGCACCGTTGTCCAACCAGACATGGAGGACAGGCAGCAAGCAGCAGGAGTCAAACAATGTAGGTAGGCAGGGGGCAGCAGGTGTATTGCTGAATAGCCATCTTTTTACAGAGTTAGCTAGCCTCTTCTATCTAAAGCTGGCTTTACACAGCCTGTACTTTTTCCTTTAAAACACTTATCAAGGTCAGTCACTAAATATCACTTTGTCTTAGGTATTTACTTAAGGATTGGTAGGAATACCTGGCCCACACTGCCTACAGGATAACCAGTGCCCAGAACAGTGCTTCCCAGTAGCTATAACAGATTATTTTACTCATAAAGTAAGCTTAGGCAAAGTCTCTTGATTTAAACAAAATGTTTGTTGTTTTAAAATAAGTGTTGACTAAATAGGAACAAAATAATAACAAGACACTCTCAAACCAGGCATAGAGTCTTCTTAGCATTCATTGTGAGCTACAGTGTATTTATCTCTTACAGATAGGTACAGGTTCTGGTGCCCCTGTGGTGGTCTGTGCCTGTCACCTCCTGTTGTGTCCTCAAGTCCTCATCTCTCTGTTAAGCTTCATGGTCTTTTCTTCATTTGTTATTGAATGTTTCTGCTTTATGTCACAGCATATGCAACTTAAAAATCAATTTCGTCCTCATCCTATAAAGCAACCCGTGTCCTTTTAAGTGTCAGGGCCTGCACTCTCCTTCCTATTTTTGCTTAAAGTCCTCTTTGTTTCCAGAGTTGTTACTCCACAACTCAGTAAACCAAGTGGCTGTTTTCCAGTCTGTTCACCCGAGTTGCTTATTTGCCTTTTGACCTATTTACCCTGAGGGCTGCTGGGGCAATCTCTTATCGACTCCCCAGTACTGGAACTAAAGGCATGCACCTTAATGTATTGTAATCACCAGTACCATTTCTGTGTCTTCAGTTTCTTCTATAGTAGATCTCTGGTGGAGCAAATATTCTGCATTTTGAGCCAGGTTCCAGTGTACACATGATTCTGGTGCAGGCCACAGTTGAAAAACTAATTTCACATCCCCTGCAGGGATTACATAGGCTTGATGATAACTGAACTCCCTGGGATGTGTGGAACCTTTCTCTGTCCCCCTGCTTTGGAAGTAGCAGAAAAGGGAGAGATGATAAGTTTGGAATTATTTGTAGCTTGAACTCTCAAATATCATACTTTGCTTTTGTTGTAATGGGGATTGAATCAAATGCTGTATCATTGAGCTACAGCCCAAGCCCCAAGATCAGTTTTTAAGTAATAGTTTAGTATACATGGCACTAAATGGAAACAATGTGATTAGTATAGACAATGGTAGAGGATTTAGTTACACTTAACTTTTCTTCCCTTGTCAACCATATGCTACCTTTGTGTCTGCAAGTGCCTTGCCTAGTGCTTTGCACTTGAGTGTGGTAGGTGTGGGCTATCTTATTTTGATTCCAACAGAACTGTATCTCAAATTAAACTGGGATTTGAAGTTAGGCCCATGTTTTTCATGCTCTCATGTGCCTCAGGTAGTGGTTAATTGTTACTTGATTTTTCTAGTCTTGCAGGACCCTCTGTAGCTTTGAGCTGGCATTTAGGCACTGGCCTCATTAAGGACTCCAGAATATTTTGGACAACTTGCTTGTACTTTGTAGACATCATTTTGTGACACTTTAAACAAAATCCCCATGCCTGTGCCTCACCTCCAGAGTTTAAACTTAACTGGGGTTGTTATGACCAGAATTTTGGAATGTTTGCTGGAGTCTTCAGCAGATTCTAGTGCACACACATGGAGACACTGGGGTTTTCAGTAGATTCTAGTGTACACACACAGGAACACTGGGATCTTTAGCAGATTCTAGCTTACAGACCCATGGAGAACACTAGGGTCTTCATTAGAGTGTATCATATTGCATCCTTACCAAATTAAGAAAAATTACAAATTCCACATCTTCATATACAAAATAAATAATCAAAATGTAAATTAAAATTTTACAGACTTTGACTTGTAAACTATATTTAGATTTCAGAAAAATGGAAATTTTGTGCAAAAAATGTCACGTACAGTGTTATTATACAGATTAGTTTGAACACATTCCACTATTCATTCTTCTCTCCTAAATCTCTGATAGCTGTTTATCTTTCTGTGAATTTAAGAATTCTGCCATTTTCAAAATATTCTGCTGTTGAAATCTCACAGTATTGGTCTTTTCAGATTAACTTCCTAGGAGTACACATTTAATTTTCATTCTAATATTTGTGGGATGTTTGTGTCGATAGCTCATTTCTTTTTATGGCTTACACTTTATGGATTTATTTAAGGACACCTTGGTGTTACACATGTGTTTTGGATTTATACATAAAGCTAATAAAATGCTGTGAAAGTTTGCAAATTTTCTTGTAAGCATCTGGCTCATTTAAATCAAACTCAGAGTAGGATTATTGGATGATATGGTATTGTAGAGAGCTATCCTCAAGTATAACAACCGTTATCGTGTCTCTCTCTCTCTCTCTCTCTCTCTCTCTCTCTCTCTCTCTCACACACACACACACACACACACACACACACACACACACGGTGTGCCCTGAGCCCAGGCTTGTTGACTGTTGACAGTCTTCTGTAGAGTTTGGGAGATTTAGTGAACCCTCACCTGAGAGTCCAGTCTCTCTCTCCTGCACCTCCCAGCCTGTGCCTGTAATTGTGTGCTAATTGCACATGACTTTATGATCTTGGAAGGTGCCAGAGTGTATAGATCATGGAAGGCTAACAGAAGCAGGAACTTCATCTGTGCGACTATAGGAGAGTTGAGATCTTTGTTGGGACAGAACATTTTGGTGGTGTGGCTGCTTGAGGTTACCCACACTTAAGCACTCTGTAAGTAACCCCTCATAATGCTC